>VXAY01002359.1:154729-218770 GCA_013399855.1 Oxyruncus cristatus
GACCGCTGCTCGTGGTGTGTGAACGCGTGTGGTGTGCGAGCAGCAGGGCCGGAGGAGGCACGGGCCGGGATTTCCAGCCCCCTTCCAATGTTGCCGTTCAGGTTTCCAGGGTTTTGGTGCTGGATTTACTGCTTAGGTAAGTTCCCTCCCTGAGCTCTCCCGGAGAGGGTAGCACAGGGAACACCCTTCGCTCGAGGGGAGGGAAGAAAGGAAAAAAGTCTTAAAAGACTGTTTCAGATAGTTTCACTAAGAGGGTGAAGCGCAGCGTTTGAAACCCGTGTAGAATCTCTGGAAAATAAGCAAACAGTGCCTTCAGGGAAAGTAAGGCAGCAACAGAATAAAAATAGTTGTAAGGTAGCTTATAAGCACTGCTGCATTTATTTTTTAGCTTGCTGAAGAAATAAGCTTCCCAAAGCGTTTAATTATTATGTACAGCAACTGGTATGTAATTTTTTAAAATCAAAAATACTGCATTCTGTTTAGAAGCACCAAATTCTAGAACGTGGCTTTTTTTGGCCTGTGAAATGGATTTGATAACACCAGATGTGAAATTCTTGTATTTAAATAGCCATACTTTTTATCTTGTGCAGTTCTCAGTACGGAATTTATGAAATGAACAATACCAATGATAAATGACTTTGGGTACTTTTGAAAGTCTGATAAAGGTAAAGGCAGTCATTTTTCCTCAAAATACTGAAATATTGTAGAAGCGTTAAGGAATATTTGAGTTGACATGAAATTTTTTTTGTTGTTGTTACTGTTTAAGCATCATGTAAAGAAAAAGCATGAAATGAAACCAAAAAGCCTTAATGACGTTTTTGGCTGGTTGCATTCTGCTGTAGATGTGGTCTTTCTATGGAGTGGTGTCTCATCGTGCGTATCCCTGTGGCATACGACTTTTTTATTTCCTGGGGCTAAAAAGTAAAAGTCTAAAATAATAGATGTGTTATCAGCTCTTAACTATTCCCTAAGAGGAAGGTAGTCATTAGGGTGCACTCTTAAGACTTTATGCTCATAACCGTCTGCACCACTGTGAGAGCAAGCACTTTTCATAGTATTTGACTGTCCTGTGTGCTTTGAAAAGTTAAGGAAAGATATTATGAAGTCTGCTAATTCCCCCTTGTCCTGTGGATTTATGCTTCAGGAGTGGTTGAAACTAAACATTGTAACGTACAGACTTGATTTTCTTTGTAGTTGTTCAGCATGTTTGTTATTGTTAGTCCCTAGAAACCAGAGGTAGGTTCACATTTAGTGTTTGTATGTTCAGTGTGGATGGCTGGCTGACAGACTTGAGGCAGTCTGATGGAGCTGCCGATTTTGTGGTGGAAACTTCTGAAACACATAATACAGTCAGCCTGTGGTATGGATCTGGTCCCTTTTGGCTGATCAGGAAAGTAAACTTCTTGTTAATGGATACAGAATCCCTCAGAGAGAAGCAAACTTATCGACTTAATTCTAAAATATCCTGTTTGATCTGCAGTAAGCGGGCACTTCGTTCTGAAAGTTGTGCTATCTCCAAGTGTCCTGTTCCACTCAAAGTAAGGGGTAATACAGTAAATCTCAGCCTCAGTTTTATTCTGTATATGTCACAGTACTGGGATATTTTGAGAGAGAGCTCTGGGTTACAGCTGTGCACAGGGGGCAGGCTCTCCTTACCTGTGCATCTGGAGTTCTCTGGGGCTTTGACAAAAGCACTGTTAATACCCTAAAAAGAGGTGTCAGGACTGTAGTGTGTTGAATCTGGGTCCTCTTTTCAGAAGTGTTTATGAGTGATTCCCACCTTCCCTGCTCCATCTCTCTTGCTTGGAGAATCCTGATTATGTAAGAACACTGTGAGTAGAGCATGCTGGTATGTGTAACTTCTCAATTTATGACACTGTTATAAAACCATAATGCTTATAAGAAATAATTTCTCAAATCAAAAGTTCTGGTTCTGCCAGAAACCTATGGAAATCAGAATAGTATTTATAATCTTTGAAGAACTAGAAGAAATGTTTTCATGTTTGACTTAAAGTGTGGTGTGCTTTTGCTGAACTGTGAGCATTTAAGCCATTGATTTCCCCAACCCACATTCAGTGCTGATTGTAGGGCTTTTATTCTTCTTTTCTGTTGACCAGTGGATGGTTTGAGCCACAGTCATACTAAAGACCCAGATTTTTTGAATGAATTGTCAAGACATCTGAAACAAAGCATCATCTGTGTCTCAGGACAAAATGCAGAAGAGCTATAGATAAAGCATTCTTGTTCAAAGAGGTCCAATTGACCCTAAAGACTAGGTTCAGGTGGCCTGGGTTCTACTGAAGCAGCTTTTCTCTTCAATGGAGCAATCGAGGTGGTTTTGAAGAGCAATTCAGAGATTTTACATATGACACTGAATCAGAAGCTGCCTGAAAGCCAGCTAATAAGAAATAGGAGGCAGAAGGATTTATGTGGAATTTAGGCCATCTGAATATGGCCCTAAGATGCGACTTAGTACTACTAAGTAAGGTGTATTAACACTAAGAAGACTTGGCTTCAATTTCTATCCATTTCATCTGCTGCCGATTACTAAGCAAATTTACCATTTAAGCAGCTGCTTGAGCGTGGGGGCTTCCTGGCTTGTTCCCTGGCAGGAGTGACCCCCTGCACCAGCACAGCCTGCCTGGGCGTAGCTCTGCTGAGAGAGCTCTTGGCGTCATAGTGGACAGCAAGCTGAGCATGGGGCAGCATGTGCCCTGTATTAGCAGGAGCACAGCCACTGGGTGAAGGGAAGCAATTATTCCATTCCATTGGCACTCGTTAGACTGCATCCAGAATACAGCATCCAGTTTTGCTCCCCGCCCTGGGACAAGGGAAGTGTTGATAAACTGGAGCGAGTTAAGTGGACTGCTGCCAAGATTGTCTGGAGTCGTGAGGTTTTGTTTTGTGAGGAGAAGTAGAAGAACTTTGCCTGTCGAGCCTGGAGAAGAGAAGTCTTGGGGGGCCCTTCCAGAACCTGTGTGGAGGTTTTCAAGAGAATGAAGCCAGGTTCTTCACAGTGGTGCATGGTGGGAGGCCAAGAGGCAGCAGGTGTGAGGGGCCTCTCTCTACAAGGCGTTTTTCACCCTGAGGTCTGTCCAGAGAGCTTGTGCAGATTCCTTCCATGGAAGTTTTCAAAATCCAGCTGGATAAAGCCATGAGAAGGCAGGTGTGATCTCACTTCGAGCTTGAGGTTGAACCAGAGCCCTTCTGCTGTCTTTTCCCACTTGAATTGTCCCATGGCTCTGTTAAGTTTATGCCAGCAGGGCAGTCTCAGCGGAAGGTTCTGAGCCAGCTTGTTTAGGACCGCATGTGGTCTGGCAGCACAGGTTTACACATCAAACTTGGAGTATAGCAAGCACTAAAGCCAATCTTAAGCAGTTCCCAAATGGCAGGACTTTATTTGTTTAATTATGCAGTTAGAGTTGGAAGAACCTGCTCTTCATCCTGAGGGCTTGGTCTACATCAGTGTTTGCCATGTAGTAAGGCCTTGAAGGGCTTTCAAAATATTCAGTACTCAGCTTTGAGATACAGTTTGGGATCTAATGATTCTGAGTCTGTTGAAGGAAATCCCCTGGACAAGGCCATATCCTAACCACACCTCCTGAATGGCTATTCTGAAATACAGGACTATGTGTGGAGGGGGAAATAGTGCAACTCTTTGAAGGAAGCTCAAATCTTACTGTGTATTACCTTTCAAATGAATTAGTGAAAAGTTGTTCAAAATTCAAACTGGTTTTAAAATCAGCTTGATTCAAAACTTGCAGGAGTCTTTTACTGATCCTTGGGAAGGAATTACCCACGTGTCCTCTCGTTCCTTAAGGGAGCCTGCAGCTCATGGGAAGTCAAGGTGCTGATTTAGTGTCTGTAATCCTGGAGGAGGAGGTGGCAATTTGTCACCACATGAGCATTGGGAAGTTGTCTTTCCCTCAGTGTTCCTGAGTCTTATTAATTATGAAAATGTGCTAGTTAATTACAGTATCTGAAATGGGACAAACTGGCTTCTCAGCCTTTCCTGAAAAGCAAGGAAGATAAGATTATTGAAATTATTGATTTAAGTTTTCACTGATAGTGAAAACAGCAATAACAAACTGCAAGCCTGCTCCCATTTCACTATAAAATTGGAAATCTGGTGGTTTGTTTTTGAGAAACTGTGTAAATATCCTTACCCTGAATGCTTGTATCTACTAGATGGAACCAGTATGAGACCTGGAAGGGGAAAATAGATAGTAAATATTAGAAGTGACTTGCTGAAGATGAAGTAGCAGAATAGCAGTGGTCCTGCAGTGCCAGATCCAGTTCCCCACCGATTTGCTGTTTTACATTTACATTCTTTCCTAAGGATACTTTGAACTGGAAACTATGTAAAAACTTTTTCTGCATCTTTAGAGGAAAGATTTCTGCCTTTCCCTTCCTGCTCTCCAGGACAGGGAATGCAACGCACCTCATTTTGTTCAGGTTGGCTGAGATGCGCAAGAAACCTGGACCATCCTCAGGAAGGCTTTTCCTGGGTGCTTTGCTTCTTGAGCAATTAGTGCAGTGCCATACATCAGTGTGCACGATGACACAACGTTTATTGGATCAGACATACAGAATGATTTTTACCAACCAAAGTTTTAAGACAGTATGAGAAGGTGGTTTGTGAAACAGTGTTGTCCGCAGTTGTTTCACCACGCCATTATTGAAGTCTATGTTTATGGGCTTATTCTGTGAGAACCTGTGGAAAATGGAACATCTGAGGTTAGCTTTTAGAATTTAGATGTGTTGGTAATTTGTGTTTGGTAAAGAGGTGTCTGTAGTCAGTTTTAACTGTGTGGGTATGGAGAAGGACAGAAGGGAACAGGAGAAGCAGGAGGTGATGGCTTTGCAGGAGGATTTAAGTGGTTATGTGGAGAGATGCATGTGCTTTTTATGTCTGCAGATTTTGTAAGGATTTGTATGTTTGTGAGTGCTGGAGAGGAGAGAGGCGAGGCTGCAGGCACAGGGGGGAGGCAGGGGACTCAGTAATGCCGGGGCTGGGAGTCCGTGTGGCAAACAGGGTTTGGTCTGTTCCACAGCAGTAAGTCCACAAATGGCTCATCAAGCCCTGCTGACAGAACTTTCCAGGCTTTTATTGCTGCCGTTTGATTGTCCTGATGAAGTATTGCTGCACTGTATTGTTCTAGGGAAACTGTGAATAGAGAAATGATTTTCCTAATGGACAGCTTTGAGGTGCTTCAAACATATTTTCCAATTCAGCAGTGCTGAAAACTGTGTGGATTTTATTTTTTTCCCCCTCCTTCAGGGGGAAGATGCTTATGTAGATTTTTATGTACTTGTCTTGCAATCTGCACAAATAGCTTGACCTGGTAACGTCCAGTACTTACAAGAACAAGGTACAACTCCACTTCCCAATAGGTGCAACAGGGCTGTGAGCTGGTATGTCAGCCACCAAGCCAGGGCTGTTAGTGGGTGTGAGGGTTTTTGATTAGGAATGCTAACTAAAATAGACAGTAAAAAAAAAAAAAAAAAAAAATCTGCCATTTACCAGAAAAAAAAGTTTTAGTTAAGAAAAAGATAATCTTCTGCCTAAATTCTGTGTTATGCATTCACAAATGCAGTTGTGGCCAGGTCCAGGATGTGAAAGAACTGAGAGATCTACTAACCTGACTTCCTCTTTTTGTGCATCTGTAGTTGTGTATACATCTAAGAGTTTGAGTACAGTGGTTGAAGCTGCATATATTTTAATTATATCATTGGCTTAATATTTCATGACTCTTTTGGAGTTTGTTTTTTTTTTTTGTAAAGCCAAGATGTATTTCTCTTGGTGTTTAAACCGTTGGAGGCTCATGAAACAGATGAAATACTTACATTCTTTCAAAAATATTTAATAGTCTCTTCTGGGCTTCCAACTTGTCAACTTGTATTAGTCTAATATGAACATCTGTATAACATGAAATCATTTTACCCAAGAATATTCACAAAATTCCCACAAATGCTGTTGGTTATATGGCACTTTTCTTTTTAAAAAAAGTCAGTGTTCTTGAAACTTTGCAGTGAAGGCTGTGCCCAGCCAGGTAACTCAGTTTTGGTCATGTTTACATAATGAGTCTAAGGGTGTGTTTGTTTTCCCTGAATAGAAAAACAGGATTCCCTTCTACCAAAACCTCCACCTACCTACGCAGTATTTGTCTGCTGATTCTGAACTACTGACTTGAATTCTCTCCTGTGCAGACTTAAGTTACTTCCTAACCTTCATCCCATCCAGTCCGTATCTGGATGGGATAATATCCATAACTGGATATCGTCCTCTGATTTCCAACATCTGTGTTTGTAAGTTTTAAGGACACATAAGGACTTGGAGCTGAGAGCCACAGTTCTGTAATGCTTCTTCACATAGAATAAAATGGCCTCTAATTTAATGAGACCTTGTTTCGTGTTTGGTTTGTGTTATGCAATTGTTGAGCATGTTCATAACTGATCCTGCCTTGCTTTGCTTACAAAAGAGAGAATAATAAAAGGAGAGAAAAGGATATTTTTTCCAGTGTGATGGAGGAGAGAGGTTATCCTGACACTGGAACTTCTAAGACTAGAAAACAGAAGGATGACTCAAATGAGCAGAGTAGACTTCTTTATGCCATGCTTAAGTAAATTCTAGTACTGGGTTTTTGAGCAAAGGAGTAATTTTTCCCCAAGCAGTATTGATATAAAACGTAGATCAAGTAGCTCTTTAGGAAAACACTGAATTTGAAATGTTCTCTTTTTCCTTGACCATTTTTCTTTTGTAATATCGTATTCCCCAATGCCCCTAGAATTTTAGAGCAGCCAAGAGAAGTAAAAAGCTTATAAAGTGGTTTACAATGAAACAGCCTGCCAGTTTTTCTGTAACTCGGTGGTTTGTGTGACTTCCCATTGGTCAGCCCCCACTGTAAAAAGCACTGTCTGCCCATAAATACCTGGAGGAATGAGGTTGAAACATTAACAACGGAAACCTGCTTCTGTGGTAGCCTTCCCCAGCCTTCATCAAGTGCTTAACTGGGGAACTGTTTTGCCAGGTGATGTTCCTTTTGGCACCTTGGCGTTTACAGTGTCATGTTTGTATCCATAGGAAACATTTGTTGAAGTCCTACTTTTACAGATTTTGCAGCATTCCTGGTGTCTTATAAATCAGTTTAGTGTGAGACTTTTTGAAATCTGGAAATATATGACCCAAGTATTTTTTTTAACATTAAGTTCTGAAAAATGATAGGAGAGAGTTTTTGGCCACTGCAGCATAGTTTAGGTATATGTTCAAGTACAACTGCTCTTAAGTGAAGTATTTCTGTTAAACCAGCTTAGGGGTCAGGCATAGTCAACTGTAAACCTGGGTGTTTAGGATATGGGGTTTCACAGACACTCCTGTAGGCTGTCTATCAAATAGACAACTATGTTTTTGAGAATAGATTTATAACTTGTGGCCAAGCTAAGATTACTGAAAGTGAAAATTGCACATTCCCAGAACTTTGAATGAGTGAATTTCATTTCTCTCTTTCTATTTGTGCTCAGGAAAGGCTCTGCAAGTTATTTTCTGCATTTACATGGTTGCTGGAGTGAAGTACTGCTTTCGATATGTCTGGCTTAGTCCTTGCAGAGAGTTCAGTCTGTGAAGTATGAAACTCCCAGGGAGTGTTGGCTTGAGGCAACACTTCCTGGGACCGTGATTTTTATAAATTGCATTCCTCTTGGTCTTTCTGCTGTGTGGCTTCAGGGGGAACTCTTCATTGTTTTGAGAGTGAACATCAGGTAAGTCTGAAGCATGCATGTGGGATTGGGAGCAGTAGTCTTTGCTTAAAAAGGTAGTGGTCCTTTCTGAAGGATTCGCGACTTCCATCACAGGCCAGAGGAGAGGAGTTGCTCCTGTTCTGGAGTTTTAGTCACCACAGCAGAAAGCGGGGTGAGAGAAAAGCAAATGGGAACTTTTTCATTAAATTTTTTTTTTTGGTAGTAAATCTCTGTAGGTGACTGGACACAATGATGATGTTTAAAAAAACAAACAAAAACAAACAAAAAAAAAACCACAATAGAAAAAAAAAAATCACAAAAACAAACCACCACCACCCCCAAAAAAAACCAAACTGAACCAACCAACCCAAAACCCAATAATGCAAAAACAACAACAAAAACCAACAAAAAAACCCCCAAAACAAACAAGAAAAGACCAAAAAACCCCAACAAACCGGAAACCAGAAAACCCACACCGAACCCCCCAAGGAATTGAAACCTGAAAATGTATTCATCCTTCAGAAGAGAAAGTGTATTGAAAATGTCAGCAGCTTAGCCTTTCAAATTAAATGGTGAAACATCCCACTTTATCACTTTGATAGCTTTGATCATACTGTGGATATCCTTCTCCCTTTGAGATATAAATTCCTGTTGCACATATTGTTCATCAGACTGATTGTTTTTCTTGTGAAGAACTTCTTTGAAAACATGGAATTTTCACACTTTTTCTGGTGAGGTCTCTATCTCCATTTTGTTCTCCCAGTTTTGCTTTGTTGCCTGAGTGTATTCATCTGCTGCTTGTTCTTTAAGAGCTTCTGGCTTAAGGTTGTGGTATCTAGTCTGTCAAGATTTGAACCAAACTGTGCAGGGTTTTTGATGTTAATCAGTAGTTATAGGTAGGCAGTTACGATTAAGCAATTGCATTGTGAAACTTGTAGAGACTTGTAGGCTTGGCTTATGTTCTGCTTTCAGGAACACGATCCCAAGATGAATGGGCTGTCTGGACAAGAGCCACCAGGAATGGCTGCATATGAAGACTAATTAGCACGAGAAGCAAGAGATACAATTAGCAAATAGGAGTTTGAGTACTAAGTATTGGAAAAGCTATGTAATTTGTAACCAATGAAAACTGATGCCTGTGTTGAAATGTATAACTAGTGTACAGTTTTGCTGACTTTGTGGGTTATACCAACCTCCCTCCTTCGCACCAACTAGAATAAACAAATAAAATACCTCACCTTGGTGTGCGAATTGAGACTGCACATCAGGTAAGGAGCCCGTGTTAGGGACAATAGTTACCCCTAACAAAAGCACATCAAAGAGAGAAGAAATGTTACAGAAAGAAGACATAAATATGCAGATTTTTGGACCTGGCCACGCCGTATTTTTTAAAAAATGAATGTAGGGTGATGGGTAACTTTTTTACTGTTACACAACATGAACTCAATCTTAATGAGAACACTTTTATGCAGGTATAGCTTCTGCTGGAGAGAAAAAACCAGAAGCTACCTCACTGTTGGGAGTGAGGGGCATTTTGTTGTGGGATTGTTATGTTGGATTTTTTTGTTCTGATCTGACAAATACATGACTAGGATGCAGCACAAACCACATTGAATGTATGGCATCAGAACATCTATTTTTGTTTTGTTTTCCAAGAAACAAACAAACCAGAATTTTTTACGCCTTAGCATTTCAGATTTCCCAGAAATTGGAGAACTGATCTTAGGCTGTTTTATAGTAGAAAATAGCATATGAAACATTCCAGCCAGTCCCTTCGATTCAGATGGAATGCAGAGTCTGCCTCCCAGTGGAAGTACTTAGGAGGATTGACTTAAACGAGTGGAAAGTGATTGTAGGAATTTGGGGGTAATAAACTGGCGGTGATAAGTACACTGTTAGTCCCCTTCTTCAGTAGCCAAAGGCTGGGAATAATGGTGAAGTTTCTGGCTTATTTTTGTGCAGTTTTTTTTTTCACACTGTATGTACAGTGGTATTAATGTTTTTATTTAAGTATAATTTGTATCTGTGGTTTAAAAATGTAGCAGCATGCCAGGGAAATTGGTGGGATTTTCTCTCTCTGTCCATTAATTTGTAGATACCAAAGTTCCTCTGAGGTCTTCTCCAGTAGTGAGGTATTTTATCCATTAATTTCTTTGTTTTTCTGACACAAACGTGAAAACATTGAATTTAGTTTGGCATTGAATACATCTCTTAAATAATTTTTTATAAAAAGCAGTGTATTTACAGTGTCTGATAAAGTGTCTGAAACAAGTTAAGACCCTTTTTGCCATAATCAGTAGTTTATAGTATGAGGAGAAGGAATAGGAAATGTAGCAGCACAGGATTGTGTCCTGGCGTAGCCATTACTTTGTTCCATGACTTTGAGGAAATGTTTTTAGCACACTGTTTTCATCTTGGGAAGTGCTTTCAGGTTTGCTGACAACAGTTGTTACCTTAGAACTGTGTTTTATTGTTCTTACTAATAGAAGATGTACTTGTCAATCCCTTTAAATATTTCAGCTGTCTTGTAGAAGGTAAAAAAATTACTTAAGGAAGATAAGGTTTTAAATGTTTTGAATAGAGAAAAATCTAAGATGAAGGATTACAATGCAGTTTTCATTTTCAGTTGATTTTATTGAAAGGGTATTTGTGTTGTGGGTGAAGGTAGCTTTAGGAGTGCTTGTTTAAATGTTCCTCCTGGAGCTCATTAGTGCTGACCTCATTTTGATTTAGTTTTATTTTTCACCTGTAACAAAGGTTTAAACTTAAATTTGTAGCCTGTGCAGTCAGACTGTGCACTGAAGGTCCTGTAGGGTTGGTTTTTTTGAAAAATAAAGCTGTTTGCCTGCTTTGTGATTTCACTCTAGCTGTTAGGTTCTCAGAAATACTCCTGTCTTTGTTATGTTAGAAAGCAGAGGATAGATGTACAAACCTGAGCCTCTTGCTGTCTTGCAGCATGTAGTGATATTTCATACAGTGGGGCTTGGAAGTACATAAAAGAGGTTGATGTCAAATAGTTTTTAACACCATTAGCTTTTTAAAAATAACTGGATATACGAAGGACCCATTTGAGAGAAAGTGCAGGTCTTTGCCCTCAAGAAATGTCAGCTTTTTTACCTGCTTTAGTTCCGTGCTACCACATTTGCCTCCCTGTTGTCTGCTGCCACTAGGTGTGATTCCTTCTCCTCCCCAAAGTAAATGAGCCTACTAAGAAGAAAAAAACCCTTTCCTAGATAATAAAACTTTTTGTCTCAAAATTTAGCTCAAAGAGTAGAAAGCATCTCCCTGGGATAAAGGACCGGTTTATTTCATGTCATTCCTACGGTTACAGTATGTTGGTGTTTAACAATTACATAACAATTTATTTATTCTAACACCATGCCTTCTGGCTGCCTCCTAAGGAAATAGGAGTATCGTTTTACAAACACTGACATGTGAAGAACATAAATTAAACCTGCCTGCCTTTATAGGAATGTTTATTAGCCTGCATCCAGAATTTAAAGGTATTTAGGTTTGTGCTAGTTGCAACCCCCAACGGTGAGCTCCAGAAAAAGTAAGTAGAGAGATCATTAGTAGGGAGAGCATCAGGTTAATCCTCCAGTCCGCAGCTCTCCTCTGATCCCACAGTGCCCTGCTGACGACGAGTCACAAGGCGTTCTGCTGTCGGTCTCTGCTGATCTCTGGTCTTCTACGGCTCAGTGGAGGTTTGATTTGCAGTACGATTGCCCATCTCTTTCGCTCTCCTCCTCCAGTTTTGCCTTGGCATTAACGCCTATGTATGGTTACTCAGTTTGAGATAACAGAAGAATAACTTCTTTTGTAGTGCTGATCTTCGGTTGTTTTAGGTGCCTGGAGTGACTCATCCTAGGCTCGAGTAAGTACCAGTGTTGATACAAAGGAAAATCCACTGTTCTGCCCTGAGAAGGAGAGGGTTTAAACTGGATCAGCAAGCTAATCTGACTCATTCCTAGCCACATAGGCACTTGTGTGTCGGTACAATGGAGGGAAGGAGCTGAATTACACTTTAGAGATGAATAGTCTGTTTTTATTAGCAACCCAGTTAAACCTGCTTGAGCCAAACTGAAATCACGCCGTCAGGCCGTGCAGTTCTTGGCCAACCTTTGCTGCCCCAGAGGTCTGCTAAACTCTTACCTTGGAAACTGACTCGTTCCTGGTCCTGATGTCTCCTTCCTGATGGACCGTGTGTGCCTTCATGTGCTTTTCAGAAACACACCCGTGCAGAGAAGAGTGTTAAGTTGTGGATTTTCTTATGCTGACGCCTTGCAGGGTGCGAGTTGTGGGAGCAGGAGTGCTGAGGTGGCTCCAGCAATCTGCCAGTGCCTGTTTGTGTTCCACGGAAGAGCAACGGGAAGCAAATAAAGAAGCCTGAGGATTCTCCCAGGGTTGTGAAAGAGATGGGTCAGAGCTGGAGGCTACAGGTGATCTGAACAAGATAGCTCAGAATTACCGTAGATATGCTTGCAGAGGGTAGTTATTTTCCCCGTGCCCAGAAGATCTGCCTCCTTTTGAGAGAAGAGTAATCATGTAATCAGTAGCAATTTTGGTCTCCCACCAAATGTGTGTAAGCTAACGGCAGTTCACAGTGTGTGTGTAACAGCAGGGAGGGCAAAGTCCAGGGAGAGACAGGTTATTTCTTGTTCAGGACTGGGAGTGAGAAATCAAGGGCTGGAGTTGATGTGGCAATAATTTCTTTGTGTCTGCCTGCTTGAAAAAGTGTCAGCCCTTTGAGTGTGGGTCAGTCTCTTACAGCCATGGAATCCTGTTCTAGATCTTTCTGTAGCAGAGGCTGTTTAATAACTGTGACAAGCCCTGTGTGGTGGAGCTGTTGAGGAAGGTCCCACTGGGTTTGTTTTCAGTGGGTGTTGGTCACTGGGGGTTTGGTGTTGTGAGCACTGCTTTGCTGAGCACCCTGTTGAAAGCAGACGTCCTTTGGGACAGAGCCGTGGATCTGTTCCCATCCTGACTCCACAGAGGCGGTCCGGTTTGGGTTTCAACTCTGCCTGGTGAAGGGTTTCGTGGATGTGGGGAAGGCATGTGGAAGGTCTCCCTTGTGCTAGAAGCGATACTGAGACCCAGGCAACAGCCTGGAAAAGGGTGCCATGGAGGGATGGGGAGGCTGGAAAATCAGCAAGCAGGGAACAAGGACAGTATGTGAGCTGGTGTGGAACCCACAGGACACGTAAGAGAGGGGACTGCCAGGATGGCTTGGAGGACACTGGGCCCTGGGGAGCAACACAAGTCCTGTGAGCAGTGCAGGGCAGCAGCTCTCTGGGGATGCAGGAGGTGGTGGGAGGAGAGGCTTGAGCAAGCAATGGGGGTTTAGTTGGGGAGCTGAGGTGTGTCCTTGTGCGCATTCTGCTGTTGCTTCAAATTCGGGAAGATGTGCCGAGCACCAGCTCCTCTCCATGGATCCAAGGCATCCATTTCCACCATTGAGTTGGGCTTGTTGGGATTTCCATCCTCTCAGTTTCAAGAAATGTGTGAAGACACTTCTGCTGTAGCTGTGAGGAACATCTGTTTTCAGATATAACTGTGTCTTAAATCCATATTGCAAAAGAGATCTTCTGCTTCGGTGGGTCCATATTTAGGATTCTTCTCTGCACCGTTCATCACCTCAGGCTCTACCTTGCTTTGTAGTCTGGGGAATTTGCTTGTGAAGCATAGGCTATTGGTCCTGTGTACATTTTGTTGTTTTTTTTTTTTTAAATTTTTATATAGATGACTACATGCGTATTTATAAATGAATAACAGGGATTTTCTTTTAGATACCGTCTTTTTGTAAAAGAAAAGCTCACTTGCTAGCAAAGAATGGCAGCTCCAGTAGTGAATTCCAGGTGTAGTAAAAACCTGTTTTCTTAGGGTTGTTAATATTACTTAAGTCCAGATGTAAACTAGAGTCTAATTTTTGATACTGTTAAAAATCTGTATTGTTGGCTTTGCTATGTTACCTTGTAGTCATATTTTTATATTTTATACTGAAGAGATCACGCAGTATGTGATGATACTCAGTTATTTTGTCCATTAAAGCCTAACCCTGTGAATAACTGTATTATATTTTCTGAGCATCTCAACTAATCAGTTTCTTTTGGCAAGATTTGCTGGTAAGAGAAATTTCCTGTGTGTTCCTATGTCTATAAACTGTTGACAAAAATATTTTTTGCAAGAATATCTTTGGTCTCTGGGTTTGAGGTTGCTTTTGTTTAATTAGTACGTGTGAAATCAGGCAAGTCAAATGAGGCAGTGAGCACACTGGTGTTCACCTCAAGCAGGAAATAGCACATCCACTGAAACTGGAAAATATTATCTCTGTATGAAATGGATAGCTGTGTAAACAATAATGTTTGCACAAAGGCAATAGGTACAAAATGTTTACATTTGCTACATATTTTAAATGTGACTTGCTGGCACAGGTTAAGACTTCTTTCTGCAAAGGGCAACAAATCTTTGTATAGCAGAGCAGAATCAATAAATGCAATTATTAGTTTATTTAGTCTTTTTATAAAGTGTTCAGGAATATTTGTTACTCAGGCTGAAATGTGTTCTTTGTGTAGACAGATAAACAAAGATAGGTACATTTATTTATTTTTTTTTTTACCCCTAATGGTAGAACCAGTGTACACTGAAAGCCACTGGGGAATTAGAATTTATCAGGGTACCATGAGCTACTGAGTTCAACTGATGCTCTTCCAGCCACCCTGATTGTACAGGACTTGAGTTGACTTTACTTAACTTGGAGGTAGTGGGTCTACGCTCTCGAGGTGATACAATGCAGTATCAGATGAGCAAAAGGCTTTATTTATTACATAATTCAAGTGAAAGAATGGAGGATATGTCTTATAAATGCCATATTTAATGGGGATTTTCCATTTTTAGATTTCACGCAGTTGCCAGTGACAGCTCCTGTTGAGTAAACTGAGACGGGAACAACTTGTATCGCCTGTTGTACCTGTACCTGCCACCATGAGAAGTTGCATAAGGTTTCTTTTTATTGTTAATTCATGCTTTTATTGTAGTGTAACTGTTATAAGCAGGTTAATTAGTAAGCACATTCCTTTAAGGATTTTTTTTTTCCCCTCATCTAACAAAAGTTTGCTTCTAAAACTAAAGGGTATAACAGTATTAGTATAAGTAGTATATCAGGCCAAATCACTGATTATGTATTAAGCAGGATCAGTCCTAAAAAGAGCTGGTTTACTTCTCCAGGCTCATTCATGAGTGTGCTGATTGCTGCTTCTCTTTGCTCTTGAAAAAAGTGTGTAAATTTTTAACTTGTAGTCTTACTCTTTTTCATTTGGTGACAACTTCATGAGACAGAGTTCCAGGTAACTGAACAGCAGCTGTAGAATTATTTGCTTGCACAGGTTTTCTATAGGTTGTATTCTTGCATGAATTAGCAGCTCTTCCCTCCAGGATTTAACCTCCCAACTTTTCCTGCATTACTACTCAGGGTTTGAGCACCAATTCCTCAAAAACCCCAGCAGGATTATGTGAAACCAGGATGGATGCACGTTCAGTAAACACCTGAGTGTTTACAGCTAATCTGCAGACTGAACCACTTAGTTAGAATATTACCACATGTCAGGTATTTTTATTTGTCAGTAATTAAGCAGGAGCCACCTGAGAGCAACTCAAGCATTGTAAAGGCAGGGGACTTTCTCACTGTATCGTAGTCTTAATATGTGCAAAAACTGCTTAGGCTCATGTCCTCTGCTTTCCATTCCCTGACCCAAAATGTTGGGTTTACTTACCCTCTTTTTATGGTCAAAAGCAATCATGCACTTCCAAAATTAATAAGGTGACAACAAATTGTACTTAAATGAAATTGTAAAGCCCTGTATAGTATTTCACTAAACCTTTCAGAGGTTTTTGTTTTTGGTGTTGTTTGGTGGTACTTTCTTTAAAGGCAGAATATAAAACAGCAGACGGTATGTCTCTTTGAAGCCTTTCAAATCTGATAAAACCTTGAAAATTTACTAAAACTTTTCATATTAGTTCTGCAAATTGATTATTAATAATGTGTTTTCATTTTGAGCTTTTAGAATACCATACAGTAAAGGTTCAAAATAAGAATTGTTGCAAGTGTTTGTTTGTGCATTTTTCTCTGTATCTTAATGAAAACAATCTTTTTCTTTTACATTCTCATTAAAAATGGAGGGGGGGATAATTTGAGACTGAATGACCTTTTGTTTAAGAAAACCCAAAACAAACAGAAACCAACAGAAAGTGTACTGTCATGGTAAGCTGCATTGGTTTTTCTTGCCGTAAAATATAACTGTCTTACAGCTAGAACTCCAGTCTCACTTTAGGGTAGAGTTTTGCTTCTACGTTGTCATCAAAATGAATTTTTTTATTGCATGCTTAGTGATCCATTTAGTTGACTTCAGTGTTCTTCTGCTGGGAATGGCAATGATAAATCTGTTGGGGATGAAAGCATCTTAAACTGATCTCCTTTGCTTACCTGGTATTCTTCTCTTTAACAAAATATCAATCAAATAAAATGATGGATTAAAATGCATCTTCTAGTCTTCAGTTATACAAGGAAGGAGGTGGAGCCTTTTCATTGCCACCAAGGAACTTCCTTTGTGTCATGGCTCAGTTCTCCTTAGAATAATCACCCTACAAAGATACTGGACCTTATCCTTCTGATGAGACTATTATATTTTTCCTGCTTGTTCAGAAAGGGACTGCACTTTTCCAACTTCCAATTACAATGATAATTACAATTAGGTACAAGCACAGATGCTCTGTAAATATTGTAGTCTGAAACTCATTGCCAAATTGTCAACACTGGCACGGGAGCGCTCTCTTGCCAAAGTTTGCTATCTCCTAATTACAAGACTTTGAAGGAAGAAAAATGGAGTCTTACATAGCTTTTAAGGCAAGAAACTGCATGTGCAAAGGATAGTTTTTAATCTTAAAAAAACCTATGTTTTAAATGAAAAAGCTTTTGTGAGTGTTAATTTTTAAAAGAAATTGTTTGCAATAAATGACTTGTAATAGCCTCAGTTTTCTGAAGGAGGAGCTGAAATAATTAACAATTGACTTGGAGTAAACAATGTACATCAGAGCAGAGTTCTAGAGCTGGATGCTTACTTTTCTGAGCCAGGCTGACATTTCAAAACATTTCCCTCAAGTCTGTCCTGTTGTAGTGTTCCTTAGACCCTTTCCTGCAGTGCAGCCTTTTATGAAATGGTGGGCCTAGCACAATTTGTTTGCAATTCAAAGCCAACATTTCCAGGTTTGGGGGTTATGTGCAAGGCCTCAGGTAAGCCAGAAGAGAGAGCTTGACATGAGACCTTGATGTGGTTATTTTAGAAATGGTGGAAAAGGTTCCTTTCTCCTTCTGAGGCAGGAATAAAGCTGTTAGAATAACTGCAAAATCAAATGGCAGGCTGCTATGCCAGAAGGGCTCAGTGCCTCTCTAACCAAGGAAAGATATGAAAATTAGAATATTTTTAGACAGGCTTGACTGTTTGTCAGACAAGGAATTTCTTTGGCAAAAAGTTTTCCTAAAGGTATTAAATGAGTTGCTTTAGGGTTTTGTTTGTAACGGTGTTTGGTTAAATTCTGTTTCTACTTCGTAGTCAGAGAGTTCTCCAGCTTTATAAGGAGATAAAAGATGTGCCCCTCCTGAACTGGGCCAGCCAAAATTATAGGGCAACATACAATTTTCTGAAAAATGGGTAAACTTTTGCTGTGTGAACTTTGATTAGATTAGCTTTAAAACATCTTATTCTATGTTGCTGTCAACAACAGCACAATTTTTCTGGGCAGCAGTAGCTTATTGGCTGGCTCCCGATTATTTTCCTTAAGTATCCTTCGGTGACCGACTAAGAACATAAGTCTCTTCAAATGATTACGGAGTTTGCCCTTTAGCCTATTTAAGTTTGTTTTTTTTTATTTGTCATTGCTTTTTGCCTTTGATCTGAAAATTAAAATATATACAGTTTCTTTTTTTTAAGATTTTAAATCCCTTTTTCCCCCCCCTGCTGCTTGTTGCATTAAGTCCTTACTTGAAGAGCTCCTGTGGTTTGGGTGTGCATCTGTGGGTGCTCTGCAGGCTTTAATGTTGCTTGGTTCCTTCAAACTGCCTGTAATGATGCAATGTTAACAATGAGGTTACAGCAGCTTGTTAGGGAAGAAGATGGTTGAAATATTTTTTACTTGGAGTTTTAAGAAATTTCATGTTTTAGGGGAAGGTGGAATTAATCTTGTCCTGCAAAGGAAGAGTGTTGGGTTGATCTGTTCCCAAAAGGACCTACAGATCTAAAATTAATGAGGCAAGGTTTCTTTTCATTAGGGTTTTTGGAGAGTTAGTGGACAAAGAGTCAATGAGTGTAAGACATCAGCAAAGAATAATATATCTTACAAATGAAAATTTACTTAATTTAGTATTGTCGAAAGCTGTGCATCTTATTTATATATCATTATGTTGCTTGATTTATGGTATTAATAAGTTCTTACCCTTGAAAAGTTACCTGAGTGAAATGCATTTGTAGTTCATTTTATGTACAAAATACTTCTTTTAATAACTGATGTCTCATTCACTGTTGCATAAATTCATCCTAAGCCATTATGGCAAGTGTCCCGGTTCTCCATAAGGTTTTAAATTGTTTTGTTGATTTGGGGTTTTTTAATCTTTTAGATAGATGGCATAATTTTTTGACTCAACAATAGAGTGCATTAGAAAGTAGTATCATCATTGTGGTCATTGGACATGATAAATGATGCTTTTAAAAAAGTCAAAGTGAATATCCTGGCTTCATTAGGGACCCTGTGAAAAGTTCCACTTCTCTTCATAGTGCTGTTGTTGGGAATTTGGGGGTGTTTCTAAGCTATTTTCCAGTATTTACCAAATATAAGTTAACTCATTGTCATGTTTATTGATCTAACAAGTGTGCCCATTGCCTACTGGTTCTGAGACTGAAGTCGTGGGACCGATGGGAATTCTCTTGGACTAAAAAAAACCAGCAAAGTTCTGTCACATACAGGGCCTGCCTTCTCTCATGTAGGTGTCCCAGTGTGTCTAATGCTTCGAAAGCATTTCAACATCCTCAGTGCTTGGGGTTCCCGTGTACAGAAAGCAGTGGCATTGCTTGTGTTCTTAGGGCTTTTTTGGAGGCTGATTTACAGTCACATAAAGATTGCTGCTGAAAATACACTTGCAGGTGTGCTGATGTGGTTGGAGAGAGTCTTTTAAACTGTACAATCACATAACATTTTCAGAGAAATGCGTCCCATTCACATGTAATTCTACTGCAGTCTGCTAAATGGGAATGGAGAAGTTTCTCCTCATTTATCAATGTCTTGTTTCATTTGTATTAGGGATTAAGACTTGTAGCATAATTCCTGCATAAAAGAGGATATGGATACTGGGATATGGATTGTAATAAATATTATGTTTGAAAATAACCCCCTGCCAATGGTGATAGTTTAGGACTAACCTTTTCTTTTCTCTTTTCAGATCTCTTTGGATCCCTGTGTAGTTGATTCATGTTTCCAAACTCTTTCTTGGAACCTTCAAAAGCAGCCAAAATGAAGTTGAAGCATAACATCAACCCTGTTCTTTTACAGTTGATAAACTTTATAATTTTGGTGTACACCCTTGTGACATACATTCCATGGTACATACTTTCAGGTTCAAAGCAGGCTATAGAAAAAGCCAAGCAGGTTAAAGCCAGACCTGTGAATAACAAGGCCGGGGGTGCTTACAGATCTGTTAACAGCCTCCATTGCTTAGCTTCAGTTTTATATCCTGGCTGTGATACACTTGACAAAGTTTTTAAATATGCAAAGACTAAATTTAAGGACAAAAAACTCCTGGGAACACGTGAAATCCTGAAAGAGGAAGATGAAATCCAGCCATCGGGAAAAGTTTTTAAGAAGGTAAGTCTTTCTGCAGTCTGCCTTTTAAGAATTTTTTTCAGAATGTGTTTACTTACTTGTGCAGCACTTCTAGTCCAGTAAAGCAAAGCTGGGCAAAAAAAAAAGTTTCTCTACTTAGATTAAATAGTTTTGAAAAGAGTTAAATTATCTAATTCCCAATCTTTCATTACTTGGCATTTAAGACAAATCTAAACCTCCTTTTTGCATTCTTGAGTAGATATCCTTTTTTATGGTTTCAGCCAAAGAAAAAGCACAAATATGTTTTAAGTATTTGTTTTTAATATTCAGCTGATGATGTAAGTAGCTTTAAAGGTTGTTTTTTAGGTGAATTGAGAGAAATCTCTTTGTATTATTCTGAACTCTAATCAGATAAATATGGAAAAATTACTAGATGCCTATACTCAGATGTGCCATTCCAGTAAACTCAGTTTTAACTTGGGGATTTCCAGTTCTGCCCTGTGAATTCAGGACTTGAATGAAGTTTGTGTTTGGAAAAGGATTGCACAGATTTTATTGGAAGAGTCTTTTTTTGTCTTTTTTTTCTTTGTCTCCTTTAAGGTGAACTACTTCTCCGCTGATATATAATCCAGGCGTGTGTGTGAGATGTGATTGCAGTATGAACTCCATTCCAAGGGACAGATTTTTTTTTATAGTGTTTAATATTCAAACCTGTATTGTCATTTGCTGCTCTGTATTTGTCCAGAGGCATCTAAAAATCCACTTTTGCCTGAAGGAACAAGGCAGGACTCTGTAACAGGATATGTGTCTGTGCCTCTGTGTGTAGTGTATTAAAGGTCTGCATTTCTGTGTTAGAAGTGGTTAAAACCCATGGTATAAAGATAATTTTTAGCTAAGATTAGTTTCCCTGCAGATGAAAAAAGTTCTCTCTTCATATAACAAAAATTAATATTCCTTAAATAAAATAAAGTTAAAATAAAATCCCTTAAATGCTGCTAGTTTTAATTCTGATGGAGAAGTATGTTTACAATAGAATTTGGTTAATATCACAATATATGGCAAAGTTCAGTTCTGTTAAATCTTTGTAGAAGCTTTAATTGTTAGTGAAACTTCCTCTCAGCTATGGAGTTAGTTTTTTTAGTATGAAGGAAATGCTGGGATGAATGGTTACATGTAATCTTTCTTGATGCACATTTTGCTGCCTCATTACCCTATAAAGAAACAGAAAGTTCATGTTGTACAAAGTTGTACAAAGAAAGGCTTCCGAGCACAAATCAGAACTTTGGCTGCCTGTGGTATGTGCCCTGTTTTTTAATTGCAATTGGTAATGTAAGACTTAAGAACTTAGGGGTTTTAGCCTTTTCCATTATGCAAGCAAAGTGTTCTGAATATTGGAAAGCTGAAGAATGTTTGTGTTGATCTACTTAAATTATTTGTTTCTAAGTACGTAGACTTAGAAATCACCCAAGTTAGGTAATTTTGTCTAAGCTTGACACAACAGTTCATTATGGTCGATTGCCACACTTACCCTCGTGTTACTTTGTTCCAAATTGTGGCATTATCACACAAATCTACTTTTAATTTTTTTTCCATTAAGGAATACAGTGTTCCTTAACACTTCATAGCATATTTTAGCAAGAGAGGAAAGTTGGACCGTTTCACAAGATACCTTGTTGGTTCCAAATGTCAGGGTTCTTTTCCTTGGATTTCTGTCTTTCATATCATGCACCGTTTTATTGCCTGGATTCCTTTAGCAATGGCAACTTGCTGAGATTTGCTTGGTGCAACTCTTCAAAAAGGTGCATGACAAGTTTAATTCTTGGGTATAATGCGTATAATTTCTATACTTTACAGAAGCTGTGAGACTTGCTAATTACTTTTCCTTTCCATGATAGAACACAGTGATTGATGCATTTTTCTGAGGTCATCTGCGAGTCAGGAGCAGATCTGAATGTACATCATGGGTCTGGCTGAGTTGCAATACCTATCAGATGTGTCCCTCTGCAAATTCCAGTGGGCTAGATTAACCTAATTAATGATTCATTAATGGGGTAAATATATATCTCAAAAAAGTAAAATATTTAATTTGTGATTCTTGGGAGAGCTAAGTATGCTCACACCCGTGGCTGAAATTGTTTAAAGCTTATTAACATCTTTAAGATCAGATATGGCATTAATTTATTCTGAAATATCCCAGATAATGTGCAATTTCTTTAATTTCTGTGATGTTATATTGTTACAAAAGTATTTATTCCTGTGCAGTTGCCTGAGTAGCAGAAACTCATGGATGTGAATAAAATATAAATACTTGCTTATGCTCACTTTGTTGCATTTTATAATATTTCATATGTAGTTAGTGCTTCTGTTTCCTTCCATAGTGTACTTCTCCAGCTTCCTTCTCCAGTCTCATCATTGGAGAGCATACCTAATATTAATTTCATAAAATATATATATTTAAGTCAGGATAAAAATACCTCTGAGATTAAGACATAATTAATTGAAAAAAATAATTAATTTAATCCGAGCTTAAATTTTATGGTGCCCAAAAGATGGGCTTTATTCTGCAGGCTGCTAGTTTTGTGTCATCTTAGTTATATGGTCAGGTGCTTGCTTTTATCTGTGTTGGTATGTGGATTTGGGTCTGTGTGCTTGTGTTCTTTTGATGGTTTATTTTTTGAGGGGGAAGTTTGTTTGTTTTGGAGATTGGTTGTTTGTCTCATTCTGTTTTAAAAAGGGTTTGTAACCAAGAACAGAATTAGTGGAAACATAATAAATAAGACATAGTGAGGAAAAGAAAGCACAATTTTGAGAGGAGAAGGTGATGCATCTAAAGCCTGAGAGATTTAGGTGAAACAGCAAGCAGGTGGGAAAGCACTTGGGAATTCAGAACTCATTATTGTTGAAACTTATTGCTGCAGGAAATACAGGAAAGTTCTTACCATGCCAAGTCACTGAGCAGTAAAAGAGTAGTTTATGATGTTGAAAACCATAGGATGCTGTGTAAATAATATTGTAGAGGGGTTTTTTTTCAGAAGTGTTCAGCTGCAATCCATGTTTTCATTTGAAAAAGGCAAAAAGTAGACATTTCAAATAATCTCATTTGTATTATTTATAATATGCTTTCTACAAGAAAATGAATTTAATTAATGATTACTTTCTTCCAAATAGTAGTTAAGGTTCTTTAAGCCTCATTAGGTCCTTTTAGAAAGACCTTCAAAGGTAACTGAGGTCAGGTAGTTTAATAACTATACTTGTGCCGGCAGCTTTATGGGGAATATTTTATGACACCTTCACAGTAAAAATTTTAATATCTCCCTAAAATTCAGGTAAGAGAAATATTAACTGTGTGTTTAGTATCTACGCGCTTCTGGAGTTCCAAATAATAATGTAGTCCTGACACCTCCAAGTATTTTGTGTTGCATTACATCGGTAACTCATCCTGCAGTTTAAAATCTGGATCACTAGAGGGCAGCGTTTTCCTATGGAATGTCGTGTTTCCAGGTGAAGCCCCAGAGCTGCGTTCCCTGCTGGGCACAGCTGAGGTTTGCGGGGCTGTTTAGTGAATGCTCAGTAATCTCCACTTCTTGGCCCCTTTTGCCAACTCTTAGACAGTTGCTTTTTTTACACGTGTAAGTAGTTATCAAGCAAAAGCAAGTTCTGAAAGTGGTAAAGTTAAATGTGTGTGAACATATAAAGGATTATGGCACTTAATGTCAATCTTGACAGCTGTTTACAGCAGAAACTAAAGCACAGAATTGTTAGGATTGGAAGGGACCTCTGGGGATCCTCTAGTCCAACCCCCCTGCCAAGGCAGGTGACACAGGAACACCTCCAGGTGGGTTTGGAATGTCTCTGGAGAGGGAGACTCCACGACCTCCCTGGGCAGCCTGTTCCAGTGCTCTGTTACCCTCAGTGTAAAGAAGTTTTTCCTCATGTTGAGGTGAAACTTCTTGTGTTTTGGTTTATGGCCAGTGCTCCTCATCCTGTTGCTGGGCACCACTGAAAAGAGTCTGGCACCATCCCCCTGGCACCTGCCTTTGAGATATTTCCGTGCATTAATGAGATTCCCCCTCAGTCTTTTCTCTGGACTGAACCGGCCCAGTTCCCAGAGTCTCTCCTTATAAGAGAGATGTTCCAGACCCCAGATCATCTTTGTGGCCTCCACTGGACCCTCTCCAGTAGCTTCTTGTCTTCCCTGAACTGTGCACTGGAAAATATTAGTGAAAGCTACTGAGGGAAAGGCCAAGAAGGGAGATGGATTTGAAGAGATAAAAATTAAGGAAGGTTGAGAGACCATAAACTGCTCTGTGTCCTACAAAAGAAGCGTATAGCGAAATGCAGAGGAAAGGAACATACAGACAGGGGCAGTATGTTAATATTTATACATGTATATATGAATATATGTTATTCATTGATGTGTATGTAGTATAAATAATGTAGGGAGGGAATAGAGAAAAAATGCTGGGCATGGGGAGGAAAGGAACATTAGAATTTAAATATATGGAAGGCAGTAGGAAAGTAAAACTCAAAATAACTGCATTGAAAATAGTCTTACCTGTTTTCACATCCCAGTGTTCTTCAGAAATGTATTTTTGTATATATATAAATAACTATACCTAATCGGTGCTATACATCCTTCCTGTGGATTTTTCTTTTTTAAGAAAAGAAGGCACCAACAAGGCCTTCTTTCACTTCTTCATATCAGACTTGTTTAAGTAATGAGAATGAATTCTGTAAGAGAATTAAAAAAAGGGAAAAAACCAGACTCTCAAGTCTTACTCAGAAAGATTCATTTTTGACCCTTTAATGATTTTTCCCCCCCTGACTTTAATGAGTTACGTAGTGAATGGTGGAAATTACTAGGACCTGTTATGGATTGACAAACTTACCAGAAACAATAACAAGAATCTGCTCGTATTTCCTGGCCTAATTATTTGTGAACAGTTTTCCTGAGGCCACGCTGTAGGCAGAATATAATGGGGGCAAGGGTGTTACCCAGTTCACTGCTGTAAATTGTTTTCAACTGATGGGCTTGTCAAGAATTTCCAAGTGTGCCAAAAATACTGCCTTTGGGGAAAAATGTCCCGAATTAGAATTTAAATTCCAAATACCCGAAATTTGGGTGGACGGGAAGAGGTGCAATGTTTTTGTTGGAAGCAGCAGGAGTTTTCCACACCAGAAATATCTTGGTGTGTTGAAAAGGGACCCCAAAATCCCCCTCTTGTCAGGGGGCTGTGGCAGTGAGCACCAACCAGGGGTGAGCCCCTGCCCCTTGATGCAGCAGCTGTGCTGCTGGGGTTCTCTCACTGCTTACAGTGGGGATTTCCAACCTGGTCTTTCTGCTCCAGCAAGATTTTTGGCTCTGGAACAGCCTGTTTGCCGATGAAACCGAGTTTCTGTAACTGAACCAGGAAAACCTGAGATGATAGTTGTGTGAGAAATACGTATTTTCTGGCAAAATTGCTTATGTATTGTAAGTGAGTTCATTAAAAGGTGTTTTCCCAAGAAAACATTTGTGGAATTTCCGAGCAGCAGCACATGTACCTGTCCTGAGTAAAGAAAGATTTGTCCTGCTAAACAAGTAGGTTACTGAGCAATATGCAGTGGGACTGGTAGGTGCAACTCAGTTACCTAATTGTAACTTCAGCAGTTTGGAAAAGGGTTTTGATAAAAGCAATCTACTACATTTTATTTTTTCCTAGAGGTTGAGAGAGGTTTTTAAATATCTTTTATTAAGGAATTAGATGTGGAAATACATACTCATTAGAAATATAATTACAGTCCAAAACGTTGTTAGATTTGGCAGCCTACAAGATTGAAATTTATTTCAAGTTGATGAGTGAAATGTGGAAAAAAGAATGGGGAAGGAGGGAGAAGTTTGCTTTTCTAGCTTTTTTAATGTTTGCTTGCATTTATTACTAGTATTTTGTAGATAAAGAAAATTTCTGAAATACTTGACTAAAAAAATTTTTCAAAATTGTCAGTGTGCTTGTATAGCTAGATGAGTAAGGTATAATGATTTAGAGTCTGGATTTTCAATGTAAAACATCTTCATTCTACATCTAGATATGAAAATACCTAGAATATCCTCCAAGAAATATTCTGTCACTCAGTAAGAAAACAGTACTGCAAGGTGCAAGTGCACATGTAGAAATCTGTGATGTGACCTGTAAATTCAAATCCAGTTTTACTGTGCACCAGCTTTCCCGTACAGAAGAAAAGTGAGATTGCTCAATATTTTCCACATGACTTCTCAGAACTGAGGTTTGCAAGTAATTTCCAATCTGGTCTTCAGTCCCTCTTTTGTTTAACAGTAAAAAAAGGGCAAAATTATTGCTACTCTTCCCCTTAACATTTGTTTCAGAGTGAAGGGAAAAGGGATTTCACAACTGAGGACCCGTGCATGTGCTACTTTCTGGATTCCAGTTTATCTTTTTTTAATTTATTTTTTTTTTTAATTAATGCCTAAGCATCATATTTGTGTAGGAGATCTGTAGCCCAGATATAAAGAATGAATTGTACCAGCTAGTGCTTGTCACCCTTTAAGTAAAACAAACCTTTTTAAAAAGTAAAGGCATGTGGGCCGGATAAACCACATGCAGCCTTTCAGAGGGCTTCTGAAGCTACGGAGTGCTGTGGGCATCATGTGCTCCCCTCGTGTGAAAACAGAAACTGGTAACGTGGTAACGTGCGTGGAGATAATGCAGTATTTCTGTTGGAACTTCCACAGGCCCTTTAGATTTTGGCAAGAATATTGTTCATTATCTTGAGTAAACTGCTGTTGTAATTCAAGCACATGTTACTTCAGACATCTGTGGACTCTTCACGTGGGTGTTGGAGGATTTTCTCTTTCTAAAATGAACTTATTATTCTTATTAGGTCATCCTTGGCAAGTACACCTGGCTTTCTTATGAAGATGTGTACATTAAAGCTGTTAATTTTGGAAATGGCTTAGCAGTGTTGGGTCAGCAACCAAAGACTAACATCGCTATCTTCTGTGAGACCAGAGCTGAGTGGATGATTGCAGCACAGGCCTGCTTTATGTGCAACTACCAGCGTAAGTCTGAGTCTTCCCTGAAGTTTTGATCTTACAACACAGTCTGAAAATAAAACCTTTTCTTTGCTTTACATAAAAAGAAAACTTGATATGTATTTTATATAGAACATTAAAATTTACAAATTGAAAAATGCTGCATAAGGTAGAGACTGTGCACTTTTTAGCATTTTGTGTTAGTGAATAGAGAAACCTGCATGTTTGCAGATGGTGTATGATTTTGAATTAGCACAATGAATTCATGGGAGGTTCATCTTCTTTTAATCTCAAATCAGGACAAATTCCCAGGTTTCTAAAAACAAGCAAACAAACAAAAATCACACATGGATTCATTAACTCAGTTTCAGGAGTTGACGTCAAACCTTCATCCGTGCCTGTAAGGTTTTTTTTTTTTTTAAGTGGGTATTTTGTCAGTTCTTCAGTTTTGATTTTGGTTAGGCCTGTTTTTCTTGCCAAGAAATCTATTGAGTGCTAATCTCGACTTGCTATAGTTGTTTAAATGTCTGTTCCATCGTTGCTCGTAGTATGTCATTCACCTCACTGTAAGCCCGGCCTGACTGGGTTCTGGGACACTCTGAGGTCCATATCTCCTTGTCCCACAGGGCATGCTAAAAACTGCTGTTCCTCACAGGCTTTGGCCTCTTCCCTGCCGTGTTTACCCTCCTTGAATAAGAGATGGGCCATAAAAGCCACATGTGCAGAAATTCCTGATTTGCTACCTACGTACACCAAAGATGTCTGTCAGTTGGACTTTTTCAGGTTTTTGAAGCAAGCCTAAAAAGATTGTCATATCTTCAGTGGTCTCTCTTTGCTCTGAGCACGAATCTGTTTCAGTTTGAGAAATCATGTGTTGATGAGCGTATAGCAGTTTTCACTTACGTAAGTCTTTACTGCGTATCTCGGGTTATTTTGTGTGTACCCTTTGCTGTGTTGTTCCCTTAGTTTTAAGGGTGGAGTTGATGCCAAGGTGCACTGCCCTAGCACATAACATTTCCAAGTCAGCCTGCTTGCCTTATATGACACCTGGCTCTGCAGACAGAGAGGGAGTGGATGTCCTGTACTGTGGCTTCACCAAGGCCTTTGGCAATGGGCTGCTGTAGTACCTGTACAGCCAAACTATTCAGATAAAAACTGGATAAGTAGGGCAGAGTTACTTGCCAGCCCTCAGGGGTTGATATTGACTCCAGTACTGTTTAATTTCTTTATTGAAGGCCTGGATGATGGGACAGGTCACAGCATGTTGTGGGCAGCAGCCAGTACACTCAGGGGCAGGGCTGATGTAGAGAGGAGCCTGTCAGCTGAAAAGCGTGTTGTCTGGAACCTCATGGAGTTTGGTGAAGGCACTTAAAATTTTCTCTGTGTGTGCTGGAATGCCTCATGTACCAGTATAGGCTGGGGGATAGTTGGAAAGAGCAGCTTTGCAGAGCAGTACCTGAGGGTTCTGGTGGGCAGTGGGTCAATCAGATTTCCCAGTGCCTTCTTGCAGTGGGGGCCAGCAGCATTCCTGGGTGATGGTAGCGTGAGTATGGCACTTAGTGCCCAGGGAAATGATCCTCCTCCTCCTTTTGAACACTGGTAAAACCACATCTGGAGTACTGTGTCTGCTTTAGGGCTTCCTTGTAGGAAAAAAGACATTGACACGCTGGAGCAAGTCCAGTGAGGGCTGCCAAGAGGCCGAAGGGGCCGGAGAACGTGACATTTGAGGAGAGGCTGATAGAGCGGGGTCTGTTCAGCATTAAGAGGACTGAGTTCAGATCTTGTTGCCATTTGGAACTATCCAATGGGAGCATTCAGAGGAGGTGAAGCCCAACTCTGCTCAAAGGTGTGTTTTGATGAGACTGGAGGTGACAGGTACTAGTTGAATGGCAGGAAAACTTGATTAGGTATTAGGGCAAATCTCTTCATTGTGAGGGTGGTTCAATATCAGAACAGGAACCTAGAATAATTGTGAGATCTCCATCCTTGGAGATAGGTAAAAACCAGACTGGCCTTGGCTCTGAACACTCTGCTCTAATGAATGGTGTGTGCAGCTGATTTTCCCAGGTGCCTTCCAACCTAAATTTGGTGATGTTTTTCATTCTTTTTTTCAGTGAGTAAATGCTGCTAGCCCACCTGTCAGAGCAGAGACTTGCACAGGCTATTCTCAGATAAGATGCTTGTGTTGCTTTTAAATTACATGTCTCATAATACACCACGCCAGTTCCCTTTTATCACTTTTGCGATTGATCAGATTCCTGGTGATTGTATAAATGCAAAGGCTTGTATGAAAGCCTTTGAATAAATTCAATAAAATTCAAAGGCTTAAAATTCATAGGCTTGTATAATAAATATAACGTTCAAAGGCTTGTAAATAAATAAAATTCAAAGGCTTGTATCGTTTTTTTCCTTTAGTAGTGAAGTACACTTACAAATCCTAGGGAGATTTCGTAATTTGAGGCGGGGGGGAGGGAAATCTGCGATAGGGGATTGATGTTGTGAGCAGAATGGAATGCATGTGTTTTTGGTTTTGTTGGATTAGTGTTTTAAACCCCCTTGTTGCAACGTGCTCCAGCACACTGTCTGACGTGGTATTCGGCATCTAAAGCTGTGCATCATCTCATGTGAACTTGGCTGACTTGTGTGTTGGCAGACGATGAGAGTGTTGTGCAGTATCCACGGTCAGATTGCTGAATGAATTAGAAAATTCAGATGGTGTTGAAGTAGGACTGTGGCAAGACGTTGCTAAATGACTTAGTATTTTTTGTTTTACAGCTAACTGCTCTGGTAGCGTTGGGACGTTCTTTCTGAAGGCGAAATGTATGAAATCTGATGGTCCGGGCCCAGAACTGATGCCAAGAGAGCAGGTTCATCTGTTTCATACATAGTGTTGGAGTTTGCACTACAGAATTAAAATGGGGAAAGTAATTTTTGTTTTGGATTACTTGCACAAGCAAGTAATTTTTTTATTAGAAATTCTTGTTTTAAAAAGTGAATTGTTTGAGGCTATCTTAGTCTTGTATTTGAGGAGGTAGAGTGGGATCACTAGTTCAGAAATGGAAAAAGTAGTATCACATGAAAACAGATTTCTTCCAGAATATCTGTTCTCCATCTGTATGAAGAGCTCGTCACCAGTGTAGGCAGATAGAACACGCACATTTATAACCAAATAACGAAATAGGAGAGGTTAGGTTTCATTTTTCAATCATGCCTTCCTAAAGCTTGAGCAGAAGTGGTTTTGTCAGAATTTATTTGGTTGAAGCCTTTAAGCATGTATTTTGCTTTTTATTTTTGATGTACGACAGATGCTGAAATACTCAGTTTAACATTTGAGTTACACTGAAATAGACTGCAGAAGTTCTGTTTGTTTCTTTAGGGTAAGGCTTTGTCCTTGTATACGAGCTAGTAAACTTAGTAGTGTTGGGGTTTCTCTTTTTAACTTTTAGAGCAGCATTCCTAGCAGAAGGTCAAATAACAAAGACTCGCTTGTGCTACTGCACGTGTAAAGGTGAACACAAGGTAATCCCTTCTTGATATGTTTTCTAGAGGACAAGGAGACAAAAAAAATTACCAAAACTTTCAGATTTGCCTGAAAACGTTTTAGGTGCCAGTGTGGAGAAGTAAGAATTTCAGAGATCAGAGTCATTGCTCAGTTTTATTCTCTCCATGACATAAGTGCACCATCATATAAATTGTCTCTCTCTCTGTTTGGCTCTGTCATATAGCTCTAAGTGTCTTAATGGACTTATTTGCAGATGAGTAACTACATGCATGGTTATCTCAGAGATGATCCTTTTCCTTCTGGGCAGTGTGTCGGTTCTGCTTGTTGGCTCAGGGAAGCTGAATTTCTGTGAGATGTTTATATAACAGGGGTCACTGCAGTAAGTAGAGAGAGCTCGTGGGAACTAGTAGAGGCACTCTTCTGGACTTTGCTCCCACCAAATTAAAGAAAACACAGTGCATGTGCATTTGCCCTGCAACAGTTCTGAACTATGATGGACTGTTTTAACAAGGAAAAAATAAGTAGAGGTCAACTATTTACTTTTCTGTGTAAGAAAACTGCTTTTGAGTTCTTGCTTGGTATGCTGCACTGGGTTAGTAACTCCCTGCATTTCAAGTCTTAGAATACAACAGAACTTTAATTTTTTTATCCTTGCTGCAGTGAGCTTAGTAGAGTTACAGTCCTAATGCACAGTAGGGTGTCTTTGTTTTCATAATCATGTTGTTTAAATATTCAGCTAAATACAGACTAAAATACAAAGGTGATTCAGATACCTGATGTGACAAAACTTCCCGCATGGATGTTGTAATTATTGGTTGTGTTGACTGACCTTACAACTTTTTTGAGATACCCATGTTTTGTGTTTTGCTTGGAAAATAGGAAATTATTATTTTTTTTAAGACCAACACCTCTCTTCCTTTTTGAACTGCCTTTTTCTTCACCAGTCTCTTCTGTTCTCATTCAGTTCCCATAAAAATGACAGGAAACTAAATATGTTGTCAAAAGTTTAACATATTTATCATTAATGAACTGTCTTTAAATATAAGAAATGGTGTTTCTTATTATTAATTCTTAAAATATTTTCTTTCTTTGCTATTCTGTATGATTTTCATGATGTCAGTTTAATGTCTAATAATGGTGATGATTAAACCTTTCTGACGTGATGTTGTTTTAAATAGAGGGGAGAATAGGATAGCTGTGGATTTATTACTGACTGTGAGAATTCATCTGCTCATGACACATTTTGCTGTGTTGTAATAATTTATTAGTAGTCAATTGTAAAAGGTTGGTAACAGATTATGTGAATTCTGAAAAGAGAAGTCACATGAGTGAAAGCTGTTTCTTTCCTGTGTGCAGGAGGACTGTTACGCAATGGTTAAACTGAGAACATTTGCCTATTTTTCAGGTGGTAAAGCAATGAAAGTATGAGTAGATCGAGGAGAATTGCATAGGGTGATGTGGTTTTGGAACCTCTAATTAGTGCTTGAAAAAATAGTAAACAGTCATATAGACAACGGTTGTTCTTTATTCGTTCTGGGAGCAACTGAAAACCATGCTGCGTTTAAATCCATGTGGTAGGAACCTTTTTTACATACAAAACTGTCCCACCTTTCTGAGCTGACAAATATTTTTACTGTAACATAACTTGGAATGAGTTAATCTCGGTCCTTTATTGTATACTGGAATTGGAAATGTAACACAGAGGTTCGGCATTTCCCCCCGTTCTGTGTTTCAGTTGTTACTCTCTACGCTACCCTGGGGGGCCCGGCAATAGTACACGGGCTGAATGAGACGGAGGTGACCACCATCATCACTAGTAAAGAACTGATGCAAACAAAATTGAAGGTCAGCAAACTGTTCTTTGTCTATTTCTTTCCAGTGTGTCTGTTCATTATTGTTAAATGGCCTGGGTCCATTGTACAGAACAATGATTTATTGCCTTTCTATAAGGCAGACGCTTTTGGAGTAAGGTTTATGTACAAAGAAAGTGATGGTTTGCTTTCAGTGGGTTTTAGGCTCCTCAGTGACCCTGGAGAATGGGATGAGCAATTTGCAGTATAGAAGACCTGCAGCACTGCCTGAAACACCTTTACAAGAAACTGCCATGGTTTCTGAGTGGATTTAGTACCTATAAATTTAACAATGGGAAGAACAGAAAAATGTATAAACTGTGTACGAAGGGCTAAATGTGATCATCCTCCTGGCTTATTGTTGGATGTTCTCCCAGCAGAGAGTGGCTCTTAAATCAGAAGATGGGTGATTGGAGAATTAGAGCTGTTTTTCCTCGGTGGGGGAAAGCTTACTAAACATTACAATAGTCAAAAAACTTTTGTGAATCACTGACCCAGGTGGAATACCCAAGCAGAACAATTAATCTGAATGAGTTTCATCATTATGTGTTTTGGTGGAAACAGGACCTTTCAGATAAGGGAGTTTAATGAAAAACTGTGCTGTTGCTGGAAATTGAGTGAGAATGTCCCAAACTTTTTTAAAAGTTACTACAATGACAGTATATATACAATGCACATTTATTTCAACCTGCAGTAAGGGAATGTATTTGTTCTGCTAGAGGTGATGATCATCTCTTCTTCCATTAGAACACTGCTAAGTGTTTTAGAACTGATGTTTTGCTTCAAATGCTTAATTAATAATTTTCCATCTTTTTGCTAGCTGTTGCTTATTTTAAGTAGCATAGTTACCAAGGGGCAACCTAAGAATTATTGTGAGCTCAGTGTTATCAGTTTCTCTCAGTGTTCTATAGATGTGAAAAGTCAATTATCTCTACAAATCATTGCAGTCTTATTTGTGGGGTTTTCATGAAATAAATGGTTGGAGAAGCTTCTGGACTTGTAAGTGAAAAGTTTCAACCTTTTCAGCTGTTTGAGCTCATCAAGTATATCCTCAGATATTTAAAATTCTGAGATTTTATGTCAATGCCTTTTAAAAAGTATATAGTAGATAGTGGGGGGGGTTGGTTCTTGTTGGTTTTTTTTTTTTTTCTTGTTGGCATAATCCTCATTTTTAGTTTTTGAACATACTTTTATTTCCACAGGAAATTGTATCCCAAGTTCCACTGCTACGACACATTATTACAGTGGATGGCAAGCCAACAATGTGGTCAGAGTTTCCCAAGGGTGTCATCGTTCACACAATGGCATCTGTGCAAGCCATGGGGGCCAAGGCAGATGCTGGTAGGTTCTCTTCTATCTGTTTGGACCATCTCATTTGTTGTCCTACTGGGACTCTGTTAAGTAAACTTTGGGAAATTGCAAATCTCAAAATTATGTAGTGATTAACCTTTTCTCATCTGCCTTTTCTTTGAATAAAATATGTGGAATTTTCTTTTTGTATGGTTGTGGTTGTTTTTGGGGGTGCCGTTTGTTTTGTTTTTCAAGAGGGAAATGCCTTCTCCACAATCAAGTGTCACATGTTGAAGGATAATTTTTAGGATAAGCATTTAGTCCAGGATAGAAACTTAGAAAGCATTCTTCTGATCAGACGTATTAAAAACAGGTTTTTCAGGGCACACAAAAAGCCATTGTACATTTTATGACAAAAGAAATCAGTGGTTTGTTACCATTAGGTTTTGTAAAATTCACAGATGGAAAAAATGTAAGATCGCCATTTGAATCTGATAGGATTTGGTCACTTACTACATTTCTGAAAGTATCAATTTACTATGTAAATTCATTGAAATCTATTTCTAATCTGTCACATTTTTAGAACTAAAATTCTGAATTTTGCAAGGTTTTTTAACTATTAATGTGAGAAATATTTATTCTTGACTCTGAAGAGCTACCAGACCTAGTATCTCAAGGTTTATATTCAGTAGTTGCTTTCTTTGGTTCTTATCCTCTGTGTTTTTAGAATCTCTTAACTACTGAAGGCACATGAATGTTGGATTGTATTTTAGGAGTAGGGAGGGTGGTTAATCCGTCTGCTCTTGATGTTCAGGAGAATGGCAGGTTTGTTCCCAGCATCATTACATCTCAATTTCTTTAAAAGATGTACCAGTTTTATGTACTATTAAAACTGTTTCATACAACACCAACAGAAAAATTATGTCTGTGGTAATTTGTTAGCTTCTTGTTAATCTGTGTGCTATGTAAAACCAGTTTCTAATCCTTCTTTTCTTCAGTCTTTTAAATATCACATACTCTGCACTACAATAAAGGAACGTTATCTTTGTCAAGTTAACCATTCATAAACTGTGAAGTACTGTCATGAATTGTTTATGGTCAGGCATGTCCAGTTAATATTAAGTAGATGAGCTGTTTCTTATATTATCTTCCTCTGTGTTGTTCATTGTGGGGGATAGGCAGGATTCAGTGAGTGGGAAATGATTAAATACGCTTTCACACTTCTCGTTCACTGTGTCCATTGTGCCACATGCATTGTGCATTATGCAGTTTTTCCTCTGAGTGAACACAATTGTTTTTGTATTTCCTTGCTCTCAGTGCAAGCATTTAAAAAGCACTTTAATCCAATTAGAGCTGTTGAACTTCTTTTAAATATTTATAGGAATTGGACTTCACGTTGGCTCAGCAGTGCCTTGCTGCAGGTGTTGCAAATGAGGCAGCGTGTTCCCTGCCAGGGAGCATGTGAGAAAGGAGCTTTGCACACAGGGATGGACCCTGCAGCAGCGTGGAACCAGGGAGGCAAACCTTCCCAAGGGGGAAATGCTCAGTGGCATTTTGGAGAAGCCAAAGTTCTGCTCAGTTTTCTTTCTGCCACTGGAATAGCAGAAACATAATAGGAAAAGTGTTGTCCTGGCAGACTAGGACAGTCCCTCAAAGTATTGCTCAGCTAATGCAAAGTTCCTACTCTTTGTGAAGGCATTTGCGCTTGAGCACAATCTTTTTAAGCAAAATGTAATGGCAGGAGTCATGTGGTGCTGTATTGCAGTGACTGTTAGTGTATCACATCTCCCAGCCTAAGAGCCTCTCCACATGTTGTGTGTTCTCTTTTAACACAAATCACAGGAAACAAACAGCCTTCCAGGCCTGTGCCCTCAGATATTGCAGTGATCATGTACACAAGTGGATCCACAGGAATTCCCAAAGGAGTCATGATCTCCCATTGCAACATAATTGCTGGGATAACTGGAATGGCTGAGAGGATTCCAAACCTGGGGTACGTACCAACCGTTACTTACCAGCAAATGAAGAAGTCATGTAGTTGCATATAATTTTAGATTAATTACTGTGGAAAAAATAAATATAACTGTGTCTAACACATCATGCTCTGCACTGATGTCTGCGGATCTTCCAGTGTTGCACTAAATGACATGACTACTTCATGTGCTCTTTGTTCTCTCATCTTCTCTGTGTGGGTAAGACTGGGACACAAAAGCCTGTGAGGCCGCCTTGCACTCGAGTGGTTGAAAGCTCCCCTAAGCAGTACTTCCCCTGGTTAATGTTTAAATTCTGTGGTTTCTTTCTGTTTGGTGCCGTTTTCGATCTTGTCCACAGAGTTGCCTTTGCAACCATAACACGCCGTTAATTGTCTTGGGACGAGTAAACATCTTTGTCCATGCCTTAAACTTACAGTACAGAGTCCACAATTTCTGAAACAAAACTCATATCATTTGAAATAAGTTCTCAAGCTCAAAGGCATTTTCCTACTTTCTCTAGTTCTGTGGTAAACTCTGAGAAAATCTTGCTTAATGATTCATATGAGGATTCTAGTGGTACAACATAAACCTATCTTTCACAAATTCTTCGCAGGGAAAAAGACATCTATATTGGCTACTTGCCTCTTGCCCATGTTCTGGAGCTCAGTGCTGAGCTTGTGTGTCTGTCTCACGGGTGCCGCATCGGTTACTCCTCACCTCAGACATTGGCTGACCAGGTATGTTGTAGATGTAAGTCCTTAGGGTGTATATATATATATTAAAAGAAAGAAATTTAAAAAAAAAAAAAAATTACTTAGATCCCTATAATATTTCTTTAAAAAAAAAATAGTACAGCAAATCTTCATTTCTACAATTCATGAAACGGGGTATTGGGGATTATGACTGATACTCTGGACTAGTTTTAATTGTTAGCATATTACTTGAATAAAAATTATTGTTTTGAAAGATGTGTTGTGTAATTTTGTTGCTCGTGTTAAAAATCTTGAATATGTCTGCTAGTAAATTTGTTCTTCACTTTAGTCCTCTAAAATAAAGAAAGGAAGCAAAGGTGATGTTACTACACTTAAACCAACTCTAATGGCAGCTGTCCCGGTAAGTAACTAAAGGATAAATAATTCTAGAAATTATTTTTAAATGTCATTCATAATTCAATTTTTAACAACAAAATCAATGCGATGACCACTGATCCTCTGATAATAAACTAGCTTAAAATAATAATTTTGGTATTTTTATGTTGGGGATAAACATTCATCATATGAGTGACAACATTTTTCAAAGTTAAAATAGGCATAGGGAATTAGATGCCCACTTTAATTAGTAATTTCTTGATCATCATAGTGAAAGAGTGGAATAAAGAGAGTTGGCAGCAGGCAGCTTGGGGTTTAACTAATGCTCCTGCACAGACATTTGCTTTCCTCCTTTCTGTGATCATCTTGGTATCTCTTAGCAGTGGAAGAGGAGGGAACCTGGGAGTCAGTTGTCACCTGAAATGTACTTGGATTTCTAGATCATGTTTTCTTTTTGTTGTACTGAATTTAGGGTTTCTGTTTCTTTGAGTTAAAGGTAATCTTTTTATGTAACTAGGAAATTATGGATCGGATCTACAAAAATGTCATGAATAAAGTGAATGAAATGACGAGTTTCCAGCGGAATCTATTTATATTGGCCTACAATTACAAAATGGAACAGATTTCCAAAGGTTACACTACCCCACTCTGCGATAGGTAATGTTAACTTCATTTGTATGGCTCCAGAAAATCACTTATCAAAGTCTTACGGCATGAGCAGTATCTGATTTTCTTTTTGTGCTTTTCTTCACTTTATTGTTGACACTGAGTGTGAGCAAGTCTAAATAAGTGTAAATTGAAACAACAAATCAGTAGTTTGTGTGATGGATTTAAATATTTACTGATATAATTTGAGTGTTATGTAACTAGAAACCGATTGGAAATTTACATTATTGCATTATTTTCATCAGGAATTTAATGATAGATTTATATAGTTCTTGGGTAAGATGAGAATTCTATTCCTATAGAAAACTGTAGACTTCACATTTTCAGTGAAGGGAGTCACAGCATATCTCAAGTTGGAAGGAACCCATAAGGGTCATTGAGTCTAACTCCCACCTTCAGTGAGACTAAAGGATAATGTAGTTGCAAAATCTATGCAACTTGCTTGAATTACTTTTAGGAGAAAATCGCAGAACGTTGCTGTCTCATTAAATCTATATTATCAGACATTTAACCCCTCTTTAAATTAGAATGTGGAAACAAGCTTAGAAAGCTTTTTGAAAACTTCAGTGTGCTCCTTCAGGGTTTTCCTTGAATGCCATAGAAGTGTTTTTGAAGATGGTGGAAGCTTTCAGTTCAGATACAAAATTAGGTAGTCAACTTTTTTTTTTTTCTTTTCCGCAACAAATATATATCCTTATCTTTGCATTTCAGCCTTATCTTCCGGAAGGTCCGAATGCTGCTAGGTGGGAAGATCCGCATCCTGCTTTGTGGAGGAGCTCCGCTCTCGGCAGCAACGCAGCGGTTCATGAACATCTGTTTCTGCTGCCCTGTGGGACAGGGGTACGGGCTGACGGAATCGGCTGGAGCCGGAACAATCACGGAAGGTTGGTGTCCGTCAATCCCGCTGTGTGCTCTGATCCGTGCCGAGCGTTCCGCATGTGCCGTGTCTGATGGCCTGTTCCTCTGCTGGGTGTGTGCCTGCCACCAGGCATAATTGGGGAATCCTGGGAATTGCTTGTTATCATAAATGTATGAAACAGCGGGAGCACTAGTTTTGGCACGTTGTGCTAAAGCTGGTGACCTACATATAAAATGAATGTTCTCGTTTGTGATGGAGCAACCCATAATAGTGTGGATGGGATCTTGGCATTGTTGCACTTACCTGTTGAACTGAATAGTTGTTTTCAAATTTTGGTGGTTGTATTGAGATGTTAGGAAAACAGAAAACGAAAAGCAAAAGCCTGCACCAGATTCTGATTTCATATAACAAACCTAATGGTTTCAGTTGCCTTTTAGTAACTGAGGGTTTCTGTAAATACAACCCATCTACTCTCTTGGCACGATAAGAATTTTACCTGCATTGCCTTGATAAATCCATTGTTTTTCTCGGAAGTTCTGTTCTATGAATTGAAGTTCCAAAATAAATAGCAGTTAATTCTCACTAAATAAGATGCACGACAAAAAAAGATTTTTTTTTTTCCCTTATCAGTTTTGGTTAAATGTTTTTCTGAAAAATACTCTTTCTAAAATTCTAGTTTGGGACTACACCACAGGAAGAGTGGGAGCACCTTTGGTCTGTTGTGAAATAAAGTTAATGAACTGGGAAGAAGGTGAGAATTCCTGTATGTGTTTAAATTGAAGTGTTTTTGTAAGAACTGTATTTTTTTTTTTCTTGGGCCTTGCTCAGTAGTAGTAATTAGAAGACTATTTCTTGGCTATTTAGATTTTAAATGCTACTCTTGCCTATAAATTTTACTCTTGGGGAGAAGAAAAGTAAAATAAATTCCACAGTGGTTTTTAAACTTCAGAATATCTAGACAGAGGCTGTCAATGCAAGTGGGATTTTGACTTGGTAGTATTATGACTCTTTGACTATACTATTTCTTTTACTCCACTCACCTTATTTGTGTATGTGCATTGTATAAATGCACACAGCACTGTACCTCTTCCTGATTTAGATCAGTGTTTATGCAGATTCTCTCTTGTGCCCTTAGAGGGCTGGATTCAGGAGACTTCAGTTGAAGTGCATGTATAGTATCTTAAGTTGCCACTAAGAAATTATTTTAAAATAATCTTCATAATATTATTAGTAAAATCATTAAAAAATTGACATGTGGGATGGAAGCCTAATGGATGCTATATAAAATACATAAAATAAAGTTTGAAATACATTTAACTGATTTCCTTTCACTGTAGGCTTTTATGTATTGTAAAGTAGAAATATGTAATATTTAAGGCTGTTTTAGGCTAGAGGGAAACCTTACAGGTTTTTTCTTTTTTAAAATGTGAGGCAAAACTATTTTTTTATTTGAGCCAGTGTGGAACTGATAGTGTGTTAGTACTGGCAGAAAGATTGCACAGAGGTGGCATTTGCCTCTGCGTGTGTGTGAATGTCACTGTTTGTTAAACATACCCATTTAATAGCTGTTTAGATGCTGAAAAGAATTGGAACCATTTCTTCTCTTAATGAACTATTTAGGCAAGTGGTAACTTCGGCGAAGGACTTTACTAGAGTGTCTAGTGCGATATTTGGGTAGTGAAAATACAGGAATTTTTGCTTTGTAGTATGTTTTAATTCCTGTCAGCTAATAAACCCATCATTTTAGGTGGCTATTACAACACTGATAAACCATATCCTAGAGGTGAGATCCTTATTGGAGGGCAGAATGTGACTGCGGGCTACTACAAAAACGAAGCACGAACCAAAAAAGATTTCACTGTTGATGAGAATGGGCAGAGGTGGCTCCATACAGGGGACATTGGAGAATTTCATCATGATGGGTGTCTAAAAATTATCGGTGAGTTAAATTGAGGTGAACATATGTGTATATACGCACATTTTTCAGGGCTGCTAAATACAGTAATTAACAACAAAAAAATATACATATCTTGGCATGCAGTGTAAAGCCCTCCCATTTAGCCCAGGGAAGTTCTGATATGTTAATGGAAGCTTGTTTGTGCATTTTAGAAGTTGATTTTTGGTTACTTTTGAGACAGTCTTAAGACTCACTCCGTATGTTAGTGAGACTGGTAGTAATTAGGGAGTTAACTATAAGTTAATTCAGTAGATAAGGCGCCTTAGATTGTATAATTTTGTAAGTGTGAAATTTGATTAGTGAAAAGGCTCTTGGGGTAATACGTGCTCAGGAATTAAATAAGCCTTTTTTAATCTTGGCATTCTTCATAATATCCTTTTATCATGTAGGGACTAGGGGAAAATATGCTGAGATAAAGGTGTTAATACATAAGCCAGTGATAGGCTCATAGTTTTTTGACATCCGTAGGTGCAAAATTAGGTGCTTTATAAATGAGGGAGCTTTTAATCCTGAAAAACAAATGTTATTTGGTTTATTATAGGATAAAAATCTTAGGTCCCATTGCAGCTGTCTTGCACTGGTCAGGTGGGTCAGACAGCTACAAACTCCCTGGCCTGGTGGCACAAAGCAGCACAACAGGACATGGTGAAGGAGGGGTGCTGCCACCACACCTTGGGAGATAAGGCCCCGTCCTCACTTCTGTCTTCTTTGGCCTATGTGCAGTAAGATTGAGATATTTGGGCTTAACTTTTGGTTCCTGTTGTTGTTTTTCAAGTAACAAGTGGACAGTTGCTCTTTATATATGGATTTAGCCTGAAATAAATAACAAAATGTCACCAAATGGTGCATTTCCTGCCTTGAGTGTCTGTACCAGACAGCACAAAATTTGTGCTCCTAGCTAATACTGGCTTTTGCATAATCCTAGTTGTCTTCCATGCACATGATGGTGCTGTCATATAGGAAATGCTGTTCTAAAGGCAGAAAATGCATGGAATTGTAATGTCCTTTGTTTTGGTGTGAGCGACAGATTGATAAAATACAGCGTCTGGAGACCTGACTTTAAATGTTTCTGGGACATTCACCAAACATGACCCAGCTTGTCTTTTGGTATTTATAGATGCATTTCAGAAAATTCTAAAATTGTTGTCTGAAAGTTTCCTGTTCCGTAATTGACATTTAATTCCTTTTTTTCCCCCTCAATAGATCGCAAAAAAGATCTTGTAAAACTGCAGGCAGGAGAATATGTTTCTCTTGGCAAAGTAGAAGCAGCTCTGAAGAATCTCCCACTGGTAGATAATATTTGTGCGTATGCAAGCAGGTAAGAGGCAGCTGATACTTTTTTCCTGCTCTGTCCTTTGTCTGTCCTATTGGAGCCATAAGCAAAAATTTTTGCCGCTCATTGTGTGGCATTTTTTTTGATCAATTTAGAAAGGATTTTACATATAATACAGCAGAATAACTTTTTCAAAGCTAAAACATCTGAAATCTGTAGTTTTATTTTTTTTGTTTCTCATTCGTTTTCATCATTTGTTGGAAAATGCCAATAATGACTCTCTTTCATTCCCTCTTCCCCAATCTGAAAAGCAGCTGAGTTCTGACTTCATTAATAATGGACATCTCTCAAGCACTTTAGAGGTTATTACCTATAGAAGTCGTAGACACCTTGTTTGTTGCTGTATTTAGTTGTGATCTGTCCTTCTGAGGAAGTACTGTGGTACTTCAGAGGAAGGTGGTAGAAAAAATCACCGACAGCCCAGAAACTGGCTTGTGAATGAAAATTACTTTTCATTAACCCCTGCATACACCAGCAGAAGCCTTGAAGCTTGAGAGAAAACACTGTGCAAACACCCAATTAATAGATGATGATCAAATGACCTTTGTTTGCTTTCTGTGTGCACTAATAAATGAGGCATATAAGGGCTCAAGCATGTCTTAAGTTTTTGTATTTGTACAATTTCTTCCCTCTGCATAATAGAGACTTACACATATAAATATACTTCAGATTGTCTTTGTTTTCTTTGACATTTTGATGTTTGAAAAATCATTTTGGAGCTTTCGAATGATCAGAAATACTCTGATTCCCAGTATGGCAAAAAAAGCCCCACTTGTGAGAGAAGCCAGGACAGAGAATTGCTCAGTGGTAATAAATAAATAACTTTAGGGTTGTTCTCCTGGTTCTCTGCAATTCTGGAGTGATTTGTGTTGACTGATGGTAGTCATCCTGTAACTTCAGTTCTGCAGTTTGGGATCAGTAGGCTAGCATGCATTGGGCAAGCCACTGCTGAGAAAATTTCCATCATATTAATCTTTATTTGTGGTTTGGACCTGTTAAATGAGTCTCATGTTTGATTGCTTTGACTGCCTGAAGTTACGTGCTTTTTCCAAGCACCCTCTGTAGTCTGTGGAGAAGGAGCTTCCTACAGGTGGTGATTTCTGCTCTTCTAGGATTGAAGTTCACTATTGGACTAGTACTATCAAATTTTGTGTTAATTTTGCCAGATCAAAATAACATTGGAAGCTAAAATGCACTTGTCAGACAGACACTTGACTCTGATAGACTGTCTTGACTATTATTTAAAAACAGGAAAACCTATGAGCAATTTTTAAAGGTAGTTTACAAACAAGAGTCCAGATCAAGGACAAACAAGACAAGACACTCTAGATTGGTTTTGCTGCTGCTGTATTTCTTCTCCAGGCTATTGTGTATAATGTGGCATAAGTAGCCACATCATACAGATTCCCTGACTGATTGTCCATATGCACATTTCATTGTGGGTATTTGCTCACCTCAGCAGTCTGAGCTCAGAGAGTTCTGTAACAGTGCCTATGACCTCTTAGATCCTGTCTCTCCTTATTCTTTGCCTGGGTGATCTCCTATGCAGGAGGAGTCCTTCATTTGTAGCTGTTCTGCCTCCCCCATGCAAAAGGACAAGGAGGGCAGACTTCTATAAATGAGTTAAATCTGTGATTTGACTTTAGATCCTGGGGTGCAAAGCTCCTCTGAACATGGCAATAGGGAATCAAAATTGTTTGCATGATATTGCTGCTTCAGAAGCTGTATTGACTTCACATATAAATATTCATTATGATAAGGAATAAAATGTTTGCTGAAAGGAATCATGATTAGAGTTCTTTCAGGGGAGACTCCTACTGCTTTATCAACACTTCACCCATCCAGGGTGCATTAAGTGGGTCTTGAGCATCACCTCGGGGAAAAAGGAGTAGTTCAGTTACCTGAGAAATGAGCAAATGTGGTAAAAAACCACCTGATGGAGTTCTCAGCAGGAGTCTCAAGGAGATAAGGACCAGATGTGTAGTGCCACTGAGTATGTCTGACGATAGGTCAGAGAGCTGTACGTGGGTAGGATTTCAAGCACAGCAAGGGAACGAGGATGCCTAGAGTAGGACAGACATTTTGGCAAAATCTTTTAGCGTGGAGGGGATGGCTGAAGTGGTCCTGGGGGCCAAAGTCTGAAAATTTCTTCCTTCATGCTGTTCTGATGACTTCCAAGACTGGCAAAGCTACCAAATGCAAAAGATCTGCAGAAGGACCAGTGGTGGAGAGGGAAGTAACTGCTCTAGAGGGAAGATGTACTCTTCAGGATACTGCTCGAGACAAAACAGTGCTTTAGCCTTTGAACTGTAACAAGTGAAGATTTAACTTCATGAAACAGAATGAAAAGCTGCACGTTCCAGGAGCTGTGGTGTTCTTTCCAGGAAAAAGCACAGTTGGATGAACCTGCTTGTCCAGAACAAGTGTACTTCTACTCAAGAGGCTGAATTTTAGATGAATCAGAAAGTTCAATGCTTACCCAGTCAACTGATGATTTCCGTATACTGTTTATTCCTGGAAACACTGGTGATACTGCTGGACTTGACCTTAAGCATGTCAAAAGACTACAGGAACCAGGGATGCCAGAGGCAGAGTGCTTTGTTCTGGATGCCTTCATACACAACACATACACACTGGAGAGTAGAGTCTAGATGAAGTTATAAGGGTTCAGTACAGAGTAGAGCGTGAGTGTACGTGGGGAGGAAGATCAGACCAAGGCAAAAGCAGGTGGGATGTAAGCAGTAATGATATTGAGGCTACTCTGAAATCATTCTTTAAGTACATTCTTAGTAAGAGCAAAATGAGAATTGTTTCGAGGCAGGCAGCAGGCAAAGCTTGTGATGATGCTGGCAGGGAAGCCTGTGTTTGTAATGGGCTCTGATGCAGTCTTCACAACTGCTGTCAGAGGCCCATTATAATTCATGTCAGTACCAAAGGAGAGAATTTTTATGTGCAGGAACCAAAAGGGTATTTAGAGTTAGTATTTTAAAATTATCTTGAAGACCTTAAAGGATAAGCTACAGTAATCTCCATACCAGGGTTAAGTTTCTGTGTGTTACGTTAATGATCTGTCTGATGAAAGAGAGAGTTGAAAAGATTTAATAAATCTGTAGATAGCTAAGGTGAGATAGAACTAAAACCATAGTGGAGGATAGGATTAGAATTCAGAGCAAGCTTGGCTAGATGGAGATTTGCTTGAAAACAGCAGTCAGGTTAAAGAGGGGAATTATAAATTATACTTACACCTCAACTGTGAAAGGCCAGGATCAGAGCCACCAGCAATTCTGTTGGAGCTGACAGGAGTCAACAAGTCCCATGCAGTTATAAAAAGGTATGGCATAACAAATGTATTGCCTACAAGATGCACAGTGATCTTTTTGCTCTACCAAGCATTAAAGAGTCTGATTTTCACATGTAGTGCTTCTGAGAAGGTGGACCTCTTGAAAAGAGCCCAGGAGAAAAATGAGTATGTCTGGGCAGAGGTCTGTGATACAGGATTTAGGAGGAAAGGGCACTGCTTAAATTCCTAAATAAACTTAAAAAAGGAAGGGAGATTTAGAAAGGCGAGAAGGAAAAAAAGTAACAGTCCGTGAATAAATAAATGGCTTCTGTGAACATCTGACTACTCTGAAGTAAGCTGCAGGGAGGAGGAGTCAGGAATAGCCCTCAGGAACAGCTTGCTATGAAGCAGTGGTGGTAGCGCTCACCCCATGTTTAAGAACGGTTTAGACAAGCCTCTGTTACATGGATCTGACTCTGCTTCAGGGCAGGTCAATTAATTAGGTGATCTAAGATAGCTTTCAACTCTCTGGTTCTGTGAAGGGCTTTGTTAGAATGAGTGGAGCTGCTGTATGAGGTTCTGTTCGCATTTTCCCTGAACTGTACACCATCTGAAAAATCTTGAATACCTGTTTCAGGGTGAACTGTGCTTCAGTGTTTTCCAAAGACTTTGAGATCACAGCTTCATATGTTCTGGGCATATCAGGAGCAGACAAAGATTGCCAACACTAGAGTGAGCGTATGGACAATCACTTAAAAGAGAAAGAGAAGTCACTTCCCTTACAGAAGCAGGCATTCTTTGAGATGTGTTGTGCATATGCTCATTCCACAACCTGCTCTCCAACCCCTCTTCACTGCAGTCCTCTACTCCTCTACAGTAACTGGATTCTGCAGTTGAGAGGAATCTGAGGTAGGGAAGCCGCACACCAGTCTTCATACCGGGATGCAAATACATGAGGAGAGGCAGGGCGCATTGACATCGTATGGGAACTGCTTCCCAAAGCTTTGAGCATGAGACACAGTGGAATATGCATATGGACAGCACACCTTGAAGCAATCCAGTTACTGTAAGGTAAGTAGCTTCTCTTTCTACTTATTTTTAAGCAGGTAAAGGTACCTCGTGTACTATTTCAGAAAGATTATCAGGTGAACAAAAGCCAGCTGTTGAGAGCAGTATCTCTGTATGAAAGTGCAAACCCACCCAACTTGAAATGTTGTTTTTGAAGACTTGTTTACTTTAGTAAATTCATACTAAATTATATTGTACTTCTCAGTTTCCATTCTTATGTCATTGGATTTGTTGTGCCAAATCAAAAGGAGCTCGCAGAACTAGCTCGAAAAAAAGGATTTAAAGGAACCTGGGAAGAGATCTGTAACAGTCCTGAGATGGAGAAAGAGGTACTGAAGGTGCTAGCTGAGGCTGCCATGGCAGGTGAGTGGCTGGGTAGATGGTATCAACCTTGTGGACTGCAGTGTGCGTGAAACAGATAAGCATAGGCCCTAAAAAGATTTCCTGTAATGTGTATATTTCATAGAACCTATATTAAGTGAAGTTTTCATACCAAAAGACCCCAACATGACCCGAAACATGAGGAGCATCATTTTGGTTCATGGAACTTCTCTTACTGTGGCCAATAGCAGAGGAAAGAATATAAAACCAGGACTAACTTAACAAGTTCAGTTCCCTGCATAAATGGGTGTATGTGTCTGGTGTTCTTTAAGATGTCTTGTAGTATCTTTTTGGCCTTAGCTGATGGTCCAAAAATAATGTGTGTCATCTGTAGATCCATGGCATGTGTTGTGTATCACGCGATCTCACATACTACATACTGATGCGGAGCTGAAATAAACCCATGGAGCCAGGGGCTCTCCTGGTTTCCACTTATTTGTATCTGAGGGATTTCCCAAACTAAAGCAGCATCTTTGCAGTTAGTAACTTTCAGTAGATTTTCTCCTTCCATTAACTCTTCTGTCACACTTGAAAGTTACTCAAATATTCTGTATCAGTATCCACCGTATCTTGTAGCAGAGTTGCACAGTTCAGCCACGTTTGTGTGAAGAAATGCCTGGTTTGTTCCAACTCAGCCATCCACCAGCTGGGGTTGGTTCTGCTGAGCTCTGATGTGGGAGAGGCAGTGGATGGTCACAGTGGTGGTCATGATACTTTTAGTTATACTAAAACCTTTAGTCAGTTATACTTTACTATACTATAGTATAGTATAGTATAGTATATACAGTTATACTATACTATACCTTTAGTCAGTTATACTTCCCCTTCAGCTGTATCTTTTTCGTGCTATTTGGTCATAGTCTGTTAGGCGGTTCTGGTGCAGAATGAAACAGTGGCACAGTGATAGTTTGTTCTTCTTAATAATTTCTGCCCTATTTTTCTTTTGGCCGTTCCTAATCACTGAGTTTTTTCATAAAGCTATCACTTATGACCACAGAATGTTTTTTTTTTTTTAAATGGTCATTGGGAATGTTAAATTTTTCATACGCATTCTCTTTGACTTTTCTCTGCAATGACTGCTTTCTGCTGTTTTGCAGTTGCTCAGTATCACAATGTCCTTCTGCACCTCTTTTCAATTTGTCCTCATCTTTTCTACTCTGGTTAACTTCATGCTTCCAACAATCTTTGCTTGTTCATCTTCATCTCTTGTCCATATTACTTGTGAATATATTAATCTCTGATAAGTGTATTTGCCAACTTCTGTAAGAGGATCATCCTCCTGCCATCAGTATGGTCTCAGCACTGCAGCAGACTTTTCCCTTGCCCCATGTCTCTAGTCCATTTTTTTTCACTGCATGGAGCATGTGGGCCAAGTCATTCTCAGAAGCTACTGCAATGGAGAGCATGTAGGAAGTTGCTTTCCTTTCTTATGCAGCATTAATTATTCTAAAGAGAATTAAAGATGTTCGTAAAATTGATGAAAAAGAGTATTTGATTTAATCTTGGGGTGTTTTTACACATATTGATGTTATTTTGTATTTGCTTTTGGTTTTCACTCTAGTAACACAGGCTTTACTTTTAAAGTAATGCTGTGATTTTTAGTGCTAAATTGGAAAAAACAAAACAAACAAAACCCAACAACAACAACATCAAAACAAACAAAAAAACCACCAAAAAAATCCCCAAACAAACAAACAACAACAACAAAAAAACCCCAAACAACAAAAAAACCCACAACACCAAAACACAAAAAACCCTTCAAACCCAGTAATCTAATGCCAAGGGGAGTAAAAAAAAATGGAGGAAAACCTGAAGGTGGCAGCTTGCACAGAATAACTCTGCATTTGTGTATGTTTTTGAAGTTCAACTTGAAAATAGATGTGTTTTTTTAAGCTTATTGCTCATCTGCTGATTACTTTTCTAAGTTATTTGTTTTTCTTATATCTGAAACCATAGCAGAAGCTCTTGCAAATGATAGTGTTTTGTGCTAAGTGTGTAACATGCAGAGCACTGTTCTGTTTCAGGATAGGGACTGGCTGCCATATGAACTTAATTTCCTTCATCAATTTAGGACTATCAGGGGAAAAAACAACCCAGCCATCCCCTCCCTTATTTTTTTAAAGCTTAAGTAGTATGGATTTTAAGATTTTTGTCTCCAGATGAGGAGTGCCATAGCACTGGTACAGTAGTGTGTGTTTTGAGGGTGTCACTTCCATGCACTGATGCTTTTTCTGAAGTTAGGGAGCAGCACAGATACCTGAACAGCTGGGCTTTATTCCAGTGTTTCTGTGGAAACTGGAGGACAGTTACTGGTGGATCGTGTCACTGCTTGTGACCCCACAGGTTATCAGAGCTAACCATGGGGGTTTAGAGGAGCACTTCATTTACGTCGCGTGCTTTTGTCTGTGGGAAGATGATTTCTCCTTTTGCGCTTCATTTTAGCGAAATGGTTATTTATGCATTTGTGTTGTATTCAAAATATTTCTCCTTACAGCTAACCTGGAGAAGTTTGAAATACCGGTGAAGATTCGTTTGAGCCCCGATCCTTGGACCCCAGAGACTGGTCTGGTGACAGATGCGTTCAAGCTCAAACGCAAAGAGCTCACGGCGTACTATCAAATGGACATTGATCGAATGTACGGAAAAAATGTAAAATAACTCTCCTCTGCACCACTTTGCTACGATGAGCTTGGATCAAATAGGAAATACTTGAATTGCCTGTCTCAACTCAGCACTTGAGATCAACACACAAAACCACCATTCCTCATTTCCAGCTTAAACTGTTATTTCCGATGACATCACTATGATGACTGGCAAGTTTAGTAAATTGTTACGGCAGCAAACTTGTGTCTGTCTCCTTTTTTTTTCCAGTTTTCTCTGCTACCTTGTCAGTCTGTGGATTTTCCCAGGTCTTTTTGGGAAACCATGATTCTGAAGCCTCAAATTTTTAAACATTTATAAATCCTGTATAATGTTTTATTTGTATCTTTAAAATTTGGATGTATATAGAGAGAACTTGGCTATATAAGAAATGGTTATACTGGGGGCCTTTTTTTACCTAATTATTTAAAAATAAGGTATTGATGTTGTGACATTATGTACATTGAAAATGCTTGTAATGAGATAATTGTTGAACAGAGACCCAGGTTATTTGCTGCTGTGCTATTTTTTCTGTGTAAATCTGAGGGAGAACATGTTTGACATTCCAGCTTGTGTAATACACCTTCAGTATGTGCCTAATGGTTACTTTTATTTTTGTGTGAAAATGGAAAGATGGTCATGGCACAACTCTGCATCCAGGCAAGTGTTAGTTAAAGCTTGTTTAATACAGAAATTGCTATTAACACAGCAGATGTTAAACCTAAGAATAACCTCCCAGATACAGAAACTCCTTTTTTAAATAGCTCATGACCATGTCATCCAGAGTTGAGTTGTGTAGTGCTAATATGAACTCTCAGCATTATTTTCACTTTACACTTTACAGGTTGGACAGTGTCCTTTTAACAGAGGGACTGTAACAACTTTTGTCTTTTCTCGTTAGGTTTGGACATTACACTGGGTTTGCTCTTTATTTGTTTGTGAAAGTCTGGCAAGACCCCTGCTCTGCCCTAGCTGCAACCCAAATCTTCCTGGGGGGATTTTTAAAGTCATAATGACAGTTATGTTCTCAGCTCACACAGTGCCTAGCTGCCCTTTGTGCCATTAAAAATCTCCCTTTGATGCTGTGTTCTTTTCTTTAGCACTTTTTGCTTTAAAAACAGGTACTTGAAGCATTTGTCAGCCAGAGTTATGTTGCTTAGTTTGTTGCACCGAATTCTTATTTTGGGAAGGAGCCTCAATTTTTGTTTCACTAGAGATACTGTTTTGATGCTGTTTGAAGAAATATCTGGGAACTTTTCTTCAGTGAGAGTGTTTGGGTTTATTTCAGGTGTGAACTTTATTTTCAAAATATTTCGGAAAGAATATTCAGGGTTACGTTTCACACGAGAATGTGAAAAGGCATATATCAGTCAACCTTGTGATGGAGCAAATATTAAAATGGCTTTAATTTGGAGATTACTCTCATATGTATCCTTTACTTGTACTAAAAATCAGGGTCCTGATGCTCACTTAGTCCCCTGCTATAGTAACACAGCAATGCTGAAGGGCAGAAGCTTTGTTTGGGGGAAGGAGTTGCTGCTGTTAGTGTTTGTAATGTGGAGTTTTGGCAGCTATCAGATTTGCAAATTCTCATTTTAAAAAAACCTCTGAGATATTTTTTTAAATTTAACTTTCCAATGATTGTAGAAAGCAGTTTCCTAGGAGTTGAAAGTTATCAAGCAGGTTACCTGTACTTCAGTTTTGATGAAATGATAAGGTAGTTTGTGCTATTCATGGATTTCCCCTGCTGCTGTCTGTGGAAATTTGTTAACATGTGGTGAATCTTGGTGTAAGAAATCAAATGGATATAGAAGCATCAAAAAGAAATTGGAACCATATTTATGAGATTACTGCCTTCAGATATCTAGATCATAAATGAGATGTTGAAAAATGACTGAAGAATCTGAATGTGGGAAAATTGCCAAGGCTGTAGGGAAGTGTCACACCATTTATTAGACATTGCTAATATTAAATATGTATCTGTTCTCCATCGACAGGTTCTTTAATAGTTCACACCCGGCACAAACTGTACATTGTCCAAATTTTTTTTGTGATTTTGTTTTTTAGTGAAAATTAATAAATTGCTGAAGTACTATGTATATCACTTGGTGCATTGTGCAGCAGATGTAAAAAAACAAATCTGCTTTGGTTAAATCTGAAGTTAGTCTTTTGTTCTGCTAAAGGTTTAAATCCATTTTGGAGAAATTGCATAAATGAAACTCTTTAAAGTATTTGGAAATAGTAGTTTTAATTTTTCTTCTAATCCAGTCACAAGATGGGTTTGCAGTCTAACTATGCATTTGATTTTATAGTTCAGGTCTGTTTATGTTTAAAATGGATGTAATATATATATATATAGTTCCTCCTTTATTAAAAATCAGATTCATTGTGGACATTTATTTCTTCAACAGAATGTGAAACTAAAGCAGTTCATTAAGACTAGTCTCAGCGTTGGAGATAGACTTTTAAAAATACTTGTGATGAGTATGTTTTTGCTTTTGATTTATAACAAGAGACAGACTCCAGTACTGCTAGGTTGAGCACTTCCATGTCCCATTGAGGCTGTCTGTCCCGTGGGTACCCTCACTTCCTGGGAAGTGACTGGGGCTGGGAAGGGATGGTAAATCAGGTTTGCAGGTCAGGTGTGGGGCTTCCTTGCCCTGGTGGCCCTGGTGGCCCTGGTTTTTTTGGCTGCCAAGCCTGCCAGGTACTTCTGGCTGCCACCACGTGCTCTCACACTGCTGAGCAGAAGGACAGCTTTAGAGGAGTGTGTTGAAACCCTGCAGAGATGCACTGCTTGCCAGCTGGGGATTTGCCAAGGCTCTTTTTTTTATTATTATTATTTTTTTTTCTGGTGTGTGTCTTCCCATGGCTGGTGTAACAGGAACAAAAGTACCTGCTGGAATGTACTGCACGTGCCCCCAGGGCTGCCGACAGCTGTACAGTAACTTAGAGTAGTGCATGGTTGGAAGTCATGGTCATGTGGGGAATTCTGTAATGGAAAGAGCTGTAACTTCTTTATATACAATCTTTCTGAGTTCAAATTAAGAACAAGGGGTATATACCTCACCTGAAGGGCCCCTAGAAGAGGAGTTTTTTTAACAAAACTTTTGTAAATACAAGCTTCCCAGGACTTCAAATCATTGGAGTTGTTACTACTTGTGCTGTTATGAAAATTCACATAATGTCGTTATTAAAAAGGATATTGACGAAGAAATTCCAAGGATCCTGTGAATCTCCTTTAAATTTCCACAATTATTAAAAAAATTTCCAGGACTTCAGGCTAAAATCACTTTAGATGTCGTAAGTGGTCTTTGCAGAGCATAGTGTTTCTGGGGTAGGTAGGAAATGAAAAAGTTACATGTCAGAGAAGACAGTGTAAGTAAGTTCACTGCTACTGCAGCGGGTCACACAGAGGCAGGGGCACACCTCTGGGAGCTGTGGCTGAGCAGTGAAAGATTGTGCGGAAATGAAAGCAAAAAGCGACATGCAGCTGGAGCTAAGGACATAACACATACCTACGTCCCATTGGTTTATAGACAGGATGCAGAGAAGGGTATGGAATCAAAACCATACATTAAGAACACCCTGTAAAACTCATAAGTTTATGCAGAAACTGCTATAGGACATAAAACTCCTTTGCAATAACCTTTGTTCTGCTAAAATTCAACCTCTTTGTTCTGTACTAAAATTACATTTAGGCAATGCAATGCAGCGTTTTTAATTTCTATTAATGTGATGTATTAACTACTTTGGACTCGGTAAAAAATTGTGTACAACCGTTTCTTTACTGGCAAGAGGAACAATCTTCAACTTGTGTACACCTTGGACCAGGCTGAAATGTTATTTGAATGACCAGTTGTATATTATTGTAATGGGTTATTTAACGTAAACTCATTTTCAATGTGATCTTGGTTGTTACTATGAACTGCCTGAACGTTGTATATCCTAATTGAGTTATATTGTATGAATTATTTATTTGTAATTGGATATCATGTTTAAAAATAAAATTAATTTCACAAATTGGGACCCATATGTCCAGTTTTTTCAGTGGCACTTCATTTTTATCTGAGTCTGAATAATTTATGGTTGTGAATTAGTGGATTCAAATCACATTAATTGGGTACATGGCTGTTAAGGAGGCTGCTGGGTGCCCTGGTTTTGGCTCAGATAGTCTGTTTTCTTCACAATGGCCAGTATGGGGCTGCATTTTGGATTTGTGCTGAATATGGAATTAATAATATAGAGATGTGTTTGTTTTTGTCAGATATTTCAAATATATGTGACTGTTTCAAGCTGAATGCAGGAACAGGAGTTACGAGTTTAGCCTGGATTTTTACTGCAGGAAAGTTAATCCTTCTCAGTTGCTTTTTATTTGCATATGATGTGCCATTTAGCCTGTTTAAAAGCACCAGCTGTGGTAAATACCTGATGTAAAGCTCTCAGCTTCTGATTTATTTTCCCACCCAGGTGTGCCAGGGTGCTTATTTGGTGTGTAATTTTCCCTAGGTTTGTGGGTTGAAGGGTCAGATCTCAAAGTGATGTTAGATGCTTGCAGTTGGAGTTCTTAAGAGGTCTCGGGCACTTTAAGTTTTGATTACAAACCCACAAAGCATTGCTAGTAACCATCCAGCCTGGAGGCACCTCAACAGATGCCTCTTTTTCTTTGGTTTTTTGGGTCTCTATTTACAGATTCCTCAAATGCCCAGGGTCATAGTGCTGATGAAATGTCAAGCCTTCCCTGCTGCAATAGCTGATCTTTATTTTATCCCTCTAATCAGCCATGAGAAGGCTCCAGCTTTTTCCTGATTCTTTTTTTTTGTCTTTTTTTTTTTCCCCTTTCAAAAATACTGGGTTTTTTTTTAAGACAGAAAACTTATTTCAAATGATTTAGGGTAATATGACACACTTTAATTGACTTTTTTTTTCTTTTTCGCTTAGGCATCTATAGCTGCTAAAATGCTATTAGGGGTCTCTTTAATAAAATAAAGTAAACAAGTTCAGAACTACTATAGTAAGTAGTAGAGCAACTAATTTCAGAAAGGATAAACATAATAATTAAGGAAGTAATTAGGAAGGCATAGGCTCCAAAATAGATACAATAAAAAACATTGTAGACCTGAGTTGCTATTATTGTCTACACCAAAAAAATCTAGGGGAGACAGCGGGGAAAGGGGGCCCCCAAGCAGCTGAAAAAGTGAGTAATCCTTTTTTTTTTAAGACTTTTAATACTTGGGAATAATACTTTTTAAAATGTGTTATTATTTCTGGGTATGCACAATTTCCATCTTGGCAGTGAAAGTTAAAGGGAGCCCCAGGTCTGTGTGGTGTGCACAGAGCAGGACCTGTCCTTACCTGCTGTCCCAGGGGAACTGGTGGGCATGTTGCTGAGCCGGGGCTGTGACCTGGCAGGGCCCTCAGCCTGCCCTCCTGTTTGAAATGTTCTCTTCCAGATCAAAGGTGAACGGTGGGGAACACTTAACTCTGGCTTTCCCTACAAATGATTCTCATGAAGTGGATTTGTGCACCCTTGGCGACCCAGGGAACTGACGGCACGTGTTCCTTTTCTTTGTGCCGGGGAGCCGGCGGAGAAGTATTTCTGTTTTGGGATGAAAGGGCTGGGTAGTGTTTACTGGCCTTCTGAGGTGCCAGTGAAAACTGGGAAATCAGGAAATGCTCCCAGGAGGGGTAGCTTTTGCATTTGGGTACCTGAAGCTGAACTTCAGGGCCAGAGGTGGTGCCAGTGTCCTGTGTCTGCCCGTACCTGTGCTGCGGAGATCCAGCTGCTGTGGCTGGAGGGAAGGTAGGTGCAGGTAGCTAAAAGTTTCAGAGAACACGAATATTTTCTCTACTGAAGCTACTAAGTATTAAAATAGACACCTGTAGCTGAATATTTTCTCTACTGAAGCTACTAAGTATTAAAATAGACACCTGTAGCTTTCAGCAAGTAATGTCTGTAAGATCTGAATCCCAAATATCATTCCATATTGGCTTAAACCAGTTTTTTTCAGCATTTCATTCCTGCTTTACATGTAAACCACTGCTTGGCTTTGGCTGCCCACCCACCCAATGTACAGACCTTGCAGCCCTTGCACAGGGCTGGGCATTGGGCCTCTTCCATCTGTGCGTGGTCCTGGACAGCACCCCCGAACTGCTGCCTGGTCTCCAGGACAAGACAGCTGGTAGAAAAGCAAACACTATTTCCCTCTTGAGGTGGGAGAGTTATTTTTGCTGGGGCAATTCTTCTATGCAAGAAATGCCAAAAGAGATGTTTTATATCAGACTTCAGGGGTACACAGCACTGCCCAGTTCAACAGCAGGAAAAAAGCCACATGCTGCATTTGAATCCCTAGTCCTTGAATATCCATGTATTCCAGCGTGCTCTTTCCCACTTTATTACAAGCGTGTGTTTATTTTTTTCTCTGAAGCTGTAATGCCTTCCATTGGTGGCAGGGTTGATTAGGGTAGTTTGGTTTTTTGTTTTGATAATTGTCTGCAGATAATGGAGATAACTTTGTGAATGTAAAAGTTCATACGAAACTTTAATGGAAAAGTTTATATGGCTTCCCACTGATGAGCAATTGCAGTCGTGTTTGGCAACAGGCCTGGTGGCTGGTGTCCTTAATTCCTCTGAAATGGCGAGATTTTCACGTAGATCCTTACGTTTCCATCGAGTTTTGGGCTCCTAGAGAGGGTGGGGGAGAAAGCAGCATCATTTTGAAATACGAAAATATTGATAGCAAAAGCGACCGTCTATTGTATCAAATTCCCGTAAAATTCATTTTATCCCAGCCTGGTAAAAAACATCCTGGATGCTTAGCTAATAATACAGGCTTTGATTTAGAGATTTATCTTAATGATGCTCATAAGACACAGTCCAGTTTTTTCTAAATAAGATTTATTTTTGATACGTTTCCTAGTTGTTTCTATATCTTAAGCATATAACTTACAAGATTTAAGAATGCCTTGGAAAACATAGTGTCAGTTATTTAGCAGTTGGAAGGTAGGTTGTGGATGTTTAACAAGCTGTAAGGAAACCAGTTGCTAAAACTTGATAAGAATTTTGTTTCATCAGTTGTCTGGGTCTCATGCTGGTTATCACTGCCAGGTTTCTTGGAAATGAAATGGTTTTGCTTAATTTTGTTGCAATTCAAGACTTGGTCTGTTCCAGCTAAAGTATTGTAATAAAATTACCAGGAAGGGTAAAAAGGCCAGTGAGCAATCTGGCCTGTTTAGCAGCACATCCTCCTTGTCAAAGTTGTGTAAGAGCTGTGTAACAATAGGGGGAAGAGAAAAAGGAGATTTTTTTTTTCAGGAATAGTTTCTATATCAAAATGGGCTAATCTGATGTTTTCCAGGACTGGCAGGTGACAGGTCTTGTTGAGGGGTGTCCAATGGGGAGTGTGTCTCCTTTGCTAAGCCCAAGGAGCCACTGTGGGGTCTGGGCAGCCTAACTTTAGCTTGCTCAAAACATAGTGGTCCTTCCACTGCTGGTGTTTCCACTGAGCATGCAGAACACTTTCTGTGCCCTTGCATGCCCCCCAATGTCCCAGTCTGCTGGGTTTGTATTTGCTTCTGAATGTATTCATTGATGTGCTGTGGACAACTTATTTTGCAGTAATTTTCCTAATGTTTTCATAAATAGATGAGATTTGGGACTTTCCCCAAAATTTTTCCAAGGGAACTAAGGGATACTTGATTTTTAAATTATTTTTCCATTTCCTTCTATCAGTTTCATTTTCTACCACTAACTTTTCCCTATGTCATGTGCTGATTAGATCTTTCTGGTATGGGTTTTGGTCGTTTTTTTGTTTCGTTTTGTTTTTCCCCATAACTGATTCTTTGTTAATTGTTTTACAAAATTTGGACTATATTAGATGTAGATGAAATGGGTTGCTCGCACAGGAGGCACGATGCTCGCTAAGTCTTGACTGGCAAAGATTTCTAGATACAACTTTTTCTAAAATGCTGGAGCAGTGAGGCTGTGGCTGCCAAGGGTCACCTGGAGCAGCCTGTGCTGAGGCCACCACCCTGCTCTTGCTGGTCCTTGTGGAAGGGTGAGCCCATGGCTAATCTGGCGGAGGCGAAGAACTCCATTTGAGAAATGCCTGCCATGAGAGCAGAGGCTTGCTGTCCTCAGCCTCTGGTTTGAGCATCTGTGAATAGCCAGTGCTGCTGGCCTGCAGCAGGCCCGGGTCAGTGGGAAACAGAAAACCGGGGGGGAGGGGGGAAGTATGAAAAAAAAATTAAATTAGCCTAACGCCTTTCTTTTTCCATTAAACTAAATATTCCATAGTTAAAATTAAACAAGGCACTGAATTGCCACGTGATGTCTTGTGGTTTAAGTGACTTAAAGACTTGCTTCTGGTGCCAGGGTGCTGCCCCTTCTCCGTCAGCCTCTGTGCTGGGGGGCACCGGCTGCCCCTCTCCTCTGCTGAGAGATGGTGGGGTTTTTATTTCTTTTTTTGTTTCTAAAGCAAGTAGAGTATTAGCAGGAGAGAGACTCACCCAGGCTTCAGCAGCCCACCCTGATAGAGCTCCTTGAGCGGAAGGGCTGGCCAAAGTGCAAGAAGAAAGGTATTTTATTTACATCAGCTCTCTTTGCCGTAGAGAAGAACTGAGGACACTTTGAACCACAGAAGAATCTGTCCAATCCAGCCTTCTGGGCTTGTGACTTGGAAGCCCCGTTGTGGCCCTGCCCTGGCCAGGAACTGGGATGGGAACTGGGACCAGGGCTGCCCTGACTAAGTGTGGGGTCATCCCAAGGGGTCGCTGAGCTTGGGCTGAGCCTTCCAGGACCTCACAGACACCACGTGCCTCAGCTGTGGGGCTGGTGCCACTGGTGGCCCCTGGGGGCCTGAGGACCCCGAGCTGTGCTCATTTGGTGCTGCTCGTAGGCTTCTGTTTTTCATATTTATTTCATATTCACCTATATCTCAGAGTTACTTGCCACCTGACTAAAGCTGTGACTGTGGAAATGCCACACAAAATCACTCATGTCTTGGGTGCCTTTTGGAACTGGTACCCTTGGCAACAGCAGCCACAGCAATGGGTACTGTGGAGGCAAATAGTTCGGGTGGGAAATCAGCAGCATGGGCATTTCTCTTTGCATATAGAAAAAGGGTTTGTGGTGTTTTTTGAAAACTTTTATTATGAGCTTTATTTTTAATTTTTAATCTTTAAAGTAAGATTTGATGCAGCTTAAGAAAGCATAGGTAGATAAAATATGCATCCTACCCCAGGGATGACCAGGAGGAAGGCAGCGGCTTTGGGGAGCCCCCAGCCAAAGGGTGACTGCCAGAGCTTCTCCCGAGGTACCTGGGGCAGCCCCCTGAGTTGGCCTTTACCCTCCATGCAGGGAGGAATGTCCCGCTCCGTGGGCTCAGCCCTACTCAAAGCGGGGATGTGTCAGGGGTCCTGGGCTGTCAAACAGGGCTCCACAGTGGGGGTGCCAGTGCAGCAGCCCTACCTGTGCCCTCAGGAGGTTTTGCTGCTGATAGCAGGAGAGAGCCAGAGCCCAGGAACCTCCCACCTGCTTGCACCAGAAGTGGGCTTTTTTTTCTGTTTTGTAGCTTTAGCTGTTTAGATGGGGTTTTAGGGCCCAGGTCAGTCTGGGATAATTGAAAACTGCACTCCAACAATTCCAAGCATTTGGATTATAATTATTTCCATCTGCCTGTCTTTGTTTGTTTACTTTTTCAAGAAAGCTCTAGTAGTATTCAGAACAGCTTTATTGTGATAGAAGTTTCTAGCCCATTGTGATCTGCAGATTCCTGTGCTGATTCAGTGCAGCAAAGCCTTAGAAAATTAGAGACCACAGTCTGATGCCATTTCATATTTCCTTTCCCACTTCGTGCTGAGACTACAGCCAGCTCCCTGGCTTCTTTCAACTTTTAATTATTTTAAAAATCTTACGGTTGCTTCTCTTCCACGCTCTTATTTTCCTCCTTGCATCTGTCTGTGTCTCCAGGTATTCCCTTCGCCTTCCTGGTCTGACCAGAGCCAGATGCGCTGGCAGTGTCACAGGGCGCGTTGTTGCTGGGGGGACTCCCAGTCCAATCTTTCCAAGGAGTTTGCCCTCCACCGGGAGCGTGGCCTGTGGTGACACCGTCCCTCTGTCCGGAGAGCAGAGCAGAGCCTGTTTTCCCATCGGATCCCCGTGGCCACGTCACCACGTGCAGGCGGCTGCTGAGTCAGGGCTTGCGCCAAAGCCCAGCCAGACGAAGGCAGCTTTTCCTCCTGACATCAGGAGCCTTTGAATCAAACTCATTACTTGTAAACAGTGAGTTTATACAGTGAAGGACACTGCTGTGGTAACCCTCAGCAGAGGCTTCAGAAAGTTATACCCAGCTTCCACTGCTACACAGCCCAGCTTTGGTTTTCTTCCCAGCCCCACTTACGAAATAGTTAATATATTGTTTGCCCTCTTTTTTTCTTACTATGGCTTTTTGATTTTGTTGCCAGGACCTTTCTCGTAGTTTTAAGAGACAAAAGCTTTAAAGACTGATAGCATCTCCACATCTGATATCTTACTCTTAATTTATATTTTTAAAATTTGGGAGCACGTGTAAGCTGCAGCAAAAGACTTTCTGTATTAACTGAGTAGACAGAACTCTTGTAAAAGTTTTTTATAAAGTATATTGAAGCTTGAATTCTCTTTGTTAGCCCAATTCTCCATCAGTTTTATTGTGGAGCTTATACCTCAAGCTGTCTCTGGGAGTTTTTTGATGTGACCAAGCATCATTTCTGGAGGTGGTTGCAGAGGTGGGAGCTGTGGGCTGGAGCAGCCCAGCTCCTCTGCAGCTGCAAAGGCCACCCACCTTAGTCATGGGGTCCCCTACCAGCGTGGGATGCAGGAGACATGAGCAAGTCAGTGTCACAGAGCCCCTTGTCACTGCAGCTCCTCTGGGACTGAAAGCTCCTGAAGCACTGAGGGAATCAGTAACTCAGCCCACACGAGGTTGGATAATTGACTTGAATTTTTTTTTCACTTCCTAGGCTAATGAAGGTGTTGGTATTGGTAGTTTCAAACTTTCAAAGCAAGAAAACTCTACTGATTTTTCTGTACTGGTACATGTGATGGTCTTAAGTGGGAGCTGTATGAATATCTTCGGGCACAATCTGACTGTGTTCATACCCTGAAACTGCAGCGTAAGAAAATTTGTCTGTCAGCAGGTATGAAGGATGGCAATAGATATTTATGCCATTTAAATATAATGTAAGTAATATTTAAAATGCAACTTGGGATTTTTGTGTTGGACCTGACTTCAGGTTTTTTTTTTTTCTTTCCAGTCACTATAGGAAAAAAACCCCAAAAACAAAACCAAAAAAACCCCACAACCGTACACGACTAATAAATGATGGGAAATGTTTGTCACTTGTCAATGACTCAGTTACGATAGCACTTGCGTGCAACAGATGACTTGGTGAGCAGCAGTGACATTTGTTTTCCTGTGAATTTGGGAAGCTCGCAGAAGAGCAAAGACCCGTGGTTCTTACACGGTTCCCTCCCATTTTGGATCTAGAAAAGAGCAACACCTTTAATTACTGTTAAGAATTATTTTCCCAGTCCTACTTTATTTGTTTTGAAAATATTTTGGCTGTCTATTTCACAATAGCAAAGCAAAGTAAAGAAGTCTTTATCTGATTTTATTTCATCCTCGTAGTTTTCCTGCTGTAGGGGGGAGTTCCTGACCTCCCTGGAGGCTGTCTTCCTCCCGGGCAGTGACCCAGTCGTGTTTTCCTCTTGGTTCTGGAGCAAGTGTTTTGTCCAGGCACAAAATGAAGGGAGTAAATCAGAAATCTCCACTTCTCACACGCAGGTATCATCGCACCAACTTCAACAGAATGTGCTGGTTTGAGGTTCTCATACCTCTTTCATTTGCCTGCAGTATTGTTTTCACAGATGTGAGAGTCCATTTCTTTTAACTGTTTTGAAGGCTAGTATCAAGTTAAGCTGAAATAAGATCTGAAACAAATCTGGGGGTGAGGGTGGTCTGATTGCTGCAGTAAAGGTTGGGCAGTTAGACATTTATTGTGCCACTGGCTTCCTGCCGGCCTTGGCATTCATCTCCCTCTGCCACCCTAACCTTCCTGCCAAGGGCTAAAGACACGGATCGCGTGCTACACCACTGCAAAGCCCAGAACGTGTACAGCCCCCTGAACACGGTGATTACTAAATGTCTGTAGCTTTTGCTCAGACTCTGAGATCTATGGGACTGATTTCCCTGCTGTGGATTTAGTGTTGCAGAAGCAGCAACATTTCACAAGTGCTGTGATTGCATCCTGGAAGGAGAGTAGGGTGAAAGATAACAGCATTTCTGTTTCAGTCAGAGCAAAGTAATGGGGTGAGATCAGGCTGGCTGGAATTTTTCAGTCCCTCTGACTTTGTCCATGGCCAGGAACAGCAGCTCTGGCTGGCCTCTCCAGCAGGGCTTTCCTTGGCTCTGGGACACAGCTCCCCAAAAACTTTGCTCAGGATGAACAGTTTTTGTGCCCCTGTCTGAACCTCTGCTCAAATCATCTGTGACTTGAGCAAAATGGGAAAGCAGCTGAGAAGTGTAGAAGCTGTGCTGTGGGCTTCTAGGGAAGGAGGAGGGATCCAGCTGTGGATGTAGAGAGAGAACTTGCTTAACACTTAAGGGAGAGGGAAGTGGAAACAGGGGAACCTGTGGTCATGCCTGTTTTTTAAAGTTTTATTGCTCTTGCTAACTCCGAGCAAGCTGTAATTCAAAAATTACAACTCAGATCCCTGAATGATTAGACTTAAAGTAATGGATTTAGGATTTTATTTTTCTGGTTTCCTGGTTATCTGAAGCATGCAAAAGCCATGGGCTAAATTTCATTTGACTGCTCGCAAGAGTAAGCGGCTTTTTTCTTTTGCCCTGTTTTCTTACAGCAGCCTTGAATCCTTCTGGAGTGCTTTGAAAACCGACAGCAGAAGATTATTAGCTAATGCTAACGGGTAATCAGAAGTGTGAATGGTGTCTTGGCAACAGTGGAATAGTGTGAGATGAGTATCTCAGTGCTGCAAGGTATCTACTCAAATGGGGAGAGTTGATAACACGGGTCCTGCTTAAGGGTGCCTGTGGATCACACAAACTGAGCTTTGAACACCCCCAGTCACGGATAAATTTCCAGTACTAAAAATCCTGGTGCAGAGGAGTTTGCTGCTTGCAACTATAATTGCCTCCTGGGAAGGAAGCCTTTACCTTTTATGCTTAGAAAGTGGTATGTTGTTAATGTAGGTATAAGGGATCCTAATTTGGTTTTTATATACGTTTAGTGCACATTGATTGTTCCTACTTTATTGGTATAATAATGGAAATCCAATATCTTTTGTCTGTGATTTGTTTTGTTAACAAGATCTTGTATTTTTGCCACTTGTTTTTAAAGCTAGATTAAAACCTCTCCTAAATTTAATTTGACAGAAACGCTCCCAGAATTCTGCATTACCCGTGTGTAATTGGCTACATTATATTCCCTTATTAATTAAAATGAGGACATCCAGAATTCAATGTGTTACCTGGCCCGCTTGCCTCGGTGCCATGGCAATCTCATCTTCGTGAGCATCACTTGTAGCCATGGCAACACGGGGTGACAGAAGTCCACGCTGGCCCGCACTGGGGATGTGCAGCTCACTCCTGCTGTGGTTATTATTTTTAAGGGTGCTACTGCAGTCTACAGCACTGGTCTAGCATGTGGATTTTTCCATGTGATAATGAACCTACATGGTTGTAACTTGACCAGTTCTGAAACCAAGGGTTGAGTAAGACAAGAAAAATGAAATGAAATGAAATGAAAGCGCTAATAAATTAGGGGCAAAATCTAGGCTCACTTAACTCATAAGAATTCTAATATCTTTAATTTAGCAAGCTGGCTGCTTTCCTGAGCTAATTTACATCAAGGGACTTGACAATTTATTTGAAGGTGTCTGAGCACTGGATACCCAAATTAATGTCTGTATTTTGTTTTATGTTTTCCTTTTTGAGATTCATCAGACTCTGAAAATGGACATGAGGGGAAAGGAAAAAAGACACAAACCAAGCACCAAAAAACCTAAAACCACAACTCCACGTTTCAGTGATGACCTAAGCTTCCCCACACAGATTTCCAATGATGAGATAGGACCTTTACAATTCCTCTCTGTTCAACGTATTGAAGCCTGTTGTGGTTTGCTGAATACTCAAGGGAGAGTCCACATGAGCTGTGTTTGAGAAGGAGTTCATGGCAGAGATGTACCAGAGACCAGTCAGCGTTAAACTGTGAGACTGGGACATGCTACAGCAATGGCTGCAGAGGGGACAGATTTGTAGTAACACAGGCACAGTGTTTTGGGGCACAGTGAAGAGGTGACCAATCCTCGTTTCTGTTGACATCAATGGGATATGAGGTTATGAGGCAATTTACAGAGCCGAGTTAGTGGGAATCTTACCTGGAAAAGGGTTTATGTATTAAGCCCAAAAGGCAGAATATGATTCACCCTATAGAAAAATAAACCAACCCAGCAACTTCAGTGGGAAATGATCTCGGTGTGCATTTGATGTGTCCAATGGAACTGAGCAGTTCCCAGGCTGTGCCTGTGCTTGTTGACCGGCTGTAATAAAAAATCAAGTGCAGTGGGTGTCTGTGAGCACGCACCCCTCTGTCTGCATGGGAGGCTGGGAGCTTCCCACTGGGAGCTTTCGGGACCCAGTAATGTCCATCAGCTCTGCCCCACCTCCTGAGAGAGCGGCGGGAGCCAGCGCGGGCTGCCGCAGAGGCAGGGCAGAGCCCGCTGATACCGGAGGTAATTGGCTTCTGCATCCACCACTCAACCTGCTGCTTCTCTGGAAACTGAGCTCCCAGTTCCATAGCATGCTTTCCAAAGCTCTTCAGCACCAAGCGAAGTCTGATCGCTGCAGAATTTCCAGAAAATGTGATTCAGAAGGAGTGGTGTGGTATCCTCAGGGATTTCTCATCTGTCCCCATTCTAAATGATTCTGCAGCTCCTTTTTATCCTTCACATAACTGGAAGAGATTATTTTTTGTTTATTCACCCCCTCATCATGCAGAAGACCAGAAGAACTTGGTTCTGGCCTCGCTGCCTCAAACAGCTGCCTGGCACAGCTCATCACTAAGTTTCATGGCAATGTTGTGCTCTTTATTTTTGAGTTATGTTCTGCAGTAGTCTTCAGAGAGTCAGCTTGATATTTAATTAAAAAAAAGACTTTACAATAGACTAAAACATTGATGGGAATTTATTTTATGTTGTCAGTTCTTGGGTTTAGGAAAAAATAATTACATATTTAGACGTGTTGGTTGGTTCAGCAGCAAATCATAAAGCTTAATTATCAAGACTCCTTAATACCAAAGAACTGTTTTCTGAACTGTTTTTTGATTTAAATCTCTTACTTAGAAAAGCAAATGAATTCAGTTGTGTGTTCCAATACTAGTAGCAAGATGAGGAGCTGGGCAGGGAACCTTCCAGAATAAGTGCACATGTCTCTGCTTGAGAATGAGCAACTATTAAAAAAAAAAAAA
>VXAY01002359.1:218823-246004 GCA_013399855.1 Oxyruncus cristatus
AAAGAGGCAGACTAAACTATGGCTGAACAGTTTAGGACAAGGAGGACAGTTAGGAGTTAGAAGCAGAGGTGCTATGGCTGGAAGCATCCCTGGAATGTGCCTTGCAGCAGCCCCAGGGCTGGTGGCATGGTGAGCAAGGTGCTGAGGTGCACCTCCAAGGAGATGTGACACAGAGAGTTTTTCCCTTGGGAGAAGGAAGGAACTGATTTTGGCAGCTCTTTCTTGGTGGGAGTTATTGAGAAAACACTTGGAACTTCGCAGAGCTGTCCCAGCGATTGTGCTTCACAAATGTATGGGGTGTGATTACTGTTTCAGGGCTCAGAAAAATGTGAGGTATCTCACTACAGACAGATACAGTCCCTCCCCACTACAAACACAGCAGTGTGGTTTGATATGATACGTTATAACTAGAAATGTCAGAGAAAAGACACAGAGGATATGGACAAGGAATACGAATTTATGGTGCTGAGTACTGTATGTGCATGAAGTATTTTTCATTGTCCCTTAGTGTTACTTAGAATCTTTTTAAATCTCTCTGTCTCCCTTCCCTCCCTACCCCTATAGCCAAGCAGGTGTATTTTAGAGGGGTTTGAAGGAGATGCTTTGGCAACCTGTTTTTTTGAAGGACGTTGATGGTGAAAATGAGATAACTTGGGAGAGGGACGAGTCGTGGAAGAAGGTATCCAGACGTGTAGCCAGAAGGAGGTAAGCCTTGAAATGTACATAAGGACCACATGAGTCCCAGTATTCAAAGCAACAGCTTCCAGTTTTCATTTTCAGTTCATAGTTGAAGTATTTGAACCATAAGACTGGTCTGTGTCCTCTTGCCTTTACACTACACAGAGCATGAAGCTGAGCCTGTGGGGCAGAGGGAGACAGTCATATCCCGTGAGGTGGCTGGAGGTAGCAAACCTCTCCTTGGTTTTGGCTGAGCTGGACTGAAAGGCTTGGAGGGATGCAGATCAAGACCATGAAGAGGAAGGGTTGGAGTGATGGGGACATGGATGGGTCATGTAGGAGAGAAGTTGTGTGGTAGGGAAAGGGAGCAGGCAGTTGGAAAACACACTGAGTTGATGGTTTGTGTGCATCCCCTACCATGGTGGGAGCAGGAGGGGTGTGCTGGGGTTGAGCGAGCAAGTGACAGTTCAGAAAACCAATACAAATGTTCCACACTCTGTATTGACATGAAAATGGGTAGCAGTGTGTTAAACACTCATCCTTCTTCAGGATCCCTGCTGAAGAAAGCAGCCAATGGATTCCTTCCCTGCAGTGCAACAGCAAGGGGAGCACAGACCCTGCTGTGCTGAGCCCTTCTGTCTGCCAGAGCACTATTTCTCCTCCCTAGGCGGATGATTTATGTGAGCAACCACCACACAACATGAACTATATTTGCAAATAATACCGTGGTTATGTTGCTTTCAGGAAATGCTTTAATGCTTCAGTTTAAGAATTGATTAGTAATCAGTGATGCCTGAGCACTCAAATGCCACAAAAGAGTCAGGAAATATTGTGAATGTGGCTACACAAAATTCTTTAGTTGTATGACTTAAAGGACTATTAATTCATTCTATGTGTTTAGATGTATTTTTTGTATTTCCCATCTGCAACAGCAATTTATTTTTTTTTCCAAACACGCTGCATTTCCAGAGCTTGTTAGGAAAACACAGTCTCCTTTATCTGCACAGAACTCCCCACTTCCCGCCACTTCCTAGATTTGAGTGAAATACTGGCCTCATACGAAGAGAAAAAAGACCACACAAGACCACATGTTGTTTACTTTGGGCTGATTATTCACGTCAGGAGCAGCCAAGATAGGAGAGTGTTTTCCCTTAAGTTCTGAAAGCATTATTCCATCAAAACCATGGTTGTCTTTGCTTTAACAAAATTTGTTCAAGAAGGGATGATGTCTCCCCGCTGAGATATAAATGCCTCCGTTCAAAAAACGTATCCTCTGGTTTCTTTTATCATTTGCAAGTAAGCCGCCTGTGCCTAGAGTAGGCATTTCCATGTTGCACAGTTTCTTTTCTTTGGTTTTAACTTTGGTTCCTTTGATCAAACTTATTGCACTGTTGATGCTGCTCTCTCCCCCCTTTCTTTTCAACACACGGTACAGGGACAGTTTTCCATGGGGTGGAGTGGAACATGGCAGTCATTTCCACAGGGCTGCACACTTTGTTCAGTTTGATGCCACGTGCACCCACGGCGTGCACCTAATCTCACAGCACTGATGAGGGAAACGTCGGGAGGGCTTCTCCAAGTCTCTTGGAACTCTTTTTAAATGTCTTTCATGCAGGAGGTATGGGAGGGTTCAGGGGGCTGTTACATCAACCAAGGTCCTGGTAATGGAGGATTAGATTATTCAAGCTCTGTCAGTTGTCCACTCAAGGCTGGATTACAAGTGTGTTAAATGAAAGAAATGAAGTTTTTCTAACAACTGAGAAGAAAGAAATCCTGTCCTGTTAAAGCTGACCTGACCCTGCATTGTTTACAACCCTACATTATGCATTTAGAGGCTCCTTTTCTGCACGCTCACAGCTGTGCTTCTGAGGTCTAATACCAAAATGCAGAAATACAGGAAAAGATTTCAGCTCATTTTCAGGAATAATCTTAAATTCTTACATCTAGGCACTAAGAGGGAAATCCAGACCTTGCAGGAACCAAAGACAAATTGCAAATAGGTTCATATTTTGAGACTGGGAGTTCAGCCTCAGGTTTCAGAAATCGGAGCTTTCTGCTTTCCCTCCTTTGCCTTGCAGAATCCCTCTCTTTGGAGAGGATGCATGTGCTGTTGCTGCCTCTTTTGTAAACTTTCTGCCTGTTTTGCTGTACACCTGGGGTTCATCCGATTGATGCTGTTTACACCCCAGATTGCTATTTTGTGCCTTATGTTGTGATTCCAAAGCAGACTTTTGGAATAAGAATACAAATAGCTGTTCTGAGTATTTTATGCTCTGAAAGTGAATACAGTCAACAGATGCCAAGATGTAATGAATCAAACTGAAGTGCTGTCTTAGTTGCCTCAGCTTGAAAGAGGTCTGCTGTAGAAAACTGCAGTGATGAAATCTAAACTGCACTTGCAATTCCGTGAAGATTCAGGTCAACAGGGTTGAGAGCCGAAATTAATGGAGTGTGATGTTTGCTGTAACAGCTACAGTAAATGTGAGGGTTTCTCAACCAAAACTCAGAGGGAGTGTTACAAAAGCACATGTTGCCATGTGCCTAATGTACAAAAGCCTGAGGGTCTTGAGCATCAGAGGGAAAGAGAGCTCAACATCTGGTATCCATATGAAAGTGAAAATCCAGCGTGTGCTGAAGGTCACGGTGACCTGAGATGCTGGGCTGACATGGCTGTGAAGCAGGATGGGCTACTTCTTACTTTGCAAACAAATTTTGCAGGATTGGAAAAAATAATAATGAAGAGAAATGTGGGTTGTTCCTCTAAGGCCTTGCAAATACTTTTTCTTCAGCTGGGCTGGACGTGTGCCACTGTGATAACACTCTCTGTCCCTTTCATCTCTGCTCTACATGTATTTCTGAGAAAGGACAGCAAACCTCCCTCAGCATGTGATGGGAGGATGGGAGATCACTGTGACACTTGGGTTGCAGTCTTTATTGTATGCTGTTGTGAATTGGTTTTGTAGCAATGGCCATGATGATCTCCCTCTCTTTTTTCAATCTCTTTTGAGGACTGTGTCCTCAAGAGCAGTGTTAGAACTTAATATGAAGTACTCCTTATAGCCTGGCAGGTCCTTTAATCTCAGGGCAGAAAACCAGACACAGACTGTGCAGGAAGGCGGACTGGTACCTTGCTCTGTATTAGTGGTTGTATTCCTAAGACTCACTGAAATCCTGCTGGATTCAGTGGGAGCTCTGGGCATGTGTCTGAGGCAGAACTTGCATTATCAAATGTTGGCGTCTTGATCGTTTCTTAATGTATGAAAATTAAAACCGCAACACTGAGGTTTAGTAGCTCTAGGCAACAGCTGTCTCCTTGATTTCCGAGTCTGTGGTTTCCCCAGTGCTTAAATTTTTGTCTGTTCATTTTTCTCCTCAAATTCTTCGAAGTGTGGTCAGCTTTGAGAATTGTTACACCTCTGAGTCTGGGCAAGTGAAGTCACTGGGTGTGTGAACCTTGCCCTGGTTATTTCCCGAGAAAACATCCTGCTCCCCTGTTCTCCTTGGCTTCCAAAGATCATTTTCAAAAAAGCTCCAAGAAAAATGACTGAACAATGCTGGGCTTCTAGGCAGTCAGCAGAACTGAGGAGAAGGAAGAGATTAACTGGAGTAAGACACGAACTTGCTTAACAGGTAGTGTGCAGCTGCTCCTAGTGAAGAAGGCAGCAGAGTCCCAACTGACATGAATCCATCCTAAGAAAGCGTTTCTTGGCATGAGGAATGAATGCACGCTTCCCTATTTGATGTCTGGTTATGTTTAACTGGATAGCTGGATGTTTATCAGTGTCTCTATAAGCTTTCTGCCTAATGCTGGGCAAGCATCTCTTTACTTTCCCAATGATCTTACGATCTGTAGTCAGGTGAGGGTTCAAGTCCATCACTTGGATGTTTTGTCCCCTTTATTTCTTATGCTTCTCAATTAGTGGCATATGCTGAATTTTTCAGGTAATGAAAAATCTTAAAATTAACAAACAAACAAAAAAAAGAAAACTGAGACGAGGTCTTCATGCTGTGTGCAGAAGAATTTTTCAAAACCCCTCTAAATATTGACTCATATCCCTTAATCCTCAACTTGTTTGTTAGAAGCCTTCACTAATGTAAATCAAAGTGCTAAATCTGAGAGTCAGAAGCAGTTCAGAGAGGATGAATGGATCTACATAAGGCACCTTTCCATAGCTGGGAGAGCAAGCACTGTCTCTTTGCTGAACAAACAGAATTGTGTGTTTGGATTTGTCAGTGAATTTCTTCTAAACACTGCTAATAAAATTTAAAGGTTCTTGATTTATTTTTGAGGGCATCTAAAATTTAATATGTTGCTTACTGTTTTAAATCCAAATAGAGGCAAATAATGTTGAACACAGTTTATTACATACAGTGCAGCTGAATCTATCATTTGACTCTGAGAGCAAAGCAAGCTTTGAGTTTATTTTGTTTTTAAAGGTACTGCATCCATCAGATAATTATATTTGGAAAAAAAAAAAACCCAAAGGAAAAAGAAAAGAAAATGAATTTCCAAATCAAACATCCCTATATGCTCTATGTCACATCAAAGGAAAAAGGTAAGGTAATATGAAGTATAAGTTTCATTTTATTGCATAGAAATATATACTGGTAAAATAACTTTGTAACCTGTCTTAGCTACAGGAAAGAGAATTGAGGCTGTGATGATTTTGGACTCAGATTCTCATATCACCACTGAAAAGTCTATATTTTTTAAATGTAATTTCTTGTTATTGCTACCACGAGTTACCTATTTCCACTCTATTTGTTTCAAGTCACTCTGAGCTTTCTGAAATTCAGTTTAGAGGTTGAAAAGAAATGCCTATCCAAAACTCCAAGACTCCCACGACACAAGCCTTACAGTAAATACTAAATTTACTGTAAACTGTTATTACAGATATCATTGAGGTTTTCTGTTGCTTGTCATCTCCGGGGTCAGAAACCAATTTGCCTTACAGATCTTTGTTATGTGGTTGGAGGGCAATTGCACACTCCAGATATGGCTTCTGGGAAATCTCTTGCCACTGCTAGAGTTGAGAGCCTGAGTGCAGATGGTCACCTCAGCTGTGAGATGCTTCTGAACCCTGTGTTTGCTAATATTGATTAAATTTTATTTTTGCTTCTCTGGGTGCAGGGAATGCCTGAGAAACTCCAAGTTTCAAGAATGGGGATCTGCTATGAAGGTTAAATAAAATTTGAATTAAAGCAAACTAAACTCTGCAGGTGAAGGCTGATGAAGACTTATATTTGCATGCTTTCCCCAGTGAAGAATGTAAGGTAGCAAGGCAGAGCTGTAGCCTTTTACTAAGTTTTTTACAGTTAATAACAGGTCAGACCATCGCTTCCACTTGGTATCCAGATGGTAACACAGTTTATTATAGATGGCACTAAGAAAATTACCACTTTCCTCTAGAAATTGCTTGTGTCAAGTATATAAAAAATGTCATCTATTTCTGCAGTACGAAGAATAAGGAGGAGTGATGGAAAATGACACTGAACCTAGAGCTGTGTGGGAATGGCTCAGATGCCAGCCCAGCCATTGTGCTCACAGGCACAGCGGTTGTTACCTTTTCAGGTAGAGATCTGCCAGTGTGTTACTCTGCTGTACCTCCCAGCACGAGGAATTTGCAGGTATTATCAGATTAATTTCACAAGTGGGTGAACTGATGAGGCACAGAAGTGTTACAAGCACAGAAATTCCATACTGTCAGTAGGCTGGCTAGTGAGGAGGCACATGGCTTGTGTCGGGCTGCTACTCATTCCTACTCTGGGAATGAATGCGTGACTTGCTGCTTTTGAACTAGCTTTTATTCCAATACACTCAGAAGCTTCACTGAAAGTTGGTTTTGAGTTGCACAGAACTTGTAAGGAGCAGGTGTTGAAGTTTGTTTTAGGAGAGACACTGCTACTAACTTTAGGGGCTTTGGATCAGGTCCTGGGTGAGGTGTGTGTTTTGCAGCAGGACTGAAAGTCAGTATATACATCTCAGCAGGTCTTCAAGTGCAAGACCAGATCAAGGGCACAAATATCCATTTTATTGTCTTCCTTTATGGTGTTAACCCCACCTCTTGATCTCTAGTTTTGCTTTAATTGAAATAATATACGTGAGTGAAAAATATCATATTTGCTGTCCTTTGCTGACTTGTGTCTCAAAGGTCTAAATCGTAACTAAGTCCATATTGGCATGGCAAAGCTCTCCCTCCTTTTTCTCCCTAGAGGTAAATTCCTAAATGGTGCTTACATTAAAGGTCCACGTGCAGGAAGAAAAAACCCAACTCCTCTGTTCTTCCTGTTTCTCTTTTCTTTTTTTTTTTCAGACTTTGAAATGATGCCTCCAAAAATGCACATATTTGGATACTCTTTAGAGTGAAACTGTTAGCAGACACTTATCAAACAAGCTCAGCTTCCCATAGGAGCCAGCCCTTTAACAGTTGTCTCGTGTCTTTTGTCTTATTAACTCACTAACTGGGAAAAGAAAGATAAATGCAGCATCAGACCGTGGATTTTGCCCATAAGGAAGGGTTAGGCATATATTTTCCATGGCAGCCTGCAGAGTCATCTGGGTCTCTAAGGAGGTCTCATATTGTCTTCATAATGGATTCTGTCTTTGTTCAGCTTTCTGACTGTCCTCAAATTTTTATTTGGAGAAAGGGCTCACATTGTATGATCCCTTAAGCCATGTTGTGAGGAATTCCTGCCCCATGGGATGCCTCAAGCCTCAACGTTTGCGTCCTTTGGTGACGGAGGTTGCTGCCACAAAAGGCTCTCTAGGAGAGAGGGACCTTGAGAAAAAAATCTGGCATCAACAACTATTTTGTGACCTTTTCATCGTTGGAGAGCCTGTTGCTCTGATTTATTGGTCAGACTATTTTCCAGAGGGGGAATGTGGAAGGTGGTAGCAACAGCATGAGGATTATTCTTGAATGTTATAACCTTGATTTGGACTGGTGCAAAGAAGGTGAAAAGGAGCACATTGCTGAAAGCATAAGAATGTCATTTCAGGTGAAATTTCAAAGTGAAGTTTCAGGGAAAATTCTCTGAAGCTTGGGGAAAAAAAAATTAATCTGAAAGGAAGACAGAAACATCAAAAAAGAAATAGCTAATAAGCTTAACTAAAAAAATAAATTGCTTCAAATTAAGCAAGCTTTTTGCTGTGGTCAATGGCTTTACAATATAATTTGCAGCAAATATAATTTTGAAACACAAAACTAAAAGCTCCAACATTCCTTGTCTTGTTTTTAGACAAAAATATAGTTTCTACAGGGTACAGCTTGAGAAAGCTGACCTGTGGAATCAGTAAGCAAGTGGCATATGTTTTTCAGGTGGTTATTCCCCAGTGTCTTCCTATCCCTCCTCTTCATGTCTATAGAAGGCTCAGGGATTCCTTCCAGGCCTTTTTAAAATTAAGCTGTTTTTCAGAATCATGGGCTAACAGATGGAGAAGAGATGTTGTCATCAGCTAGCCAAAGTAAACACAGTTGCAAAGAGTTTTCAGCAATGTCTATGCAGAATGGTGCAATTCAGTCATCTTTCAGTTAAACTTTGGGAGAATTGCATAAAACTGTGGGCGTACCTGAGAAGTGTTCCTGTGCTCCTGTCAGGTTCTTTGGTTTGCCCTGGTGATTTTGGACAGAGCTTCACCTACATGAAGAATGTGGGATTTTGGAGCAAATAAGAGATTCTATTTGCACCTGCAGGCGCCAGCAGAAGAGCTGGTCTGCCCCTGCTCTGCTGGCTCACTGGTGGGAGCCGTGGCGTGTCCGTGCCTCTGAATCTGCCTTTGTGCCGAGGTGAGTGATGGCCTGCAGGTGACCCTGATGAGAGGAGGCAGCAGGATGGGCTTTAGGTGGTCTTGTTCCCAGGACTAAGCAACGTCTGAGCTGGTTTCATAGGGTTTGGTGGGCACAGTGAAAGGATTTGAGCCGGTTTGCATTGACCCAACAATGCTGGGCGCTTCCCCACCGTTCTGTGAGAGTCCTGCATAAACGGGTGTTGGTAAAACCTGACGCGTTGTCTTTAATTTTTCAAACACCAAATTTCCAGAGCTGGATGGGGGAGCAAATATCACATGGAGCTGAGAAACAAAAGTTCCCTCAAATTAACTAGAAAATCCAGACACTTGCTCTGGGTTATGCTTTAGCCTACCAGTTGATATGCTCTTGTTGCCTGCCCAGTAATTTGTCGGGAACAGGGAAGAGGAATTCAGACTTGGCAAGCTGGTGCTGCAGACAGATTTTGTCAGATGAAATCCCAGTAGACTTTAGTCCAACATCAACAGCTCCTGAGCTATCACATGGGAATGCACAGGGAGATAAAACCAACATCCTAAAGGGTGGATCCTCTATTTTAAGGTGCAGAGAAGGGAATCTGGCTAATGTAACTTTTTTCCTTTCTTTGTGCAGCCGTTCAGAGAAATGATGGAAAATGCTGGTTCCAAACACAGATACAATTCTGTCTTTTCTTGAATTCTTCACCATATCTAAAGTTGCTTAACTTTTCTCTCTTGCCTTTTCCTACATGTGAAGAGAAGTTAATCCTATCTGCCTTTACCTCAGAGGGATTGTGAGGGCAGAGTTTGGAAAAGAATTTGCTGTCTATGCAAACAATCCACTAGTGACTGCAGGGGAAAAAAACCACCCAGACCTACCGTTGGGAAACTCCAGCACCAGTCTACTGCTTTCTGGAAGTGGAGTGTTCTGTTACATAAACATCCTTGAAGCTTTGCAGAAGGGGTGACATTCACATGTGGGGCCTGACTAATTGGGCTTTGTGTGTGAAGAACGGGGATGGAGAGGATAAGGAAATGAAATCCCTAAGGTGCAAGCTGGGCCTCCTTCTTCCCATGGCCTGTACTGTTGCTTACGTGTTGAAAAGGGGTCTCAGAGCCTCCTGTACCACTGAGCTGGGAACTCTGTGGGCCCTGCGACCCAGACTGCATCCTAACTCTGCCCTCCCCAGCCGCCTGGGAGGTGTCCTGCTCAGCCCAGCAGCCAGTTACAGCAGCCTCCAGCAGTCACTCAGAGAGCATCCCCCTGCCCAGAAATGGCTAGTGTCCCTTCATACCAAAATCTGCATGGACTCAGTGGCCCTGGTCTATTTAGGCGCAAACAGCGTGCAGACAGCATGTAACAAACAGTGGGAGAAGGGGGCCAAGAACTCGAGGAGCTCCAAGTCTCTTCCTGGAGGAGTCTGCAGCATTCCACTGATTACGTGGGGAGCCCAGATCCCATATTTGCTGCTTTGATGGCCAAAATTAGGTGGCACCAACACCCTTCCATCCAAAACTCACTCGAGACCCAGGGCCCAGTTCTCCTCAGTCCCGTGCCTTGCGGCAAAGTGGAGCTCCAACCCAAGTTTAAAATCACCTCTTTGTTTTGCACACACTTTGTAAAGCCTTGTCACTAATCCTGACCAAAGAAAATAACCTGTTTCCCATCTCTTCAGTGAAGACTACGTGTAGCAGGCATGTAAATAACTTGGTAGTGTCTACTACAAAATTCACGTGTATATTTTTCTATATGTTTTGACAAAACTGCTTAGTAGCTCTCTAGGTAACAGGTCAGATTTAGCAATTGGGATGTGAAAGGAACAGATTCACAAGCTGAAAGAGCCAGTGCTAAACCGGTTAGGAAAGAGTAAAATCTGAATTCCCAACTCTTTTTCTTTTCACAGCTGTTAAGAGTTCAGTGGGTTGAACTGCAATCCTTCAAGTTCATCTGTTGACTCCAACACAAAACTATTATAAACTGTGCCTCTAAAACACGTGATGAAACATTTCTTGAGAGCTATTTATTCCAACTGCAGCAGAGGAAAGTTTTCAGAACACCCGGCATTTGGTAGAGGAAAGGTCTCTCGAGCTTTGCAAGAGGAGGAATTATTTGCATACCGACGTAAGTTGCTTTTTGATTTTTTTTTTTCCTGTATCATTGAACAAAATAATACCACTAACTTTTCCCCCACCATGGAAACATGATCAAGTAGCACAAAACTATATTTAAGTGCCTAGCAGAGTATTTCTATATAGTTTTCTTTCTTCAGTTATGTGGATTGGGTGTTTTATAATTCAGCTTAGAACTCAAGATAATTTAATATTATGTGTTTGCTTCAATGTTTTCTGTATCTCCATAAGAGTTCATGCACTTACAATACTAATGCAGAGGTATGATAGATTGTGAACTTCAATCAGGTGTGGGGTTTGCAAGCTTACAAATTACAAGTAGCAAGGAAGAGTTGAGGGCAATCTTTTTTCGGTTGTTTCTTTTACATCTTTGCTCTGAAGTTTAATCTTAGATATCCATGCACATTCTCCTCCAGGCTTTAGCTGTGGTAAAACACTTTCCATGCTGAAGATGGACCATGCAAATGCGACCCAAGCCATGCTTGATGCTGAATCCCGCAGCACAGAGAAGAACAACAGCAACGAGTATTTTTACATTCTGATTGTCATGTCTTTCTATGGGATCTTCCTGATAGGGATAATGCTGGGCTACATGAAATCCAAAAGAAAAGAGAAGTCATCCAATTTGCTTCTGCTCTACAAAGATGAGGAGAGAGAATGGGGGGAAGCTGTAAAGCCCCTACCAACCGTGGCAGGGCTGAAATCCGTCCAGATCCCCATGATGCTGAACATGCTGCAGGAGAGCATGGTGCCGTCCCTGTCCTGTGCCATCTGCTCCATGGAAGGCAGCAGCGTGAGCTCCGAATCCTCCTCCCCAGATGTGCACTTCACCATCCAGGAGGAAGTGCTGGATACTGAACTAGGGGAAGTGTCAGAAACGCTCCTGAACGAGAGCAGCGAGGGGTCTGTGGAAAACATCCATAAGAACTCCTAGCACTTGCAGGGTTCCCTTGAACAGCTGCCAAAGCATGAGTGGAGCTCTCACTAAGAACTTGTGGCTCTACTTTTCTGCTCTCCAATGAACTCTGAACAGGTATCTGTGCCCCTGGGCCTGAGGCACTCCCGAGAGCTGGCAGGACAAGGAAGCAGCGGTACCCAACCCCAAAGAGTAACTTGCACATAATTGGGTTGCTTAATTTTATTTTTTTTCCATTATTATTTCTTACTATGAGAGCTAAGAACAAGGAGAATGTACATGTTTTTTCTAACGAGGTAATTATTACTGGCATGTCTCTGCATATTTCAGATTTCTGTATATATCTGGGAAATGTTTAGGGAAGTTACCCTAATGCAACTGCCTGGTTCTTAAAGGCCATGGATAATGCTCATTCACACAAAATTGTGAGAGACTAGAAGTACTTTTGCCATGTTTTTCTTATGACAAACCACAGCCAACAGCAGATTTGCTCAATGAGGCCTCAAAAGCTGAAGACTTGTTGATGTTGTACTTGAAGGGAGATTGTATCATGGCTGGAGACTGACTTTAGGCACAGAAAGAGTGAAAGACAAAGGAGAAAAAAAAAAGGCACCAAGTTTCTAGGCAGTTTGTAAAAGCCAGTTTCAGATCCATGCCATTTATGTCTGTCTTTGCTTAAGTTATATCTGGACTGGCTGGGTCAGGTTCACCATCTTCTGCTGCAATTCAGCCTGTGACTGAGTTACTAGTAGGAAAAGTGGGTTTGTTTTTTGCTTTTCTATTTTTTTAAAGACATGTACATTTGGTCACTAAAGGCAAAGATCTGTAAGTTAAAGAAGATGCTGGAAGATCTTTGTTACAGGCTGTAAGATGTAGAAAGGCTTGAACAAATGCTGCTCTGTTACGCCCCCTTGAAAAATAGGTGGAATTCCAAATAGGATTTAACCTAGCAAAGGTGTATTCCTGGCCCCACTGAAGACATCAGCTGAGTCAGGGACAGGCACAAGATTTTGTGCTTCTCTGTTGGAGTTAAATTCTCCATTTGAGGTCAGTAAAACTGTACTCATTTGCATCATTAAAGAATCTAGACTTTCTGCTCTATTTAAGCCAGTGTAGGTAAACATTGCATTACATATTTTTTTTAATCAGCTCGCATGTGACACATGCATTTCTATAAAGCTATTAGCAACTAGTCTTTAAAACCACCACAAAGTTCCCCACCCCCCAGTTTAATGGTACTGTGACATTTTTCAAATGCTCATGAAATTTCTTACTAAATTATTGCACTTTTAAAAGAAGTAAAAATTAATAAGAATAAAAAATTAATATTTCAATCATACCTTATATTTTATAGTAACTTATTACAGTGTTTTGATTAGCTTTAAAGCATGAGGGCTGAAGAGCCTGAATCTAAAGCATTGCACAGCAAAATATTTGCAAAACGTCTCCACGTATTTTCTGCACTAAAATAGCTCTGTGATTTATCCACTGGCATTAGAGCTGGAGAGACAGCTTGGAAAATGGCAGAAATGAACTGAAGCTGGAATCTGCTGTGCTCCTGCTGTTGGGCAGGGCCAAGCCTGCGCTGGGCTCAGAGGGTTAATGTGATGTAGGATGCCGAGGGATCAGGGATCGCTGTCTCTCTCTGACCACAGCAGAACAAAGGCTCCATTGTGCTCAGAAAGGGCCTGATTCGGGGCAGACTGAAGGCAGTGGGAGTTTTTCCATCTACTTCAGTGAACTTTGGATCAGACCATATAAAGCTTTTTGGTAGATTTACTCTAAAAGGGGCTGTTTTAAGTTTGAAAGAAGCCAAATTAAGTTTGGCACTTTGCCTGGAATCACTTGAATCCTGAAACTTTCCAAATGAGACTGACATGCGCGAGTTGTCACATTTTCCATTGCTTTCTCCTTCGTCCTTTACTTTTGGTATAAATGTATTTGTATCTGTAAAAAACTGATGTATATAATTCCTAACATCGAGTTGTATATAATTGTCTCATGTATTTAAAGTTTATTATTATGTTTCTACTGGCACTAATTTTATTTAAATAAAGAAACACATTTCCTGGAAAAGTCTCCATGTTTGTTCACTACGTCAAACAGATTTCCAGTAACGACACTGGGCACAGTTTCTACAGTATCCTTTTCTTAGCCTCTTTTTTTGAAATGATTCCTTGTGTTTTATAGTACTGCAGCATTGCCCACAGGGCTGAGCCAGGTGCTCCAGATCTGCCTTCAGTACCTGTTGGCTCATCAGGGCACCGGGCAGCACGTTCAGGTTCCCACTGTGCGCAGGCAAAGCCACAGGGACATCCTCCTGCCAGGAGCTGGGGGTGCTGGAGAGCCACTGGGTAGGCTGGCAAAACTGACCAGCTGCTATGGAAACCTGTATTGCTTATTCTGCCTCTGGAAAAGTGCATTTTGAGTTTTGGGTTTAGATTTGCACAGTAGCAAATCGTGTGGGCTGGGTTTGAGGTTATGGGCAAGTATCTGACACAGATTTCTGGTCCCACTGGATTTCCACTCCTTGGCCATGGTACGTAGGTGGCTTTGTCACAAGTTTTGACCCTGGATCTCACTGCTGCTTTGTCATTTCCAGCATTACGTATAGGGGAGGTTTTGGGATTCTGGCTCCCAATGCAGAGGGTGAATGTTTAGAGGCAACTTTGCACTTCCCCAGATCTGTCAGGCTATGTACAGAGTCACCAGCACTAGCTAAGACCTGCTTGTGTGGGGTAATTTGAGGTTGTATCAAAAATCAGAATTCTATAAAGTTATATCTGCTTGCTTTCCCACAAAAGCTGCTCTGCTCTGTGCTCTGCTCTTCCCACTCACTCTCTATTAAATAATTCTGGGGCCTGGTCACAAGCTCCCGTGGAGCTAAAGCTACCCACCAGCACCACTGTGTTTCCCTCCAGCAGTGTAATCTCCTGGGACACCCTCAGTGTCCTGGAATAGCGGGTCAGTCAGTAATTGCATCTTCCACATTTACCCATGCCGCTGTCTCAGTGCTTCAGTGTTTCCATTGCCACAATAATGAATCAAGAGACTTCTGACAGCACTGGTGATAAGAAGGAAAACCAGAACAAAATGTAAATTACTCCTCTGCTTTATGGATCAAAAATCTCGCTTATTCCAGTGGTTTCTTGCATTATATTGAGCTGCTATGAGGGAAACACTGTGTGTTGTGGGGTCTGTTTACACTTGAAGTGAGTTAGCAAGCACAAAAATGTGGCCACCTTCTTGCAGACTGTGATGGAGCTATCCTTGGCCTGAGGGGTTTGAGAAAGCATGGGGACAGTCTTGTATGTATTGCATTTGTCTTTGTCTAAATTCACATTTTGATGGCAGCAGGGAAAAAAAAAGCTGAAATATGTTTTAGTCATAAAAGTTAATTGCATGTGTAGTGAATGCAAGGATGCCTTGAAGACAGTCCAGTGACTGAAGATTGTCAGGTATCTATTACTCCAAAATAAAAGAAGCATTGTTAATTTTCAAAAGCTACAGATAGAAGGAAGAAAATTGCCCCCATTAATCTTGTTTCAAAATCTTTTTGACTGCCAAGGAATAAAAGGTAATAATATTTTTTTTTTTCAAAATTGAATGACATTTCCAGTGTGCTTCAGTAACTGAGTTAAAGCGGATTCAGAGCTAATATATCTTGGCTTGAAGGCAATGATAATTGACTGTAATTTGACTGAATGGAGATGATGTATTTTTTTACGAATGCATTCTTTCTTAGAAGAACACAGCAGCTAGGCTCCCATTTCTTGGCAGTGCTATATACCTCACATGTTTGCTGGAATAGTTATACATACCCCCTTTGATAGAAGAGGAAAAGAAGGTCACGTGTGGCATGTGTACATGGTCTGGCTCCAGGACCTACTGCAAACAAAAGCGCCAGCTCTTGAACCGCATTGGGATCTGTGGCAGTTTCTGTCCTAAATCCTACCAGTGGATCATGTACAGATGCACCTGTGAGGTTACTCATTCCACAGGCTGAACCTGCTGAATAATTGATGTGGAAATGCAGAACTCATCTCTCTCTCGGGCACAGGTTCTCCCAAGCTCTCCCAGGACTGCTATGCTCTGCCAGGGAAGGAGCTGACAGAAAAAGAAGGTTAATAACAGAATCCACTTTCCTGGGACCAGAGCACAGGTCACAGATGGTGGTAAGTAAGGCCAGGAGCCTCACGTGTTACAACTCGTCACAAAACTTCTCTCCCCAGCTTGGCCCTCTCACAGTGGGTTCCCCTGGATCTGTCCCTTTCTCAGAAAAGTGCCCACATTTACCAAATAATCAAATCAATTCTCAAAGTGCCAGAAAAGAAGGAAACATATAAACTCTAACAGTCTGTTAGAAACTCTAACCTGTTTCTAGGTCCTCAGTGCATGCTGCTGGACAAGGGTAGGTGCACTGCTCCAGGACAAGGAGAAGACAGGACCTCAGTGAAGACCATGTTTTTGTCACAGCCAGTTCAACCAAGAGATTAAACCACCTGACTTGAATATTTGTCTAAAAATTTTTAAGTTGGAAGGAGTCCCCACCACGTGGTAGATGAACATTCTCAGAGATGCTCAAAGTGGGGTGCAGCACAGCTGCAACTGTGCCAAAACTGGACCATGCTCTCCTGTGGTTGTCGACTACCGTGGTCACATTATAATCTTTTTGGACCTTGTTGTTCTAGTGAGAAGATGATTTTCTTCATGAGTTCACAGTGGCATTATAGATTGAAAATACCAGGCTTGTATCCAAGAGGCATAAAAGTTAATAAAATTGTTCAGGCTATTTTTTTTTTCTATGCACTGGTCATATTTGCCTCTGTGTATTTGTTGATTTGGTTTTATATTCTTTCCGTTTTCACATGCCTCTACAGTTCCTACTACACACAGCCAAAAACAGACACAAGATGAGCCACCTTCTTAGTGCATTGACACTTCTGTAACCAGCTCAACTAGGCAAGAAAATGGAAAATAATAGAAAATCAAGAAGCATCAGAGTTTTTCAAAACTTAATTTTGTTTTGCTTTAGTTTGGGTAGGGTTCTAGCTTGTTAGGCCAGGTTCGACTGAAGCTTTTGCCACCTATATAAGTGACTAAAAGAAGGATAGTAAAGGCTATTGAATGGTGCATTACAGGCAATGTTCCCAGCTCTCTCCCCTGGTAATCTGTTTTACTGTCTTGTGTTTCACTTGATTATCAGATGATGCTACATGTATTGCTGTCTGTGTGAATATGATGTGTTCCTGATAGACACGAAATGCCTGTGAATCTCAGATGAAAGATATGGTATAAACACAAAGCATTTGCCCACCTAGGCACAACAAACTTTTTTTCCCTCCTTAATACTATTAGATGTGAAAGTAGCCACTGGTAACAAATGCCAATTGCTAGCACTTGGCTAGCACTGGAATATTTCAGCTCATCCCCCCTCAGGTCAACAGCAGGTCTGTAACAGGACCTTTGTACTTGGTTGAGAGCCGGTGCGTAGGGCAGTCATTCTGGGATATGGGAGACTAAATCCACTTCCCCCTTCAGCTCCAGGTTCACTGTGGCACTCTGGAAAATTACTTGCTTTGGCTAAGATTCTCATTTATAAAGATGACATCCTCACTGCGTAAGGCTAATGTGAGAATAACCACGCTGAGAATCTCAGAGTGCTGAGTTCTCATGCAAAGTGAGAAAAGGCAGATGAGTTGTTTATACTTGGAGAAAGAACCACAATATTAAAGAACTTCCTCCAGTGTGAACTCCAGCTGTTTAGATGGGACCAGCATGTGATGCCTCCAGCCCCTGCAGCTTACCTGGAGCAAGCCTGCTGTGGTGCTGGTCCCCAGCCTAGCTTTCCCTGGGACAGCTGTGTCTCATCCCAGCAGTGAAAACATCAGCTGAATATTGCAGGCGAGAGGATGTGAGACACACAAGTGATTTTGAATTATGCCCTAGACAGTCCACAAAAGACCAGTCCCTTCCTTCTCTTCAGGAGGAAATGTAAACCGTGCACCTCTAAGGATGTATACACCCTTTCTCCTTCCTCAGAACATGATAAACTGATCAGGCAAGGTTTCCTGTAAGAGACAAGAGAGGAAGAGACAAACTGCTGCTGCTACTATTTTTTATCAATAGGTATGGGGCGATACAGCAGCAGACAGACTGCCCTTGAAAATTACACTGACAAGCCCCAGTGGTGCCTCTTTCAAGGCCTTAATGGAACACCCATTCCATAATTTTCCTTACAAATACCTAATGCTACAGAATGACCCATTTCTCTTGCTGATCCTGTCAGCAACAGCAGGCCACTGAGTGTCAGTAATTGCTTTCCAGCCTGCGAGCACTGTGCTGCAGCCACACTGGGAAGCAGGGAACACTCTCGACACTTGTAGAAGCGTGGAGTGGTGCTGGGACTGCTGAAAGCCCCACCACCACTGGGACATTTCTCCAGATGTGACCTTCCACACACAGCACTGTATGACAGCACGGGGGAAATTCTGGGGATGTGCACATGTCATGTGCGTAGGTGTTAATTTTCATCAGCTGCATAGGATTTTACACCAAAGGACACTGGTGACTTTGGTTAGAAGGGTGAGTGTTATCTAAGAAATGACAGTGAGGCCCATGGGTGATGTGATGGTAGCACCTACCCATATTTATCAAGGAACTGCTTGTTGTGCATCCATCAAAGGAAAAAGCAGCAAGAGCCGTATCACGTTCTGTTGCTCAGGGTATATTTGCTCAGTGTTGAAAATAATTAACTTCAGTCATATCTAATTAGCTGCTCTTTGGCCAGGATGTGTATCTCAGACGGATGCTCACTGTAAAGATTTTTTTCTCCTACATTCATCAAGAATGCAGGACCAGATTAAAAGAATCGTGCAGTTTGCTTCTGCAGGGAGGTGCAAGTGGCTGCTGACAGGGCTAACCTTCATCGTGCTGCAGTGGCTAGAAAAATGCTGCCTTAGAGCTGGTTGCACAAGGCTTTTATTGCTTCAGGAGATCTATAGATACTTATAGTACTTAGTGTTTGTGTGGATATTTACATAGTGAGTTATGCATTACTTTTGTAAAAAAGCTCATGAAGAACATTCAATATATCCCAGGATTCGTTTTGTCATGTTTTCTTCCCTGACCTTTAGTTTGTTTTGTGAATTAGTATCATCAGGAATGACAAGAACATTAAATTCATGTGGAAAGAAGAGAACATAACATTCACATAGGAATAGTCAGAGCTTTGGGATTAAATGTGTCCTGTATAGGAATATTTGTGAGATACATGTGTGCCAGGGAAGGACCAGAGACACAGGAGTTTATAGTAATAGTACCAGACACTTTGAGTCCTTGTATTTATTTATGATGTCTAGACAGACAGTGAATTTTCCCTCATTTTTCTGTTGAGAGCTGTGTCAGTTTGAATGGGGAGAATCCAATAATTGGACTTCTATCCGAATGTGTATTCCTGATGTGCCTATTTTTTTCCCCCCTTACTACCATTTTTCTACAGGACTATAGCTCAGGGAAATTACTTTTTTCAGGCCTATCCTTGTACTCTTTTTCTTTACTGCATAAAAGACATAGCTTAAGGCACTGAAGTCAGGTTGAACATGATTTTTTTGGCATTTTCTCATACTGACTGCTACGATCCCTTTTGAGTAGGGTTGTACGTGCTTTCCTAACAGCTACACACACTGACATATGGTTACCATCAGTTTTATAGGGGCCTGGAAGCACAGGGGATTCTGTTAATTTTTCCTGTTATGAAGTGGGGCACAGAACTTGTAACTGAGGCTGTGGGTCACCAGTTCAAATGCAAACCCGGGACAAGGTTGGTGTGGGGACTTGATGGCTTTTGCACCACCAGCTCTATGAGACTGGTTCCCTCAGCACACCAAAGGGAGCAGTCAGAAGACAAAGAGGAGACATTTTATGCTTCAGTCTGCAAAAGCAGCAGCAAGCCTGTAAATGGGGTGATGCAAGCTAGATACTGAAGATGCTGGCTGGTGGAGAAATGGTGGAGCCCTTTCCCCACAGATCTCCAAGCCAGGCCTAGCAGGAGCTAGGTGATGATCACTGACTCTTCCCAGCTGGTATCTGCTCATCAAAGCTCAGTCCCAGCTGGCTCCACTCACAAAAGGCTCCTGGGCCACCAGAGTGGAAGGTATAGGGGGTAACCAGCCCCTTTCTTACGCTGACACTGCTGTTGGAGAGTGGACCTTCTCAGGAATGTTACAGTCAAAGTGGCATCAAGGTTTGGTGAGGGGAGGCATAGGCTCCAGGTAGGATTTGGGGAGATAACCCTGCATGCCCCCAAACCCCTCCAAGCCAGGAAGTTGTCTTTCAGAAACAATGTTGCTCCCTTTCACTTTTTTTTCCCCTTTTTGTTCCCTCTGGGCTCTGGAAACATGCACTTTATTGCTACACAGCAATTTCCCTGAACTCAATCTGGAAGATTAATGGTTTATTGAAGAACAGGCAGGATTTAGATTGTCATCAAGAGACCCATAAAAGTAAGCATGTAAAAAGTGCTATGGAAACAGAGCGTGGCCCCTTGGAGTTTTCAAGGGTTGAAGCTGGGCTATACCCATGCCCTGCATCCAGCTCCCCCACCCCTTTGTTGGGAGCACAAGTGGAAGGGCAGTGGGAGTCATTACTTGTTCTGGAAATGAATGAGTCCCTTGCAATGAGATTTACTGTAAGAGCACCTTTGCACCCAAGCTGGTTTTCTTTCCAGGCCAGTTTCTGCTTTGCTTGTGCACATGTGTGTGTGCGTCTTGTACGTCAATGGGAACACATTAATGACCATCAGGAACATTTCTTTTGGAATCCTCACAGATATCCCCAGTGATCCAATTTGAAGCACTGCCTGGAAAATTATTAACTCCTCTCTTTGGTCTGTAAGGGATTACACAAATCTGCACTGCCGTTTCGGGCCACAGCCAACTCATTCCTGTAGACATCCTCCTGTTCCTCTCCAGGGATCTGCGCTTTTAGGGAGTCCTGCACGTAAGCTATTGTTGCATCTGAAGGCCAAGCTGTTCCATTTAAGCATGAGTCCAGAAAAGTGACTGTGCTACAAAGCCCTAGGGAAAGACTGGGCTTCAAGCAATCGGCTGAGCTGTGAGATAGTGAAAACAGCACCCTGCTCTAGTGTCAGCTACCCACCTCAGCCTTTTTTACCCCTGCTCTCCTAATCTTATTCACGCGATTCGTTATTGGTGATATATTTTGTGTGTGGAAACACTGACTTCATATACATCCCAAGTGTTGTGGGGTTAGCAGTGCAGCTAACACACACAGTTACTGCCACTGTTCCCCTAGTTAGTGAAAATTGGCTGAAGTTCTCCATCTCCCCATGCTGCCATGGGACCTGCATTTTAAAGCTCAGACAGAGCTGAACAATAAATGCTAGAATTGTAGCACCACAGCTTGCCTTGGGATAGTTTCAAAAGAGAAGCTCTGAAAATTTGGTGAGGACAGCTCACCCTCGCACACGTAACCATTCGCGCCATTACTTTTGATCCAGCATCTTCCCCCGGTACTCCAGTTTCCATGGGCTCCCCTGTCCTCCTCACCACCATGGGTGTCTTTCTGCATATAACATTAGAAGTAAAAGTAAAGTAGTGAAGTGGTAAAATTAATCCTGTTTCTTTAGATTTGCATATTTCTTGTCAACCCAGTAAAGGGTTTGCTCCTGGCTCCACTCACCAGAGGCGTTCCACTATGAATGACCCCAAAAAAGCTCCAGTGGCCTTGGACCTGTAGACTTTCAGGCATGCCAGTGGGGTCTCCTCACACCGAACCTGTTGTTTTGTGTCCAGCTCACACCAGATTCCTCACCTGCAGCCACAGATGTCCCAGAGGATGGGTTAAGCTGCAGCCTGGTTTTAACCTCCCTTCCATAGATCCTTTTTTGTTTGGTTTTTCTTTTCCCCACTTTTCTCCCCACTCTGCTCTGGCTCAGCAGGATGGTGAACAGGCTGCCCTGGCACAGAGCCCTGCCCCACGCACAGTGAGCTGGGGGCCTGGGGTGCCCCCACACCCCCTTCCACCTGCTGTGGGGATTGAATCTGCCAGGGGTGAAGAAAACCATTGCAGAGATGGGGCAGACACGTGCCATGGCCACACAGTTGCCTTTGCACAGCACTTCGATGCAGCCCTCCGGCTGTTTTGTTTACGTGTGTGGAGTGACTGGAAGTTATTGAAAAACTCTCTTAATTACGAAGATAGACTCCCAGAAGAAACTCTCAGGTGATAAAAGCCATGAAATGAGAATTCCTGCCTTCGAGCAAGGGCAGCAAGCAGCGTGCAGCTCAGCGAGGGGCTGCGAGCGCTGCAGAGGGCTCGCAGTCCCCATGGGGGATCTCTGAGAGGTTTCTGTGGGGTGCAGCCTGAGCCAGTGCTTTTTGAGTCCCACATCAGCCCCACACCTCCACCCAAGGCCATTTGCCATGAGGGAGCCTGGGGATGGAGGTGGGCTCAAGGTGATGGTGAGAGGCAGTGGCAGAAGTCTCCCCACGGGGCCAGGGTGAAGGGCACTGACCAGGTCCACGAGTGCCAGGCTAACCAGAGGAATAACAAACCTATGATTTCCTCCATAATCACACCTCTTAAGTGCTGCTGCTCACAACTCTATGCCTTTTCACCCCCCCGAGGCCCGTGATTATTCCCCAGCAGCCACATCAGGGTACACTTTATGATTTAATTACACATCCCCAGTCTGAATAATGTCTCCAGTTGCTCAGCCTGTCAGGCTCCATTAGCTGACAGCATCTGCCCCCCAGTGCTGATCAGCCTGGTGAGAGATGTGCCAAGCTTATCCAGTGGGTGCTCTACCTTTGCTGCCTCTTTAATACCAACTGCTCTGACATCTCATCCTTTACAGAACTCCTTTGTGAAGGTTCAAAACGAGTGTGAAGAGGTTCAGTGAAAGGTTGTCCCTGTGCCTGAGGATGAACTGCCAGGTGACTTTGCCCATGGAGGTGGAGGAAGGATGTGGTCAGTCTGTGGTGGCAGTGGTGACCACAACTGCGGTCTCAATTCTGGGGTAATCAGAAGGAAATTCCTTCCCACAGGCTGAGATCTGCTCTAGCTTTGCCTTGTTGATATTTGTGAAACTTCTAATTAGGTGCCTTTTCATTTTGCTTTGTAGCTGAGGATGATACCATGTCATCTGCTTTTCTCAGGAACTTTAATATTTACAGTGACTTATGAAAAGGGCAATTCTGTCAGGATATTTGTGACCTTTAACTTGGGAGAATGTCACTCTTGAGGATGATTGTGGCCATTTTGTCTGCTGTGCTCCTCACAGTGATAATTTTGTGATGACAGCCACTCTAGAAAAACAGACTGAAGCTTTGTAAGTGTGGACTAGGGAATCCCATAATGAGTTCCTTTCTATCCAAGATGTATACAAAGAACACCTTGTACTGTTTGTTGTTTAATGTTTACAGCAAGGGAGTTCAAATGAACCAACTGGCCTGCAAAATCAGAAGGAAAAATTCTGGGCAACAGTAAGTTTGTTGGGAAAATGGTATTTAGGTCATCCTAAAACTATTTATGAATTCAGGTCAAGTTTTCTAACTACTTACTCCTGGGATTTAATATTTTTTTTCTGGGAGTGGATTTTTATCCACAGTAATTTTTCCCTTTAACTAAGCCCAGGGGTTAATGCATTTGCCCAGAAGCTGGGAATCCCTCAGATAGTTTCAGTCTATGCTTGGGTGGAGCTGGATAATCCATTCCCACTGAATTGCCAGCACTTTTGAAGAAGTGAGGAAGAAAGGGCAGCACACCCACGGTACCTCCCACTGGACCTGTGTCCCTACAGTATAAAATACCTATTTCTTGAGCCAGAGAAAAGGAAAGTACAAATACTTTCCAGCAAAGTGGTTAGCAAATACAGAGTCAAGAATATATTTGATTTCTGTTGTATCATCTGTTCTGACTACAACTTGTATGAAATTGTACAAGAACATCAAGACACTGTGAGATCTGGCGATCCTGTATGCTGGCAGCCATAGTGCTCCCATAGGATGTGGATTTCCTCAGGTCCTGGGTAGAAATCAGTCTGCATCCACTGCTTCTTGGATTTAATCAGGGAATTAAATATCCTACCCTTTCTTTCCTTTTGTTGTTTACAGGAAGCGAATATTTTATTGAAACAACTGTGTTTCAAGTCAAAGCCATGTTGGTTTAGTTTTTGGTGAGGAAACATCAACTTACTTTAATTTGTAGATCATGGTTTTGTCTAAAAGCAGTTACTCACATGAATCTGTCCAGGTGGGGCCTCATTTCTCAGCTGCTGAAGGAAGGGATACAAAAAAAGCAACTCAACTCCCGAAGTTGAGAAGAGATGTGGTAAACTGAGAGATGAGACCAGGTAACCTGGTATGCTGTTTGGATGACCTGGGCCAGGTAGGCAATGGATTGTAGGTAGGTATCAGTCTTTTGGCAACTGTGTTCATATTTAAAAACAACCTGAAAACAATAATCAGATCTCACTCACTCCTTCAATGTACTTGTTCAAGGTGCTGCAGGCTACAACAATCTTTTCTAGTGTAAGGGTGTGGGAAATACTCAGCTCATGAAACAGAAAGGACCATTTGACCTCTTTTTTTCTCAGTCTGTCCTGAGCATAGAACAAAAAGTGGGGCTAGGCTGACATTTATTTTTCTGAGAAGAAACCAGCCTGTCTTTAAATTGTTCTTTGGGTTTTTCCATCTGATTTTATTAATGACATGTTATTTTACTGCACCCTTAACTGGAAATAGACCTTAGAGTTTTGATGAGAATATGCCCTGTCTTTTTGTTAGTAGCTGCTAGTACCAGGGAAGGTGCAGTGGGCAGAATGTCAGGGGAAAAATCCTACAAAACACCAACTGTTAAGCACGGGCTTTTGGATCACTTCAGGAAAGTTCACGATGGTCTCTTCAATTTTGCTAATTTTCTTATACATCTGGTTTTGCTGGGAAAAACAAAATTCCTTTCGGTCAGGAAGGATGAAAGTACTGGGTATAACCTATAAGAAGGCTTGAATGTCAGCTGCACCTCTACAGGTTTTTCTAGTTAGCTAATTGCCAGCCAACCGTGCTGCAGAAGCAGCTCGAAGTGTTAGTACCTTTCTCCCCCTGTCCAACCCGATCCATGCAGCAAACAGCTGAGAAGTTGCCCCATGGCAGACGTGGCAAAGACTGAATGGAAACTTCACAAGCAGATTTTAAGAGGACTGTTGCATTCCTGTAAGTCCTGCCTGCACAATATTGTACTGGGAAGAAGAGACAGAATGTGGTGGCAAAGCAAACAGGGCACTATGTGGTCGGTCATGCACCCCACATCCCTGTATGAAGGACAAACAGTCTCACCATGGGATAGAAAGGAAGGCGCTGGCGTGAGCTGCTGGATCTGGAAAGAAGACTGTGCACCTGTGGCCTGAGAGGAGATGCAGCCCATGGCTGTGAACGGGCAGTGGGGCATAAAACAAAAGCAGACGTGTGAGAGAAGTACTTAGGAAATCAGCTTGCGTTTTGCAACGTGCTGCTTCATTTTGAGGTCTCCTGTACAAATGCTCACCCCTTCTAGCCTGAGCAAGCTCCAGTGATCAGGACAAAAAGGGGACTTCTCCGTTTGGATATCCTGGATTGAGACTTTGAAACATCAGCCCAGACCAACTGGGGGGCTTGTCATTGCTGTGTGCTCTGGGATTGGTGTACCAAGGCTACAAAGGAGCTCCTGGGCCTTGGAGACAGATGTGGGTGAGATCTATCAGGGTAATAAAGGGTTGTTAGTGCCCTGAGGACATTAAACTCCTCCTCCACAGCTCTCCTGTTTGCTCTCAGAAGATGAAAGACAGGAAGATGTTACTGTACATATTGCTTCTGTGATTGAAAGGTGTGTTTTTGATTCTTTCCTGTATTTTACATTTGGGATATTTTAATTTTAGTTTACGTGGCCTGGAATATTATGGCAGTAAGAAAGCAGTCAGGTAGATGAATTATAAGTGTGGTGAGATCTATTGTAGTACTTTAGCAGGTGATAAGCCATCTCTGTGGGAAAAGAGCTTTTCAGATTCTCAGTCCTGCTCAGGTTTAGGGAGGTTTGGCTGTAGATGCCTGTGACAAACCAGGAAAACGTTCCCTCCATCTCATGAGCTGCTCAGAGTGGATGGGAGGGGTCACCCTGGTAGCTTGTTAAGGGTGGGTCAAATCTAGGAGATCATGGAGCTTTAATACTGCTGTTTGTCTGCCTGGGCTGGCTGGGAAGTTTCCAGTGTTTTACATGGCCATGCGTTCTTTTCGCTGCAAACCCAGGGTCTGGAAGCTGTGATGTGACTCACCACATTCGAATGTTTCGTTCAGTTGTCAGTCCCACACACTTGGTGAGTGACCCAGGGAGCACTGTGTGGGTGGGTTCTGTGGAGCAGATCCCCGGCTGTGCCCAGTTCACAGAGGATGTGTGCATATGGGACACATCTCACTGGGAGCCTGGTGTTTCAGCAGGAAGAGCTCGTGCTTTTGAGTTTCGTGGCTCACCGCGTCAGTCCTTGGTTTGGCTAAAACCTCCCATGCTGGTGCATTCAAGTCTCTGAGTAGTGAAGTGCAGGGAAAGAGGGAACAGGAGGCAGACTTGCAGATACCGCAGCATAGGCACAATAAGGCTGCTGCCACACCTACACTAGGTCCAGCTTCCAGAAATATAAGATGAACCTTACTGTGGGGTATTTGGTTTTGTTTTGGGGTTTTTTTAGGTGGTTTTTTTTCCTGCGAGGCCAGAAAGGTGTGCAAACTCATTGACAAGGGTTCCCTTTCACTGACATCCCTGCTATCATCATTAAACCCGGACAGAGGCTTTGCAGATAAATATTTCAATAGTCTTTAAAAGGCTATTAAATGTTCTAAGCAGAAAAGTCAGTGAAAGGTGTTACAGTTGGATTTCGGATTCTTCAGTAGGTTTGCAGTATATACATTGGTGCAGTCATTTGTCTGTGCTCATCTATACATGTGTGTGGTCATATGGTGCATGAACAAAACCCCTGAAAGCAGGGAAGGCTACATCAGAAAGCTGAAGGATGATTGGAGAAGCAAGGTGGCAATTTTGGTATGCTGCTTTGCTCTAATATTTCATGTGGAACATCAACATCTGTGAGAATGCTGGTGCTGTGCCAGAGCACAAGTTTTTTGGGTCTCTAGTAAACACTGCCTTTGGGAGATGCTGGAAGCAGAAGTCTTCTGGAGAACAACTGGAGTTCTTTCTTTCTTTGAGCAGAGAACCTCAACTGTTCTCCAGAAGACTTTTGCTTCCAACAAAGCATGGCAAACCAAAGTGGAAAGAATGCATATTTTTATGTTTAAGTGTCCATTCCTTGAAAGCTATGGAGCATAATAATGAGTCCTTCCCGCTGCCTTTCTTTCCAAACTTTTGTGTGACCTGCTGTCTCAGGGCAGCACCTGCCACCTGGAACTGGAGGGAGAAGTTACAAAGAACAGTCATCATTAGTGGATAGGCCTTTGGGCACTGCTTTTATAAAAGATATGGGAAAAGTTCCCTTGAAAAAAACTGCTGAAGCATAATTATTACCTGGGGATCTGCCCATGAAAAGTGTAGGCAGAGACTAAATCTCAGTATCTAGTGAATTACTGGCAGAAGAAACTCAAGGAAATGAGGAGAAACACTAAAAAATTCTCAAAGCTTTTTTTTTT
>VXAY01002359.1:246071-294319 GCA_013399855.1 Oxyruncus cristatus
TAATCAGAAGCTATGAAAATGTCAAATTCTGCTCAAAGTTCATATTGTCTTGCTTTTTATTTGTTGTTCACGTTGCCATGGCACTGGAGCAGGCTGTGGAGGTAAAAGGAATACTCTGTACTGCCCTTGTCTCTGTGAGTGAGCACAGTACCTCTGCGTGCCCCAGAGTCCCTGCAGAGAGGGGAGCTGCTGCTTCTTGCAGATGTAGCTGCATCAAGGTGGGCCAGACATGATTTTGTAAAATTGCTGCAGTTGTCACCTCCCTGTCCTCTGTCCCTTTCACTGAGTAATGGCAGCATAGCCCTGGCTGGCGTTTTTTTCTCTCTCTGAAGTAGGATATGCCATCAGGACTTTGTAGCCTGGAAAAACTGCTGATCCTTGCAGAGGTCAGGTACTGTGCAGGTCCTGGTGGTCCTCCTGACTTACATTGATAGGTTTTATCTTGTTTTCAGGTAATGCATCATTTTTGGGGACCATAATCCCACCTTTTTTTTAGAGGCACATTCCCTGTTTCTAGTCTTGTAATCAGAGCTTTTCTAAGGTTTGAAGTTACTAAACTTACCACTGTGGTCTTTTGCTGAGAAAGGTGCTGAGCAACATATATCAGGATGTTGAGGGACTATTCTGTGCATTATTCTGTGCTTCCCTTGCTTTTATTCCTTTCTGTATGCATCTGTTATAGAGTATTCTTGGAAATACTGAGCTACATGGCTTTTCTGGTCTATCAGGTAACAGCCATTATTATCTTCCTAAGCTTTGCAGACATACCTTACCTAGGGGAAAAATAACTACTTACACAGGAAAAGCTTATTGAAATATTTACAATAATGTACCAAGATATTGTAGTTCTGATGTTGTAAGCTGCTAAAATTTCTTGGATAATCATAGTGTGACTTTAAAGGGATTATGCTCAGCTAAGGCAGTTTGCATCCTTTTATTCTGCAAAAGTGGAAGGAAGCACTTATTCTTCCTGTTGTACAGCTAAACTGAGCAAAACTTGGGGACTGAAACCCTTGAGCTGTTATGCATGGAAACACAGAATGACGACCTTTAGAGTCACTCTCAAAGAGGCTGCAGGTTCAGCAGATGTGAGACTGTAAAATTGTATCTCCAGGAGAAGAAAGTAGCTTATGCAAACACCGCTGTGGATCAGCCAGAGACCTGCAAGCTGTTACCAGCTTTGCAAATGAATACTTCTGTGAGTAAACTATGACTTTCAAACTGTGTGACCTTTCAAAGGAATACAGAAATAAAGGTGCAAGGAAAAACAAGTCATGGGGGTAGAGGAAAAGCTAGTCACCCTTGTAGTGAAAGCAGGTGGTCCATGACACTGCTGGGATTTAGCCCACCTGGGATTTAGTCCTGAGAGTGAGAGTTTTTCAGATAGAGAGCTCTAGAGCTGGAAGAGCACTGTTCGAATTAAGAACTGATTTTTAGCTTGTCTATAGTGTGAACATTGCCTAAACTGTCAAGCTCTTTTTTAGCCACTTGTTTCCAAAAAGAGATGTGGTTCCTTGTGATATGCCACCTTCAGAAATGGATCGGTTCCTAGAGATGCGAGGCATAAGGAGTAGCTGAAGCTTATTGCCCTCAGTGCGACTGAAAACGTTTAAAAGTGAAGAAGGATTGTTTGAGTTTGTGTGTCACCTGTATGTGTAAATATAGGGCTTGGATATCTATCTTTGCTGTAAAGGAGGTTTATACCACTACAGTTAAAACCGTCAAGTCTACTTAAGGACAGAATTTAAAGAACTCTGACTTCACAAAGGCTCTGAAATTGCTGTTGAGATTATTTTTAGAAAGTCTTGGTTTGCTCAGACTACCATAGCAATGAGCGCTGATAAAATCTGCCCTTGGGCACAACTTTAAGGTGCCTGGATCTGCTTGCCAAGTGCTTGGTGTGTCCTGGCACCACTGCAGACCACGGCTTGCCGAGGCAGGCTCTGTGTGATCCTCTGAGAAGGCACTCAGGTGAGCAAAGGGTCTGCATTTAGGTGTCCATGACCTCTACAAACTCTGGATAACTCCTGCATTTTATAGTTCTGTGGGCATCAGTGGTATCAAACAAGCAGAATGCACTGGGTGTGCACTGTGCAAGCACAAGGCAGAACTGGGGAAGGACTACTCAAATTGGTGTATTCACTAACAGTAACTTAAGGCTTAAGCTGTAGGCCCCTGGTGTACTGGTTTAGTACTTCTAAAATTGTCCCAAAGGCAGTATTTGTGAAATTGCTCTGCCCATGTGCAGCAGTCCTGAAGAATCCCATCTGCTGGGCCTGATGAGAGTGGCTCCAGTGGTTACATGCCTCTGACAAAGACCAAGTTTCCCTGTTCTTGTGGGATGGGGTCACTGCACACGAGTAGCAGAGCAGGCACTTCAGACATCCAGGGCTCCTGGAGTGCATTGGGCTCGCTGCACGCACCGTGAAAAGGACCTGTGTAACTTGTCAGGTGTGTGACACTGGGTCTCCCATTCCCTCTTAAGATGTCTCTAGTATTCTCTATAAAAAGTGGTATTGAGAGAACAGATCTGCTAAAAGTAAGGATGATGTTGAGAGAGTGACTCTCTTCTGGTTTCCTGGTGCTTTACTTTTTCCAGTCCTAGGGACCACTAACATGAATTTTCTTCAGTACTATCAGATCTTATAAATTGATTTCTAATCTTAAAACTCAGGTTTAATCCCAAAGCACTCTTGATTTGAATGCCACTCTCTTAAAGCTACTTACATTTCTGTAATTTCTTTGCTGACTATGCAAAATCCTTCAGTTCATTTTATTCTTAATAATGACTCACATTGCCTAATCATGCAGTCACAGAGCATGTATATGTGTATATATATATGTGTGTGTATACATATATATATATATATATATATACATCCTGCCAACGTGTGGTGTGATTTGTGTTTCCTGAGACAAAGCTGTACCTGGTGTAGCTTTAAAGATTCTTATTATTTATACCTGACTTTTTCTTAGTTGAGCAGAAAATGTGAGCAAAAAAGCCTCAAAAATCCCAGTAGCTTTATCTTTCAGGGTGGAAAAGAGCAGTGTGTTAATGTGTGCAGAGGCACTGCTGCCTTATTTCATTGGCATGGATGCTGCTTTTAGGATTGATAGCTCCTGCTGCATTTTAACATTGAACTGTGTCTGCAAATATGTTTTCCTTTCTTCATTCTATTGTATTATAACTCAGAGATTTGATTAAGTGTCTTAAGAAAACCTACAGATCACTTAATTCAATCAGGATTTGATTGCAGGTGTCTAAATGTCTAATCTATAAAGAATTCAACAGGTATTGAGCACATTAACATATTTGAAGGTCTGACTATTACTGCTAAAAAAAGAGTTGGGTGATGCTTTTTTTTAATCTACATGTTGGAATGGAAGGATATTTTAAATTTTCCCTTTCTTGCTCAGTTCCTGACCTGACCATGGATTTCCCAAGGGAGGGATAGGAAAGTGCATTATGCATGTTCTGGGAATGCACATTGCTGAAACAGTGACCTGATCACCCATTTGCTGCCCGTAGAAAGATGACAGCTCTCACATTGTTGTAATGCTCACAGACTCAAACCTGAGCCTTCTGCTCTCCAGACCTGGTGTGGGAGTGCAGCGAGAAGGAGTAAGTTCGGTTGGTTTGTTGCACTCTGACCCCTGGTTGTTTTCTTTTATAGCCCTTCTGATGGAAGAAATGGATTTGGTTGCAGATGGGATCTTGGCTAGTGCTGAGTTGCTGTAGCTTTAGCTCTGGGTTTTGTTAAACTTTATATGAAGCAATTTATTTGGAGCTTTAGGTTTTAGAAACCCACTGGGGAGGACAGTGAGAGTGTGTGAATTAGGGGAGGAATGGTGCTCCTTAAGCAGCAGCAATTTAGATAGAAACTACATCAGGCTGAGGATGGTAAATACCTTTAGCATATGTACATGCCTGATAAGATGGGATATTCAGTGATCTTCATGTTCAAAAGATCTTATTTCTGCTCATGAACTGTCTGGTTCCCTTTCCCTGGAGCTCTTGGTGTTCACTGTCTGAAATGATGATGTGGGTAAGATCAAATTCAACCTGACAAAATAAGTCAAAGGATGTGAAATCCTCCCTTTTCTCGGTTTCTGCTGCAAGCAAACAAATGTAATTTCACCTGAGTGAAAGGTTGTTCTCATCGTGTATTGAGACTTTTAGAGTTAGTGAAATTATGTGGTTTTCTGCATGTGGAGATAATTTGGGCGTTTGTTTGTGTGGGGTTTTTTTTGTTTGTTTTGCTTTTCTTACAGGGATCTGCTTGTGATCCTTAAGGTGATCTATTGAGAAGGGATTATTCAGAGCTGGCAACTCATTCTTTCCTCCCTTTCCTGTCACCTTCCTCTAAAACACCTCCAAAACATTGCTGGCTCTGGGATAGGACAGAGGGTCAGGGCTTGAAAGTAGTTTTGCTTTGTGGAGGGATACCATGCTTTGTGCATGGAAAACAGATATGTAGGTAAAGGGAGGAAGCCCACTGCTCTTTTTTGCTTCTAGATAATTAACTATGATTTGTTGGTTGGGTTCTCCTTATTGTTTTTGTTGTAGTCTCATACAAAGACAGAGATAAGGGCCATGCTTGCTCAGGAGTGGCATGATAGCTACCAGAATAAAAAACTAAAACATCAGTTTGAGTAAGTGTCTATGGCTAAGCTAAAGAAACCATCTTGAGGTATGATTGCAAGCAGAAGGAACTTGAATGAAAAATACAGGGAGGTGGAAAAAATGAGGCGTGAGGAAAAGAAGAATGCCTGTGGGAACACAGCTCAATTTATTTTTTTTTCCCCCTGTCTCGAATAACCTTCATTAGATAACCTTAAGAAACTTTGCTTTCATATTATAAGGTATTTATATTACAACATAAGCCTAGACCCGAAAATGTGTGGTCTTTGGCTTTGCTGCATTGTTTTAGGTAACGTGGCCTTTAAGCCTAGCAACCTTTTACAGAACAAAAGGAGCTCCAGGACAAAGCAGTTTGTTGTTTGCTTATCTTTGGAAGGTATTGCGTTCAGTCTTGACGTTCTGTACTCTCCCTGGCCTCAGGTAATGTGATCCTACTAGATATTGCTTACAGCTAAATGTAATGTTTAGTCTTGAGACTTTTACAGCACACAGGACCAAGCAATAAGTTTCGCCAGCCAGCTTGGAAATTTCCTGTGGTGAGTTATAAAGGAGTCAGCGTTAATGTTTGTGTGGTGAAGGGAAAGATCTTTGTCTCTTTCCAAATTTGGAATTTACACTTCTAAGGTTCATGTTGCCTTTTAATTGCATAATACATCATGACGGCACCAAGCCTTCTTCGTGCATCCTTCTCTGTGGGACAGCCTCCACTCTTTCGTGTGTCTGTGCTGGTGTGACGTGGTCTTACTGACTTGGACTATTTCACACAGAAGTTTTGTGATGTCAGTACAAGTTTTTGGAGCAAATCCATAAAAATGAGCAGCAACAAGTTGTCAAGGCCAAATGGTGTAGCCTGGGTGCTTTGAAGGAATTCAGATATGAAATTACTGAGCCGTTAACTGTGGTAAATAACATACAAGTTAAATTAGCCTTGATGCCAAAGGAATAACAGACAGGAAATTGATGCTCTTTCTTTAGGGGATCAGAGAAGATTGAGTTGAGTAAGGATGTTTTCTTCTACAGGAGAAAACTATTAAACAATTATAATAAACAATAGAATTAATACTCATACGATTAAGAGGAGTAGTTCACACAGCCTTTACACAAAGAAACCATGCCTTACAACTATGATGTTTTTGTAAGTCTCAATAATGAAGGGGCTAAGTCTCCATCTGGCTTATGTTAGAGTACTAAAACTTCTTAAAAAAGCCCAACCAAACAAAAGCATAAAACAAACCCCAAACAAGCAAAAATCCCCAAAACACACACTCAGAATTCCTCACAGGGATTGAGTTGGGAATAAAGGATTATTTTTTCAGAGTGGAGTGGTTGGCAGTAATAAAAAAGGCAGAAAAGTAATATTGGGAAAAATACTAAAAAGAGAAAGCATCATCATAGTTTGTTCTTGTCTCACTTAGTCTGTGTGGTTTTGGACCTCTCACAGTGTTCAGAAGTTTATGTGAAGATGTAGGAAGTGGTGACATGCAAGTCTTAAACTTGGAAGATACGATGTGAGTTAGAGGGTGGGAAAGGCAGATCATGGCAGTTTGTAATATCAGAGGAGGTATGGAAAAGGTGACTAGTGAAGGCATATTCAGTATTTCTCATGACACGAGGACTATAAGTACATAATGAAATAACCAGCTGACAAGTTTAATACAAACAAAACCCCCCTTTTTCCATAGAAATGTAATTAAATGATGGCATGCCTTGCCACAGGATGTTTTGAAGGCCAAATGTTTCAAACCATTATTACACAAATCAATGGAAGAAACAATCCACAAAGGGCTCCTGAACAGTAGATACAGTCTCTGGTTGAGGAAGTTCAGAGCTGGGAGGATACACTGGGGAAATATTATTGTATACTTGTGCTACTTTCACTAGGCATCGCAGCTGCTGCAGGGGAAAACCAACAGATCAGATGGATCTTTGACCTGACCCTGTACATGCAGTGTTGCTGGGGAATGTCCCTGGTATATTCCAAGGAAGCCTGTGTCCTCCTCCAGCTTTCTGCCCTGTGAAAGTCTGGCTCCTGTAGAATTATATAAAGTCAGGACAATAAAAACCATTTTCAGTGTCCTCTGCTAGGTCTTCTGACACATCAGGACAAAAGAAGGCAGCTCATCTCACCTCTCGTTTTCTTAGTACAATGAACAAACTTAAGCTTGATGGGACTTCTGTTAGTCCAGTGGCTGCACAGCCAACCTGTTTACTTCTCATCTTGCTCCTGTAGCGTATTTTATCCTACCACCTGAATTTTCCATTTGTTTATCCCCAAATTATAGATTTTCTGAGGCATATATCATAGGAGTGAGGCCCATTAAAACAAACTTGCCAAAAGTTTGCCATCTGTCTTAATAATAAAATGAGAGTATTAACTGAAGGGTGTGCAAGATATTTCAGTTGTTGATGCTGCTGCTGTTTCATCCAGTGTAATTTAAAAGGGATATTTCTGTGGGTGGTTGAGTGAGTGTGAGTTTGGGGTTTTTTGTCGCGGTGAGGATTTCTGTTTGTTTGGCAGGGTTTGGGGTTTTTTTATAGCAGGGGAATTTAACTCCCATATGTTTCTGAAACAGCTGAAGTTTTCTCAGACTTTTCAGAAAAAAAATCCACCTCAATATCTAAAAACTGTAAACTTCAGGAAAAAATTTGTTTGAACAGAGTTAATTATCAGTGAACACAGATTTTGCAATCTTCAGATGGTGTTTTTATGCATTTGATAGCAGCATGTAACACAGAGGAGACTTTTGAGAGTCCATTACTTTTCATGTTTTCATACACACTAGTGATGATTGGTTATGCAGATTCACTGAGGCAGGTAACTATTAGACTGCTTTTTGTCCTGACTTTTGAGGAAATTAGTTTCATTTCTTCGGTGCTACTCCTAAAAAGGACTAGTAATATTCAAACGTTCAAGCTTCAAACTAAAAGAATCTAAGCTACATAACTGGATACTATGTGGAAAGTGTTTAGGTTGGTAGATTAAAATTAATCTGTGCTCTGGTTAGACACTTGGTGAGCAGCTGTGGAAGTAAAAAAACACGAGTAATTGGATGTGCTATATTTGGGAACAGAGTCCAATACATGGTTTTGATTTTTCTATACATTTTGAATGCTCAGCATGATGTTGAAAGGAACACAGCCAAGGGAACGAGCAGGAATTTTGATGAGTGTGGTGGCTGTGCCACCTTTCCAGGGTGGTAGCAGCTCTCCCAGGAGATTTGGGAGGAATTTCATACCTTGGTTGGAGGTGAGCTGAGGAAATCTGTAGTACTGCTGTTCTTTATGAAGTTCCTCTGGGCAAATACCCCACATTCCTGTCAGGTAATATTCTTTGGTGAAAGAATATCTTTTTTGACTGTCTGTGTGGACCAGCTCAGTGTGTGACTGTGCCTTCAGATCCAGCTTTGAGGTGCTTTTGCCTGGAAGCTGTTTTGGTCTTCCTGCAAAGGAAGCCTGACTGTATCCCCACCACAGAAATTAACTGCCCCAGCAGTGAAAAGCTCTACTTACTGGTTTCTGACTGAAATTACAAATATCACAGTTTCCTTTTGGGAGCAAAAGAAACTTTAGAAATTTCTACTTTTTATAGTTTTTGTTTATATGGCATCTCTAAGAGATTTTCCCACCAATTATTTGACAGGATTTAGTAAAGAATGTTACTTATTTAGGAGGGTATCTACATTGCTGGTTGTTTTCCTTAGCAAGGTGTATTTATGGCATGAAACTTCTGCTAGGCTGAGTCATGTTCTCTGCACAAAGTGTGCCTTGAGAGGAAATGGACAGCTGCTTCTTCCTTGTGTCTGTCTTCAAGCTGCATGTTGAAAGGTAAAGGAAAAAGATAGCGCTCTCCTTTGGTTTTTAGGCAATCCCACTTTATATTTGTGGGTCTTAAATTCAAGAGCTGCAGCCCCTGGCGTGTTGTTGCTGCTGTTTCATGGCACTTCTGGCTCCAGCATGACAGAGATCACAGGCTGGGAATGGGCTGTAATTGTCTCTGAGGACCATAATAAACCTGATTTTTCTCGGCTAAGTTTGGTGGTGGTCAAATGGCTGTCTTGGGGCTGGGAAGAATTGCATGGATTGGTACTCCTCTAAGTGGGATTTGCTGAGGCTGGGATGTGATGTGGCTCAGGAGCAGTTGCTTGTGTACTGCTAGAAATCCTGCTGCCAAGTTATTTGAGGAAAGTGCAAGCTATCTGCTGTACTGCTGTGGTTTTCCAAGATTAAGACTGAGTTCCCTTTCCCCTGCTTAATATTTGCTTGTTTGTTCCTTGTCCAAAGATGCTTATGAATTAGAAATACTGAGCTAGTTCAGGAAACTAGAGCTTTTGTGGGCTGTGCTCTTGCAATTTCTAAGATTTGTTATTTTTGTTTGGGTTTTTTTTGGCTGGCACGATGCAGTGCTTTGTTTATTTACACCAAAGTGCTCCAGGAGTTGGTCTGTATGGAGATGGTGCTAACTGCTTTTGGCACTGTGCTCTAGGAGTTGCAGTTTGTGTATAAAAGATGGAAACCTTTGAAATGCATTGGTTTTGATATTGGTGAGGACCCCTCAGAAAATCTGTGAGCCCTGGTGAAGGCTGCATTTCAGCTGCCACGGAGAGAAGTTAAGAGGTGTTTTCACAAGGCTACAGATTCTGGCTCTCTGTACTAATTATAAGTAAATTTTGCTATGATGAAAAGAGGCTTTTAGAACCTGTACAAACTTAATATACGACAAGAGGTTTTATATCTTGTTGTTGTTGTTGTTGTTATTGTTGTTAAAAATAATCAAATTCCCAGATTATACCGAAGAGCAGTGAGCACCAATTTAAATGAGGTGCAGTTGAGTCTGTTAATCTTGTAGTAGATGAGACATATTTATTTGCTCAAAAGTGCATTGAGTCAGAGAGAGGCCTTGTACTGAAACTCATATTTCAGTTTGCTCAGTCACCCTTAACATTAACAATCTGATAAATAACAAAAATGCATTAACAAAAGGAAAAAGGAGGAATTCCTTTCTTTACATCCCACATCCCCCCCGAAAGATGCATTTGGCCAGGCTAGGACTGTGGACTTGGCCATATCTGTGTGCATGATCTGGAAAACTGAAAGCATGGCATAGGAACCGCCAAAACCCTTGCTGGTGACTGCAAGGAATAAATGTCTGTGGAAACACACCAAAACACCCCCAACATAAAAAAAATTCAAAAAAAGAAAACAACACCAAAACAAAACCACCACCTCCCAATTCATATATTAGGAGATACTGTGCCTAAAATGCTCTGCAATTCCTTTTCCAATTCTTCTGTTGTGTTTTGAGAAAGAGGGCAGAAAAATGAAATGCTGACTTAAATATATTGTGTAACGTGTGAACAGTGGGTTTTGAATAGAACACATTTTCTACCTCTTCGTGTCAAAACAATTCCTATCACTTGATTGGGTATTTTTAGCTGCTTTCTGACAATCTATCTGCTATTTTAGGTGTTACCTGCAGTAAAATTTGGATTACAGATGTGAGTACTAATGGCAAAACTAGATCATCACTGCACAGGAACAGTTAAGCTGCTTTTCCCCATGTGCATTACTTTCTTTTTATTGACAATAAATTCTATTTTCGTTTAATGACCCAATTATCTAACACTGGGAAATTTCTGAACCTTCATAGTTATGCTTAGGTTTTAACTGTCCAGAATGGGGGAATTTCACATTGGGGTTTTTTTCCCCCCTGTTTTTATGATTGGCGAATTCTCTTGTTCTGTTTCTCTCCCATTTGACCTCTTCAGATTAAGAGAATGTTTAGTAGCAGAGGTCCTAGCATAGATTCTTGGAGTACCCCTCTTATAGCTTCTTTCAACCTGAAAATTAAACCTTTGTCATTTGACAACTTACTAATTCTTGAAAGACACTGCTTTTGCTGTGGGCTCTCTGACATTGCTATAGGATGAGTAGTGCCTGTCAAAGCCATTCAGAAACCTATGCCAGTATCTTTGGGTGGAAATCCTAGTACACTGTCTACTGTGGTTTGCCTTTATTAACACACTGATGAACACTTCGAAGTATTCTGGTAGATTTACTAGGCAGCACTTTGTGTTTGAAAAGCGCATCGACTCTTTGTCATTAAATCGTGTTCATCTAAGGATCTATTGATTCTGACCTTTACCGTATGTTTTACTTGCCTACATAGGCAGAAGTTAAATTCTTTGGTTTGTTGTTTGCAAGAACACCCTTGATCCGTTTTACGGGATTTGGGAGACGTTTGCCTGCTGTGCCCCTCTGCAAGTCGGGAAGATTTACATGACGAGTTATGCACCAGAGCTGCTTGGCCAAATTTCGTATTATAGAGTTCCTTAGAACTCCTGGGTGAATATTCCCTGGTCTTGACAATTTATGGCCGTTCACTTTACAGAGCTGGGAAAAAGCTGCCTCTTTTAACACTTTGATTTGAGGCAGCTCCTCAGACTCGTTCCTTCGGCAGACTGGCTCAGTGGGTGAACCTGCCTGACCTCCCCGTGCTGCACACAAATGGAAAGAATTCGTTGGTGTTTCTGAAATGGGCTTATCTTCTTAAGTGTTTATATCTTTATCATCTGTTGGTTTCAGAAACTTTCTGGCAGGCTTCTGGCCTCCAGTAATTTTGAAAAAGTTTTTATTAGTATGTATTTCTACCTATAGCAAATTGTACTTTATGCCAACAATTAAGAGTTGTTTTTTTTTTTTAATGTGCTTTTACTTTTAACTTGGCAGAATTAATTCCTTTTTTCTGTGTTCCCCGTCTAGCCATATCTTACACATTTTTTAAATGATTTTTTTTTCTTCTAATAACAGTTCTTACTCAGATGTTTAACCACACTGTTGTTCTTACTGCTACTTTTGGAGTCTTTTTTTTTTTTCTCAGATGGCTGTGAACTGAAAGCCTTTATGTAATTCTTTGAATAGTCTCCCTGCTGTATCCAGTTTGCCCTACTCTTGTAGTTGCTATTTGACATTTTCTTTTAACTATGATTTCCATTTTTCTGTAATTTCCTTTAGAATATTTAATATTACTGTGGTGCAATTCTGAAGTGTTTTCTGCCTTATAATGTTATTAGAATTGACTATAATGTGATCATCAAACAGCAGTTTTTCAGTGATTCATCCTGAGCCACATCTTGTGCTTGAGAATCACTATTTATGTGTTTTCTGAGGTTATTTCTAAGCTTATTTAAAGCTTATGCCACTATGAGTTTTATCCAGTCAGTACAGAGGTAGCCAAAACTTCTTGATCTTGTCAGTCTTTGTGGCCTCTCTAATCCTCAGCACTATTCTATGCTCACTTTTATCGTCGTGTCTGGGTTTGACCTCTACTTGAGGTGGATACTGAAGGCAAAATCTATAAAGGAATAGTGTTTCAAACATCCATTTTCTGTGATTTCTGTAACTGTTTAAAACATTCTGTGACCTCCTCCATTTGAAAGATTTGTTTTCATCCTTAGAAAACATTAATGTCACTTAATATTCTAGTATCTCAAAATGCTTCAGAAATGTAATGCTTTGCTTGAAATATGATAAATATTGCATATCAAATTAGAAGTTTTGAAGCAGACTTCAATGTCTGCAAAGGAAAAAAATTAGATCTAAGACTGGAAAATACTCAAGCTTTTGAGAAAGCTCAGATCAATGTGGTGAAGCTCAGCCCACCTCCGCAGGGACAGTTCTGCCTGAGTTTGTCAGCTAAATAAGGCAGAAATAGTACTTCAGAATGTGAAAGGCATTTTAGAAAGCCACAATTAGCTGCTCCTCTTATGATCTCTGGCAAATGGTTCCTGCTGGAGAGGCTGTTGTGAGCAAGGATCACTGACTTTCTAGTGTAGAATAACTAATTTACGTTACTCAACAGAGCTGAAAGCAGCTGATGTTATTAGGAAAAAAAATTAAACAATTGTTGTTGGGAAATGAATGGAACAGTGTATTTTGCCATGGATAACTAGACTGAACTTTGACTCTTCTCAGGCAGAATTACAGTGATAGTAATGAAAATTGCATAATGAACTGAAGCACTGTGCAAAACAACATACCTAGCTGTTATGGTGGACATTGTGCAGCTGAATTGTTCATTATTAGCTAGCTGAATTTTCTGCAGTCTTGAAAAGGCACATGAATAATTTTGTATTGTGTATACTGTGGGAAGTAGAGTCCAGGAATAAGATCTGTTGGTCCTGCTTTTCATTATTTCCTGGTCAGGACTTGTGTATAGGTTTGTAAAACTGTTTGATAATATACTGTAGTCATTATATCCCCAATGGTCATCTCATATCCAGTAGTTTTGTGGAACTGTGAGGAATATAGTTCTTAAAACAGCGTATAATAACAGTAAACAACAGCTTAATGAAACAGCAAGGGATGAAAGCCTAATCTACAAGAAACAAGAACATAAGAACCTTCATTTCATTCCAAAGACCAGCCCAGCATCTTGTCTCTGATGGTGACTAAAAATGGATGATTGCCTAAGGAAAAATGTGGGATCAGAATGAATGTGCACAGTTTCCCTGTGAACGCTCTCCCAGGCTCCCATTTTCAGCTCAGATGTCCTGAGCCAACAGAGCTTCTGTGTGTTTAGTGACATTCAATTAATCTTTCTCTCATGAAAAAAATCCAGTTTTCCCCTAAATGCCTGTAAGCTTTTAGCATCCTTTATATCCCGCACTGGAGTTCCTCAGTGTAATTATTCTTCATGTGAGGAACAGTTTCCTTTTGTTTAATCTATGAAGGAAAACCCCAAGATGTATTTTCCAAAACAGTGACCTCTCAGCAGTACAGCTGTATCCGTGTTTAGATGACTGGAGTCCTAAAGTTGATGTACTCAAGGTGAAGCTGGAAAGCAGAATTATTTTTACATTATCTTGAATTAGACTAGTCATCAAAGTTTTGTATGGCAGGAAATCAATATATTCTGTAAACTTGGGGAACCAGTTGTTTTTCACGTACCTTCTCTTCTGTTTTTAGTGCCTTATGACTGCCTGTAGATGTTCTTCCCAAGCTGTTTCGTTGCTGCTCCGTGCTTGGTTCTCTGGATCCTGCTGTTGGATCTTGATTTGCTCGTCAATTTGGAACTCTCTGGATAGACTTGTTTTTTCTTGGTCAGTGGTAGCTAACCCACTCAGAGTTATGGTCTGTGGCTAGACTCTAAGCTTAATTAGTAATAAAGTAAGAAATAACAACAACAACAACAAAAAGACTGGCTTACAGTGAATTAATTTGCATGTTCTCTGCTGGTTTGGAACCTGAATGAAAACATATACCCACATTACACAGTGGAAAAAGTCTTTGATAAACTAGCAGAGGAGATAATTTTCTGTGTTTAAAATCTGCCTTTCTCTTACCTTGAATGCAATCCACTAACTCATGGAGTTAACTAATATTTAACATGAGTTAATTGGCTTACTGTATTCAGAGGACCTAGTTAGGATGACATAGACTTTTTTAATATCTTTTTTTTTTTATTTTCTGTAATAGAGACAATATCTGAAAAGTTAAGGAAAAAAATAGAAGAACTTCATGGCTCAATCAGTTAGAGAAACTACCTTCATTAAGAAATTACTCCAGCTGATTTTTGGCAACAGAGTGTGGGTTTGGATGTGTGAAAGAGAATTTAACTGAGGGGAATGGTTACATGGGGTAACACTATGGAAACAGTGCTAGTTATTTACTGATATTATCTGCTTTCAGGCTTGATTAAAACTATTATTTAAATACAATTGAGGCAAGAACTCTGCAGTTCTGTGCAACTCTGAAACAATCACAGAGTCTGACTTCCATGTTTGTTGATCGACTAAGTATATATATGTTTTCACAATATTTATGTTTTTTTAAGACACAAGTGAGTAAAGATTTTCACATAAGGTCTATTGGTATCTGATTGTCAGCAAATTTCTTCAAATCCCTGTTTGCAATTACCCAAGAAACAAGTAGTTTTTTAAGAAGAAGCTAAGAAAGAAGTGCTTGAAGAAACAACAGAACTGAATAGCTGGCAGGGGAAAAAAAAAATCAATAAAAATAATAAATGAAGCAAAAAAATGGCTGGGCTATCCTAGAAATTCTATTTATATTTTATTTATCTTAGGCTGCACTTCTTATTTAGCATGCTCACATATTTTAATGTAGAATTAAATAACTAGCTTGTGTCTTTGTTTTCAGAGAAAATACGTAAAATTGACAAGACTGGCAGCATGATTTAACACTTGTTCTCTTGGCTGTAGTTATTTTATTTTGATTGCTTTTTGCATAAAATGTTTTCACTGAGATGAGAAAGTAAATGGTACCATTTTTCATTGTCAAAATTTTGAAACCTTTCTCTCTGTTTAGGAGAACTTTTGCATTTGTTTGCAGTTTGTTACATCCAACTCATTTTATAAGGAAAGGTAAAGACAAATTTGCTTTGTCATAAACTTATCTATCTCAGCCAGGAAAATATTTGCTGCTGCCAGAAGTGCCTTATTTCACCTGTGTGAAAACCAGTGGAACTACTGAGGGCAAGCAGGCTGAAGCACTGCACTACTGAAGGGTGTCATGCCAAATGCTGAGAGGTTTATGACATTTAAGGGAAAACAAGACTCTTGAACCTATTCATCCTCTCACACTGAATTTGGATGCATCTCCAAATCTTTTTTTTTTTTTTTTCTGTAATGCACTGAGTCATAACTCCTCAGTTTCACATTGCATCAGGTGTTATTTCTGGACTTAAAGCCTCTCAACCTTCTCTACCTAAACTCAATTCAGATTACCAGTACAGAGAAAGCACCAGACTTTCAGCTGGTCTGGACAGCCTAACTCCCCACTGTTGCAAGTTTGCCCAGACTTTCAATAGCACAGGCTTCCCAAATCCAGGTCTTAGGAGACAACAGTATTGACCTTGCAGGCCAAGTGAAGAGAGGAGCAAATTTAGGTTTCCTACAAGTCTAGAGAAAAGGCTAAGAAAATTTTGTTTCATGTGCACCTGGCTGCCCCAGTAGCAGAATAATCTCAAACAAGCAAAGGACATTCTCGTGTGTAATTAACAGTCATAGAAGTTTTGGGAATGTTTTTTTGACTTTCAGATCCCCTTAGTCTGCTGAAGAAGTTAAACATGGTGGCAGAATGGTCTCGTTAATCCTTGATTAACATCACCAGTGTGTAAAATGCAAGTTTAGAATTCCACCTTCTCTAAACATTTTTCCAGTTAAAACTGTTCTGCAAATAAGAGACCTGCATATAAAGCAGCATTTTCTGTCTGATGAAAGTGATTCTGTAGCAACAGTTGTACCTTGTTACTGCAATTCATACCTGGAAAAAAGCTCTACTTTTGAGGGTTTTGTTTATCAGGAACTGAGACACTGTTTGACTGTTTCCAGATACTTATGTCTGTGCAGTAAAGATAGAAAGTTTATTTCCCAGATAAGTAGCCTGCATTAAAGAAGAAGAAAAAAAAAAAAACTAGCAACAAAGAAGTATGCATGTCTTGAACTTCGTGTTTCAGTCATAAAATAAGAGAAATTTTTATTCCCTGGGAATAGAAAAAATGCATATTGCAACTTTCAATGAGTCATTTAATCTCCTTCCTTACAAGCTGTTCTCCTCTAAGAAGATCAAGTAGCATTGACTGTACAGTAAACACATCTCTTCCGCCAGTAAACAATTTGTATGAATTACTTCTAAATACATGTTTAGTTTTAGAAATGCTCCTCCAATCCACAAGTCACTCATCCCTGATCAGAGAAGGTCAAACTGCCTGAAACAATATCAGTGCATTGTCTAGGTGGAATTTAAAGCCAGAGCTTATTTTTAACCTTATTTTGAGAAGGTGTTTTACAGTTAGTAAAATAAGTAAAATAATGGGTAAAAATGACTATTGCAAAGGAGTCAGTGAGGAAGCTGTAGGTGTATAGTCTGTGTACAGCAGGTGCTCAGTGATTAGAGCTGCTGTCATCAGACAGACTGAACTGCCTGGAGTTCAGTAGCCTCAGACTATGCTTGAGTAGCTTGGAAAGATCTGCACAGGCAAAGAACAGCCATGGAGAATTCACCAATTCAGTGGGCAAGAAGTCTGAGTTGTCACTCCCTTAAAATCAGTTCTCTGGGGGTTGGTGCATGCTGGTTTGTTAGTAGAAAAGAGCATATGGGCTTATAAGAGATCTAGGGAGGGAAAAATGAATGGTCTTGCAGGAAGTAATGTGGCGTCTGCCTCTTTCATTTCACGTGGTAGTAACACTTGCCTTCACAGGGAGCTTATCCTACTATATGTAGGAATATCTTGTCTTCCAGTAGTGTGTTAAAGGATGTAACTACCATCTGTCACATGAAAGTGTGTCTGTTACCATCTTCCTAAAGGGAAACATCTATGATGTGAAGTGTCTTGGTTGTATTTGGCCTTATTAAATGCACATTGATACATAAATAATAATGAGAAAAGTGGTCAAAATAGGAAGGAGGGATGATCCTGCATTGCTGGGGGAATTTTCACCGTGGTCTCTGGCTGTTCCTGACAGACTTCTGACTCGAGAGAAGTTGAACTCTACTGTAGAGAGCCTCACCATGTCCAAGGAATTACTATGTTGACCACAGTCCTTCTTACACAAGCGAAATAGCCCTTTAGACATCCTGGTCATAAGCTTTGGACAGTCTGAAGGCAAGTGTGGAGACCATAGGAGCTTTAATGTACTTTTGTCAGTTAAACATCACACTAATATGTACGTGCATGCACTTGCAGAAATGGTAGCTTACTGCTGACATACCATGGATTTGGAACTGTCATTGCTCACTAATTGCCAGTGTACCTCAGTGGTTCACAATTTGTGAATAACAAACTATATCCTGTTGTCATGAAAAAATTATTTAGCTGTTTAGAAATTGATGCAATTCATGTTGGAGTTGGGAGGACCAAGTTCACTCAAAAAAGAACAGCTGCCATTGAGGGAAGGGAAAAAAAAACAGGCAGAACTTAAAATAAAAATAAAGTAGTAGTAGTAAAGTTGAGTACTATGTACAGTATTTGTATTATAAGGTAGTATGTTATAGGTTCTTTTATTAATCACTGAAAGCACTTGTGTGATACAACATGAACTTAAAAACAGGTTCCTAAAAGTTCTTCAGCAAGGCTGAGGTTGCCAAGGTGTGAACTAGTAAGCTTGTAGCTGCTAGCTGCTTGTGCTCAATGCTGCTGCAGTATTCATGTCTTAAACATTATATACCTGGTTGGGATACTTTTCCCCATTTAAAATTGAGATTCTAGGCCCACTTTTGTTTCTTAAATAAACTGGGGTTTTTTGGTAATGGGGAAGGTCATTGATGTGAGGCAGCAGTTTTAGCAGAATGGCTGTAGCCAGTCTCCTGTTTCAGGCTCTTTGGTTTATTGAGGGTTTTTTTGTGGGTTGTTTTTGAAGAGTTTTTAGTTGTTTGCTTGTGGTTTTTTGTTTGGTTTTTTGTTTTGTTTTGATGTTGGTTTGTTGTGGGGTTTTTTGGAGGTTGTTGTTTTGTTTGCTTTGTGGGTTTTCTTTTGTACCGAAATCCTTAGTTGAGTTGTTGGATCTATTTTTGAGGTCATCAAAGTAAGAAATATAACTTAGCAACTTCCTTTATGTTGTAGGACATTAAAGAGTGCAGAGGGTGCAGGAGCCATGTTTTCACGTCCCCAGATTGAACTCTGAGCCAACACTTTCCTATATGATGCAACAAGACAGCTTTTCCTTATGCTGTGCTAGTAAAGCAGCATTCTCCCCCTTTCAACATACAGTACTTCTCACCATTCATGCTTGTATCAAGTTGCTCAATCTTTCTTCTCTGTAAATAAAATGAGAATTTTTAAAAATGAGAGTACCATGTGAGAATTTGTATGTGGTCCTTTGATGTGAACAAAAGGCTGCTTTCCCATGCCTAGTCATCTGTCTCCTATGTAAATAGTTCTGATTGCCAAAATGTTACTGTTGAATTTTATAAGCCATTTGTGAGCAGAGGGAGAGCACATACTTACTGCAGAATGTTTTCCCATCCTATTCATTGGCCATGACTTTTAAAGGAAATATTAAGAAGTGTGCAATTAACATAGAGATAGTAACAATGGAATTAAAATATATTATGCACTTTTTTTTTAGGTGACAATATGTTACATGTTAAACTGAGAGGGGAAAATCTTGCTGTAGCTATGAATTTTCTTTCATTTTTTAAATTTTTTTTTTTGCTCAGTGTATGGTGAGTTAATTTGGCTGGATCCTGGTGCAGCTTGCAGAGAATATTGGATTTGATGGACTGCATGATTTGGTATTTTTTGAACTCTGTCCAGGATTCTTTATTTGAGTAAAACTTCCTTGGATATGCCTTGGGCTCCTGCACGCCTTCGTAATTGAACATCTCCCTGGCAGTCAGCACAGCTTTACTGTAATGTTCTCTGTTCACAGGTAGGCATGTGTTACTCTGCTGAGGAGCCTCTGCTCTGGAGAAATAAAATGGGGCTAAAATATAGATATATATTCTACATAGATATATAGAATATAGTTTCATAAGTTAAACCCTACAGGCTAAAATCTGTCTCTCTTGGTGAACTGTTGGTATACTTTGATGCGTTCAGAATGCTTCTTGTATCAAACAGGAACCTGCATGAAATCCACCCGCTTGACTTGACTTTTCTCCTTGAATTTTTATTTGAAGTGATGCCTCCACACCTCTCTTTCAGTAGTTTTCCATGCAAAACCCCTTACACTTTCAGCATATTTTGAGATATGGGTCTGCACTTGAAGGTTCAGTATGTAGGCCACTTTGTGGGTAGCCAGCGTTGGTTGCTTTGTTTGTTCTCCCTAAAATCATACGGTTATCTTAGTCGCCATCCTGAGGGGAGATCATTTCTCTCTCATGATCTTCTAAGTTCAGAGATGAAACACATTAAAAGCTTCTCGAAAGCCCTGAATGTGGTAAGCCCAGATCTCTAATACTCAGTTTCCAGCTGCAGTAAGAAAATCGTGGATGTTCAAACTGGCAGTGGTGTATGAAGAGGTCCACTTTCCTTAGCTGCAGGTGACTTTGGATACTGTGGATACAGGCACATGACCCTGTAGGACTATTCTGTCCACTTCCATAGATCATCGGGGACCACTACATCTACTTACATCTTTGATGTTCTCTGCTTCTTTCTCACAAGTGGATGCTGCAAACTGTTGATCAAATTACTCCAAAATGTGTACCCTCGTCTCAGCATCAGCAAAGCCAACCTGATTGCTCATCTTTTTAATGAATGGATGATAGGATAACACTGAGACTTCTGACTTTTTTCCTGTCCAAAATCCGCTCTCTGCAGGCAGTATGAGCATTGATGTGTTTGCTGTGCTTTTTGTATACATTTCTTCAATATTTGAAAATACTACTTTTCTTTGTGCCTGGTTTTGCTTCTTGTTAAGAAACCAGACTGTTTCTGGGTCACCTTTCTTCTCTGATATTCCCTTCCATAGTGAATTATGCCAAAAGGACTTATTTATTCTGCATAGATAAGGCCTGCCTGCAGTAACAGGAAATTTTAGCTTTGTTCTGCTTTCTATCCAGTTTTGTATCTAAATTGACTAAGGCGTACAGAAATCAGATTAAGTGACTTCCTTCAAGTCACGCAGTGAGCAGCTCATTTTGGATAGAATCCCAAGAGGATACTTGTGGTTCCCAGCCCTCTTCTGTAACCTCTAGACCACAGTGTCTCCCCAATGCGCAGTGCAATGAATGCAGTCTGAACATTAAATTAAAAGCTTTGGTAATGCAGTAAGAGTTCCCGGGACTCCCGTATTTGCTGTATCTTGAAATTTCCAGAAGAGTTTCTTGTTGTGGTTTCTACAGCCTTCCCTATCAATCGTGCCAATTGCTGTGGGGCCCTACGTGTCTAGAGAGGTTTCAAGGGCAACCACTGCAACCCAGTTGCCAGTTCTCATGTTATCTGCACAACAAAGTAAAATCTGTGCTTCTTTGTTACCGAAAGAGGATGGCAAGTCCTTGTAGTGATGTATTCCATTTTTCCTGCCTTTGTCAGTCATCAAAGTTACTCAACATAGGCAGGCTGATGGTGGATTCTCATCCTCAGAACAAATGTTTACTAGTGAGGAACTCTGTGACCCTGCTGTGGAGAAGGAGGTGATGAGTGGGACCAGATATAGGCCTCTCTTGAGGGAGGGTTTGCAAATGAATGTAAAATGCCTTTGGTTGTTTCTGTGGCCACACAATCCTCCCCATTAGTTATAATAAGCATTAGATGGGAAGATGCCTCTCTAGATCACCTGGAGTCACTACCTCACTTTGTATTCATACAGGCCTTTGAGAAAGCCTTTCTTTGACCCATTATGCTCCTCCTCGTGATCTGGCAAGAGATGAGAAAACCAGCCACTCAAATGATCTCAGTGCTGTCAAGTTTTTAAAACTCACTTTCAGAACCAGAAGAAAAACACTTCCATTTGGATTTTCAAATGTTCTTTGAATTTCTCTAGATTGCAGACCACAGAAAAGGGTCTCCTGGCTTGTATGTGATAGGAGTTATGTTCAAAACTCTAATGCCTATGTGTAAGCAGGACAGACTCAAATATAAACATGTGGAAAATTGAGGTGCCCCCTTATGATGTACCACTGATGCATTGCCTGTGTGAAAGTCTTGAAGGCTGTTTGTCACTTCTGAAAGAGAATAAGTATACAGCTAATGATCAGAATAACAAAACCAGTCAGAACAGGTTCTGCTCTCCTTTGTGTTGGAGAGAACCTGTTGCAGTTTCACTGATTCCTTACAGAAACCTGTGGAGTAGAATAGAAATGGCTCACTCTTTTGCAAAAAGGTCCCCTTTCCTCAGTAAAAATGTCAAGTTGGTTCAATTTTCCTTTAGAGGGATAATAGATTTGTTTTCATGTTACTTTACTTAGTGGTTTATTCATCTTATATAGCAAATTGTAAATTTTTAGTGGATTTCATTTCCTAACTTTTTCATGCCTGAATGGAACACAATTGTCTTTCTCTTTTTTGTTGTGCCTAAAAATGATGTCAATCTGCCTTGGAACAGTCACCTAAAATGTAGTTTAGGTCTTTTATGCAGAATGAGGGGGAAAATTACCTTCAAGTTAAATCGGAACAACTTATTCCACTACATAAAGATAAATAATTTCCCTGACATAGGACCATTTTATACCTTTACTTTTATATCTTTCTCATATTCTCTTGTTCTGCTTTCCCTTCGTATCATTTAATAGAAACTGCAAGGATGCATCAGAATTTTTTAAAAGCAAGCAAACCAGCTCCCTTAAAACTGCAGATAATAACGTACCCAAAATGCTCCTAATGAGTAAACTGGGAGTCAGAAATAATCCTTCCTGGGAAGTCAAGAAGTTCCCACACTGAGTGTTAAGTATCCTTTCAGCACCTCTGATGTCACACGACAAGCATCTCTTTTTTTGTGCACTCTGTATAATTAACACATTCCTTTAGTCCCTGTCCTCCTCCTCCTCCTCCTCCCCTGCCTCCTCCTCCATTAGCTCAGGATTGGCTGTGAGGAAGAGCGGACTTCCCCGGCTCATCTGATTCCTGTGGTCTTACGTTTGCCAGCTGCTGACCTGCTTCCCTTGTGCAGAGGGTACTCAGGATTTTAGGACTTTCCCAGCCAAATATTATTAAACTCCTAAAATCAGACAAGATTTAGAGAATCCTGCCTGATGTGGATGAGCCCATCCATAGCTTGACAAATGCAAACTTATCGTTCTTAAATTTGAACTATTAAACCATAGCTCACAGTGCTATAATGTGACTTCATGGAGTGCTATAAATCAGAATGAAAAAAGACAAAAACAAAACCAAACAACACAGAAAAGCTTCTATATAATATTGAAGTTTATTGAAATGACTCTGTTTATCAAAATCAACATGCTTTACCAAGAGCAAGGCATTTTGGTATAAACATTATAGTTTCTTGAACCTCTCTTTTTTTTTGTTCCACTCGAGACTATTAATGTTTATGTGAAGGAGACAGAAACCATACGGTTTAGTCACAGTAATGTGAGCTTGTTTGCTAGCTAGCTGCTAGAATGCGAAGGAGTTGCCTCTGTTTTCCTCCTTCTTGTTCATTTACTTTAAATAGTTTAACTTTTTTGAACATTAGCAGGCAGGAACACAATACGTATTTGTTGGTTTGTAAACAATTTGACAGTGAAATAATGTTAGAGGGACTCTTCTGCCTCCAGAGTTACAGCCCTTATCCACAGCCAACCTGAAGGACAGATCTGAACTAGTGGAAAAGTTCTTGTTTTCAAGGCTGAGCAACCTAAACCAAGGCACAGAAATGGATTCTGTCAAGATGGGAGCAGATAGTTTTGGAGGTAGGAAAACAAAACAACATTGCAGCAACCCTGGTAATTCTTTGTGTAAATAGAGAGAAGCATGATCTTCAGAGAATGCAAGCATCTGACCACTGTTTTAGCTCAAACCGATCTCCAGATTGAGATCCCGAGTGGAGCATTATCATAACTTGAACCATTATTTCCTGGAGGGTGCACATTTCACACACTGTCCTGCTGTGGCCGGGAATGTGAGAGGTTTGCGTCACCACAGAGACCGCGCTGTTATATAAGTGATATCCTAAGGAAAGGCCATGGCAACAACACATCCCTCTCGGGGAAGATGTCTGTGAAAGCCTGACTGTGACCTAGAAAAGATGGTGATAGGAGGAGTTGTTTACAACAAATCTTCATTGAATTAGGAATCTGAACACTGGTGAAGTTTTACAAGAGAACTAAGTCCAAAAGAATCCAGCAGTGGTGGGGGCCTTGTGCGTCCCTTGGCCAGCAGCAATGGTACAAGCAATTCTTAAATAAACAAAAACCCTCCAGTTCTTATGCCAAGGCAAAGGCTCAATCTGTCTGTTTGAGAGTTCACACAGAATCAAAAGAGACAGAGCTGAGACTGGGAGATCAATATAAGTTAATGCTCTTCAGCAACTGGAGTTAAATAATGTAGCAGAGCACAACTATAACAAGACTAGTCTGAGGAAAAAGGAGGAAAATGTGTGCATGGCTTGTTGAATTCTTGTCCTTAATTTATGAGTTTCTCCCTAAATTTTGAAACTTGGAAAAAATTTTGTCTACTCTAGTAAGCCAGAGACAAGACTTCAGTTTGGAATTTAATTGTGCTTCAGGCCCTTTTCACAGAAGAATTAATTGTTCGATAAGTTAGGAAACACTGGTGCATCAAGCTTTCAATAACTATCCAGTGACAGAGTGCAATACAGACTTTTTTTAAAAAATGTGAATGTTCATTGGGGTATGTAGTGACAGGGATTAAAGGTTTCTTTTACCTGTTTGCTTTCCCTGACTCCCACAATGCCATGTTCATTAAGAGTTGTCCTTCCTTGTATGTTTTTAATAGGAATTGAATTGTGAAAAAAGCATCAGGATTATCTGAACAAGAACTTTATTATCCACTTCTGTCTGTTCAAAATTAAATTGAAAATTACCTCAGAGTGTCTCCCAATTTTTCTAGCTGTCCTATCCTTTCTTTTGTCTGGGGACATCATTGGCTCCGTGTGGTATTTCCCTATGAAGTTGTAGTCATTAATTCAGTCATCCTTGCATTTAGTAACAATAATGGGTTATTTTGCTTGCAACCCGTTCTCGGCCTGTAATTCAAAGAGACTTTTTGTCTTAAACAACTTTGTATGTCCACAACTCCATCTCTGCAGCTCATTCCATCACTTCACTTTTTAAAGTCTCAGAAGTGCCTTGTTAGTGCCCTCTGATGATAATGTGATATGAGGCCCATGAAACAAAAAAGCATTATTCCAAACTTCTCCCAGATAAAATGTTCTGCAGGATTGAGCATCTTATGTGTCACACCAGTCCTGCACAGATAAATATAAGTGTCCCTAAGTGCACTTAGAGCTGAGATATAAAATGCAGAGATATTCTAATACAAAGCAAACAGTTGTCTTGCTTTTTCTTTCTGTTGTTTGAAATTTCTTTTTGGCACAGTGTATACATACTTCTTCTGGCCACATAGCAATGAAGCTGAAAAAATTGTCACAAAGTTCAACAAAGGGAAAGTGAGAGCCAGGGCTGAGTCATTGCATGTATGAGAGCTGGGAGGAGGAGGCATTGGACTGCACTGACAGAGATTCAGAAAATGCTGAGGAATAATCTATCCCAGAGGATGCTGGCAAACTATCAAGAAACAAAACAAGAAACAAAATAAACCATGGCTCCACAGAGGGATGGAAACCACCCCCCACAAAGTCAGCCAAAGAACTTTCCATCACAACATGAACATCAGTTCAGCTCTCCCTAGTTTTCCCAAGATGAAGCCACTGCTGCATTGATACTTTTAGCAGTTAATTTAAAATATTGGTCTAACAGATGTTCAGTGCTGGGCTGTTCACATGAGTTGGTACACAGGTACTGGTCAGTAGGTGCTTGGAATGCCCCTGGTGACATGTCACGTGTGTGAGGGAGCTGGGGGTATCAGTGTGGCAAGGACACAGCAGCTTCTCTGCCAAGGATCCCACAGCACCTGAACGAGGGCACAGCAGGCCCAGTGCGAATAGCCAGGTCCAGAGAAGAGTTCAGTGATCACCAGACAAGTCTGGCCACAAGACAGGTCCAAACTGAAGAGAAGAAGTCAAGGCAAAGTCAAAGTTCAACCAGGTGCAGTGAACTTACCATGTATTTCAGAGAAGTACCAGGTGCATCTCCCAATCCAAAGGGCAGAGGGTGACTGAGTGGAACAGGCAGATGGGACAGCACAACTCTGCTTCTCATACCTTCTCTGTTTTAATGGAACTTGGATTCAAGGTTATACAGCTGTGTGCTATTAGAGCAATCTCTGGACACGAGGAAATGAAGCTTTATAGGTTGATTTAAAGAAGGAAAGAAGCTGTATAAAAAGATTCTAGAGGAAGGAGATCATGAAAGTATTTCAAGACATCAGTGTATCTTGTACTCAACAGAATGAGATTCTTGGAGCCTTGAGAAATCTGGCACTGTGTCCCATAACATCCTGCATAAATTTGCAAGATAGTGTGGCTTTTTGGCCTTCTGCTGTTCTCGTGAAAACTCTTGCTAGGGGCACATCTATGCATAGGTAGTTGTAGTCACACCTAATTGGCTGCCTGTCTCAAATGGTAGGACCATCTGAGTATCTCCAAAGGAAGACACTATGAACCCTCTAGTAGATAGCTATAATACACTTTTATTTACTGAGCAATTTCCTTTCTTGTCCTTTACTTTTTGCACAAAATTTCATTGCTGTAGAAAATAAACTATTTTCTTATACACTAGACTGTGAATTTTCAAATTGTATACCCGAGAGCCAGGTTCACAAACTTATTGACAACCATCTCATTTTTGTTATTTTTAACTTCATGTATGCCTTAAAGTACCTGCTAGACCATTCTTTTCTATGTCACTCTATAACTGATAAAACCAAGCCCCACTCTCCCACACCCTGGACAGCATAGCTGAACAAGCAAAGGAGATACTAGCACTTGTGACTTTGTGGGAAAAGAGGGAGCTTCATTTCATTATTTATTTTTGTCATAGTCAAGTCCTTCTGATCACTGCCTGTAAGCCATGTGGAACACTTTGGCCCTAATTTCAGTCATTTATTTCTTGTTCCTAGTTTACTTAAGGTTACTGAGTGGCTGGGGTTGGATTTCTCTTTTCTAAGGATGGATTTTTGATTTAAACAAATCAAGAGCAATATCTTTGCTAAATACCTCAATTTGTATATTTACATTTCAGGGTGTCTTTAACAAAATCAAGTTTTGAAAAAATTCCTCTTTCTAGAGGTTAGTGTAACTTTACTAGACTGAAAATCCCTTTTATATGTTCCCCCACTCCTGAGCTATTTCTTCCTCAAGGACATTGCATCTGATTCTATGGTGGTAACTCTCACTAGCAGCTCCATTAGAGCTGCTTCTTGAGCTGTGCCAAGCCAGACTCATGTGTTTTCAGGACAAGGGTCAGAACATCCTCTCCCCTGTGTGCTCCAGAACAAGTTGTTCCAAGAAACAATCCTCCAAAGGTCAAATTTTCTGATATAAGACCACTTTAGAAGAGAGCAGTGGAAATCCTACGTTATGATTTTATTAGATTCTTGTCCCTTTCATCTCCCAGAATTTTGTGCTCAGCAGTGTTCTTAGTGGCGTTCAGTGGCAAGTAACTCTCGTGAAAGGTCCTATAGTTTTCTGAAAATGGAGATCTGTAGTGTTCACTGTAGGGTTCTGGCTGCACAAAATACTGTTGAGATTCCCTGAAGCTTTGAAATGTTCCTTTCCTCTGTAAGTTTGACCAAGAATAACTATAGCTGGGCAAATATAGGGGCTTCCTCATTCTTTACACCGCATGGTGAAGATGGAGAGGAGGAGGGTCTTCCAGAGGAATCCCTTGTGGCCATAGGGAGAGTCTGATTTGGTTTGGAGGGATTCATGATGTTGCTGTGGTACTTTCCTTTGTTATAGTCAGACTGTGATTCTTCATGTAATGGTCACCCTGTGGGTCTGAAGTTTCACAGTGTCTTAAAAGCTCGAAAATATTTTGCTCTGGCCAGTCTGAGACAGCCAGAAGCAAATGTCTTTGAGGCCTGGGAGGAAAGGTGAGGATCCAGAACACTGGAAAGGGGCATGCATGACAGCCTGCCTCAAGAAAGAGATAAAAAAGAAAATGAGGAACTGTCAATTAAGCCACTGTATTTTGATTGCCATATTAGAAGTTGTAGGTCCTGTTGGCAGGGCAGGTAAGTTGTTTGATACTCCATGTGGTAATTTTCAGATATATAATGGACTTACTAATATTTTCTAGTTGACATTCCAGCTGCATGCTGAGTTGCATATTTGTGGGATGCTTTCCCAAATGCAGGATAGTGAATTATTAATGACATAAAATTCCATTTTAGTAATTTCTGTTATTACGTATCTTAGTGCATTTAAATGATAAAACATGATCTAATTGCAAAACAAAGCCAGAAACAGCTATTTTTGTAGTAAATGTCAGTGATTTAAATCAATAGCATGCCGTCCTTAGTTGGTATTTCAACTTAAGCTTTATTTTCAAAGTTTAAACTTCTCCTGTCTCCCCAAGGCTAATGGGCAGCTGGTTTGAACTCTGGGGCACCAGTTACATGCTCCCTGCAAGATGACTTGCTTAGCAAGCAGTCAACTCCACTTTCCAAAAGCTGCACTTAATGCCTATCTTATAGGGGCATCTAAAGTCACCACTGATTTGAGAACACTTGTGCCCATTATAGCAATCCCACTCCTGAAGGAGTTTGCGTTCTCTGGCTTTTTTAGGTTGAGCATCAGCCACTTGGTGCTCCTTAGTCCCCTGTTGTTGCTGGCTCCAGCTCTGAACAGAATTGTCCAAATTAAATAAAGTTAGAAGATAGAGCTGGATTTCTTGGCGTGCTGAGAAATACTCAGTCCTTCCCTGCGGAGCAGAGAGCAATGACCACAGAGCAGCCCATGGTGGTGGCCTGGTGCCCTGAGAAGTACGTATGCGTCAGAAGACCTGATGAGGTAAAAAGGAGGTTGTTTGTAACAGTCTGCTGAGCAGGTGTGTGTGCTCTCACCTGGGCACTGCCTGACAGCCCTCATCCCCATAGCGTGGGCACTGCCCCTGTGCTCGTTGGCAAGGTGTGGTCGTCCTTCAGTGCAAGCCCTTTGCCACGGGTCTGTATCTGCATTAATAGCCAGATAGATTTTCAGAGCCGTCTTATCATTCCCTGCAAGATTTATCCCAGACATTGCTGGGTGGGACTCCAAACTTCAAGTGGGAACTTTGAGCCGAGTCTCTTTCTTGCTCCCGTCTTGCTCCATTGACAATCCCAGGAGGTGGATTAACATACTTCTGGGTATGTGGGTGAACTGTGGGTGGCAAGTTCAAGGCCCATTTCAGGGTGTACGAGCACCTGCAGCTCCCAGATGTATGATTTTGGGGATTTTTGTGGTAGTTTGACCTGTGCTTATACTTCAGTATATTTGAATGATCCTTTAAATTAATTTTATTAATTTAATATATAATAAAATTTCCTCACCTGAAAAAAAAATACCAGTTCGGGGAGAGGATCACTCTGTGACCCTTTTAAACATTTAATGGAAAAGGGAATGGGTCTGAGTGTCCAAATAGGAATATCGTGGAAGGCATATTTCATGTGAGGCTTTACAGAGCTGATATTGGGTTTGGGGGCAAAAGAAAGCTTTGAGAATTTTTTTCTTTTCTTTTTTCAGAAGTAGTGGTAATAAGTTTTGTACTCCATATGAGCTTTGTGAGTTTTACAGTGTTCTCATAAATCCAAGCTCCTGAGCTCTGTCATCGTGACTGGCAAATGGGGAGAGAGCAGGCAGGGAGCAGTGGGATCTCCTGGCCCTGGGGATCATAAGTATTACTCTCTCAGGACACTGGATCCTTCTCTACTAGCCCAGCAATCGTCCAGGTGAATTGTGTTCAAATGAGAAAATTGGAAATGTAGGACACTGGAAACAGGAGCTAATGAGACTTCCATGATCTTATCTCCACATCAAACCTCTTCTTTTTAGTTTCAGGATGCTTTGGTTTCCCATCTGGGCAGCACAGAGGCTCGGGCAAGCTGGCAGAAGCCTGGGCATATTTCCAGTAGAAGATAGGTTTCCACTGTAGTTGGCCTTTTCTACTGCTAAATGCTTTGGTTTTGATGAATCAGCGTTTTCCTATGGAAAAACATTCCTTTGGAGAATTTCCAGTCAGAGCGAAACCAAGATTCAACACATCGCAAAATCCCTCCAGAATAGGATTTACTCTTTGTAGCTGTACTTATAAGCAATTTTACTTTCTTGCTTTCTCTGTATAATAAAAAAATAAACAGATGCAAATATTATTGCTAAAGATATTTGTAATGAGGATGTCTATCTTTGGAAAGATTATGCAGTGTATAGACACTTAAATATAGGACCTGGAAAGGAGGTAAAATTCTTTCAGATTCCTGTGTGATGAAATGGTAAATTTTCTGACCTTATTTTGCAGTGTAGCAATATCAGAGGTCATGGAAAATAAAATTAGTTTAAACAATTCAGTATTTGCTTTGCAATTTCCTTGTAAAACAGACTTAAATCTAGACACGTATTAATGAAAACCATAAATTTGATCAGACACTTGTGAACATAAGTTTAAGTTTATATTCAGCTTTGGTAGATTTTGAGTTTCTCCTGGCTGTCTATCCTGGACCAAAACACAGCTCAAGCTGTTGGAAGAAGTACGGTCATAAATCAGTGTCTGTTTGAGTAGCAATAAATACAGCCCTTCTCTCTTGTCCTCTATGACACAGTAGGTGTGAAATGAAACCATTAACTCAGACTTATAATTGTGTGAAGGCAATTGTGCACTTGTCATGCACATCCTTACTTTCACAAATTAGCAATTCCCTTGAAATAAGTATAGTTATATTGTTTGATTGCATATGTAACTAGTGTAGTCTCTTCCTCCCTACTGGTCTACAGGATTTGCACCGGATCTTTTCCAGCCCATGTCAGCTGCCTACCTAGAACCCAGCTAAGCCACAGATAATCCTTTTGCCTTGAGGTGAGGTAGCAAGTTAAGGGTGATTTAGTGAGCTTTGGCATCTCTTCTTAAGCAGATGAAGTCGACAGATGAGCTCCACACACAACCTCATCTGTGAAGAATTCTCTCTCTGAATAAAATTGAGGAGGGAAACACTTAGCGCTTAAACAAGTTGCAATTCAGAGACCAACTTTTGCTTCTGTCATTCTTATTGCAGTCAAAGGAGGCAATGCAACTTGATAGTTGTGCCATCCTGTGAAAAGAGATCCTCAAGTTGCACCTGCAGTGGAGATGCCCCTGCAAGAGGCATGTCTGTGTCCGAGGAGTATGGCATTGCAGGCAGACTGGAACTGGGGTGAGCTGATCTACGACTACGCAGAAATCACGTGTTTCCATGGCCGTGCAGTCAGTGGCTGGTTGCAATTCTGCTGGGAGCAACTTCTAGAGGTGCAAGATTTCATCCCCTCTCCAACCAGCCATCCTTGAGACAAGACTTTTGCAGCAGGTAAGACCTTATCCCTTCACACACTTAGAATAGCTTGTTGCTTAATGCTGTTTTATTCCTCTGTGTGCCTCCTGTTGGGCCTACCCTATTCTTTCCGCTGTGTGTGGAGGCAGAAGAACAACCTAGTTAATTGTGATGGGGTCAGGAATGCATCCAAAAAAAGAGCAATAGCAACAGCAAGATAAAATCCCTTTATCTGACACGTGCCAAAAAGAAGAAAAAAAAAAAGAGAGAGAAAAGTGGAAAAAGGAAAAAAATATGTGTATACCTTTTATGGTTCTGAGCAGCAGTAGGCAATCAGAAATATAGCACAGCTACTTGGCAATTTTTAAGTAGCTGTTTGCTCACTGTATGTAGATCTGGAAAGAATAAACACAGTAAACTGTGGAATTTAGTCAGCCTAATTTAATTAGAAATAAATCTGAGGCATTAATTTCCAATCAGTCACCGAAAGTATAAGCATGTTTAGATTCAGAATGAATGATTTGAATCTTTCTCTAACTAGGGACTCATATACTTAGAAGATTGTATTCTGAGAGAGCTAAAACTGACTCTTTGCCTTTGTAGAAGTCACATAGAATATAATTTAAAGAACTTACTTTCAGCACCAAAACCAGTCCTCAGGTTTCCTAAGACGCTCAGCATTTGTAGCATGGAGTCCCTCAAAGAAGCTGACTCAGCTTTAAGCTGTGAGCTCAAAAGATCACCAAGCTGCATGTTGGGTGTCTTCTTTAGACCTTGGTTAGGAAGACAACATGCCATGAGCCGTGATGACAATAAAACCTACTGGTAAACACCCTACCTAAAGGAGAAGCACACAGCTGTACGAAGCCATGGGAGGGACAGAAAAATACAGGGTCACAGAAAGATGGGGCTTCTCTTTGGTTACATCTGTGGGTATTTAGTGTGTCTGAAAGTGCACCTGCCTCAAGAGGCTGTTCCAAAATTCTGTACTCTGCACTCTTTAAACACAGATGCAGTTCTTTTGCCTTTTAGGGAACAGAAGGAAACCAATATTAATAGAAAAATTTCTAGGGATAGGATTAAGTTTACTTCTGTCCTACTTAGAGGAAAGGCTCCTTTTCAGTCTCTGGTTGAAAACACAATTCGACCTGATTTACGGGGTGAAAAGTTCTCTCAAAACTTCTGAGGTGGGTAAGATCAACTTGTTACAGGACTAAGGCTCTCTGATAAAGACTTTGGTTGTTTGGAAGATACTGATTCAGCATAGCCACTGTGGGCTGGAGAATTTGCAGGACATGCTTTGCTAGCCTGTAGTGGCTCAAAGCATAACACAGCTAGAAGCACATTGCTGATTTTTCCCACAGAGCTAAAAACATTGCAGATTTCTTAAAAAACCAACACGTTGTATTGGGAAAATTATATATGTGAATATTTTTTAATAAATTCGTGTAGTAATAATTTTGTGTGAATATAGATATCCTTAAAATTACTCCAAGATGACTAAATTGTAGTCCAAGCCAGGTTCTTCATATTTTCTGTAGGCTGCAAATACTGCAGGTACTCCTAGCTCAGGGTGGTTACCTTCAGTCATAAAGGAGCCACATTCACTGTTCATAAGTGATCATTCAACTTGCTTTTCTGCAGTAACTTTCATCAAGCTTACATTTGGGGGGTTTTATCCAGTTTAATGGAACTCTTGGCTCAAGTTTTAGATGCAGGTGGTTTTATATAAATCCTTAATGAATATGTTGAATCTGGGTGAGTTGAAATGCTTTCAGATGATTTAGTGGTGACTTCTGTTGCTATCAAAATCCCAAGTTGTGACCAGAAATCAGTATTTTCCTTTCTTGCAGAAAAATTGGATTACTCAGGGAGGGAAATTAAGGTTATGATTGGATAGTAACCAAGTAGCCAGGTAGGGAGGAATATTTTTCCCTCTTTCATATATATATATATATATATGGTTGTTAAATACTTTAGAAAATGTCTTGTTTTCTGAAATAATGAAAGTTTTTTAATAGTAGAAATGTTTTAAAGCAGTCCAGCTATTCTAGCAATGCAGGCATAAGTTTTGGAAAATTTTCTGCAATTTATTCTTTCTGCTGAAAAAAAAGATTTGTTAGCAAGCCAACTCCTGCTTCCAGCACCATTTTGGGCCAAACTGTCCTGAATTGGTCCCAGAACCAGCTGTCTTTTCTCATTCGGCTCAGAATGGACTCAGATTGAGCTTTAAATAGTAGCTTGAGCTTTCAGTGGTTTGCCCCTTCAATTTTGTATTTAAACCACTAATTTCAGTTGATGATTAGTATTCCAGGGGTGTTCAAAGTCCCAGTGTCCCATGTGTGAAATGAACTGCTATACAGAGCAGCAGAAAAGTAATCATAGCCTTAATCCTCCTTTCAGTCCCTAGCACAATGAAAAAACTAAGGAGAAGGTGAACATCCTCATTCCACATTTTGCCTGCTTTTATTAATAGATTTGCATTTATTAAATTAGTTTTTACTAGGCGTGCTTTGTGTCATAGGTCAGTATTCTATCTGGGTGCTCAAAGGGTGGTTCTGGAAGTGGAAGGAAAATTCTTCTCACAGCCACAATTTATCCTCATCTTGAACGCTGTATCATATTAGCAAAACATTTATAGTGTGAGAGATGTATGAGTCAAAGTATTACATTAATAGTTTAAATTGAAGATGGGCCAGATTTTTTCTGTGGTGTTCTCTGATGTGTATATATAATGGAGGGAACAACTAAAAGGGAATTTGAGTGTTGTAAATCAAATTATTGCTCAACCCACCGTCAGTAATCAGTAGAAAGTTTACACAGCTGCCTCTCAGCAACTGTTAATAATAATGCATATTTCTACCACCCTTTAGACAAGGGTGATATTTTTACCTGGCTGACCAGCAGCACTTGGCTGGCAACGTGCGGGGGAAAATGTCACTTTTTTACCCCCCTGGGTAAGGTTTTTGTTGCTTTCTTTTAATTGGGGATTATTGACAATATTTGCCTACTTGGGGTGTGTTGTGTTGGAGATTTCACCACGTGGTTGCCCTGCAGCTCCTGAGGAACTGCACTCATGCTTCTGTGGTGGCGCTGAGAACACTGTGGGGTGGCTGCTGTGGGCTCCTGCACTGGCACAGGTTGTGATTCACTGGCTGAGCACCAACACCCAGAGACTTGGAGTTACTGGGGTGCCTGGTCTAGACTTCATGTCCCAAGGGCCAAGCTGGATTCAGGATGGTGCCCGCTTCCATCATGGGTCTTTTGGACTATTATGGACAAATATTTTTATTGCTTTGTTTCTCAGTTTCCCCACAATAAAATGGATTAATGTTGTATCAGTTGGTTAGAGCATGGTGTTAATAACACCAACGTTGTGGGTTTGATCCCCATATGGGCCATTCACTGAAGAGTTGTACTTGATGATCATTTTGGGTCCCTTCCAACTTTGAATATTCTGTGATTTTTTTCTGTGATTTTTTCGGGTTTTTTTTCTATTTCTCTTCTCCGAAAATATGGTGAGTTTGCAAGTAGGAAATAGGTTGAAAGTTAGGCAGTAATTTTATTATTAAATATTGAATTAATATACTTAATTCTTGAGTACTGTCAACTGTCAATTTCTGAATACTTTTGTTTCTTTTTACTAGGTCTATACAACCTCAATTCACCTCCCTGTGCTGATGCCTTTAGGTGTTCTGTTCCACAGCTGCCACAGAGATTTCTGTAGGGCTCTGGTATCGTTCAGGCTTTGAGATAAGCAGTTTGTGTAGCAAGCAGGCTGTCTGTGGATGCCTCTCTAGGTTGTTTCATGCATTGTAAAGAGCATCAGAAGGAAGTGAGAAGTGGGGGAAGAGAAGGCACAGGCATTTCAGAGAGACAGGACTGTGTCTTTGCAGTAGAGCTCTGATATTATGCTGGTCTGATCTGTGTTTAACCTGGTCGGTCTCCCTGGACAGAAAACCGTGCTGAGAATCAGCTGCTGTGTGACAGTACTCCCTGGAGTACTTCCAGCAGCCAGATTGGAAATTCAAAGCTGCTTCCTCTGAGCAAGGGAGATGCTTTAATATATTTAGAGAGGGGCCTTGTCGTGGTTAATAAGAGTATCTGCACCCTCTGCAACCACATTTATAATTTTCTTTGGGCAGGAAGGTGAGGGTCTCAGTACTGCACCCCTCTGCTGTGAGTGGTTTGCTGGACAGTGCTCTGAACCCCTACCTTGTAGTGGGGGTGAGGGATCTGTGCTAGCAGGTATCTGATAATGGTTGTTTGTCCACACTGCTCTGCGCAGGGCTGAGTTGCTACGTACGTGGTTCCTGGGCAGAATTGTTGAAAGGGTTAAAAATCTTGTGGTTTGGTTTCTCAGATATCTTTGGGATCTGCATAATGCAAAGTGAATCAGCCAGGACAGAGCTTTGCACCAGCAGAGCTGCAGTGAAGCTGCCTCCGAGCTGGCTCTGAACAAGTTCATTTCAGTGTCTGAATATGGGGAAGGAGAACTCCTTCAGCTGGCTTAAAGGAGGTGCTGAAATTTGGAGCACAGATTCCTAGGTCCCAGATATAGTTAATGGAGTGAGCAGGCAGCTCCAGGGTGTGACTCAGTCTGCATCACCCTGCACAGCTGCCTCTCTCCCCACTGACTAAGGAGAGCCAGGCTTCTGACTGAGGCACTCGGTAGGAATCTGTCATCCTGTAAGGTGGCCAGAGGGCAGATCTTTTCTACATGCAGTACTTAGATTTCTCATGACTGCTTAGACCATGGCACTCCTTTTGCTTGCTTTGGCCAGGCCAGGTATCCCCTTTTCTTCAGCATATTTTGGCTAATTTATTGATTAACACAAGGTCGTCAAAGAGTCTCCTCAGTGCCACGTTAGGTTAAAGCACCAGCAAGAACTGTCTGTAAGCATTGCACACCCTCATTGTGTGGTATTGTGGTTGATGTTGCAATGAAAGGCCAGTCCCTTGCTATGCAACTTTAATCACAAAAGGATATAATTCAGTACTAGTACTCCTCTGGAAGTTAAGCATGTCATGTTTCCATACCGTGGTATTAATGCGAAGGAAAAAATAACACAGACCAAGATTGTCAGCTTATAAATTGGTTTAGCTCCATGGGATTCATGTGAATAAGCTGCAGATCTGGCACACAGTGCTATAGTCTGTATCAGCTGAAGTGTAGCAGTGATGTGAAATTTAGGGCTTGTCATTGTTTGGGCAACTCAGGCCCTGCCTGTGAATCACTGAGACGTTATGTTGTATAAAGAACTTACTGTGTACAAAGAAAAGATGTTTTTACTCCTTTTAGCAGACGTATGATACTCATACATAGTATAAGTAGCAAGAATACAGAAGCTTTAACAATTTTGACTCACATGCAGTGTTTGGTTCAAAGCCTTTTGCATGTAATTCCAACCAGGCAATGTGAGGAACAGGACAGTAATAAAAGACTGATAGAGAAAAAGCCATATGCATACACAGGATGGAATAAGTTTGTAAAGAAAAGTGCTTGCTATTTAATATTTTGATTATTTTTCCTCTTGTACTTTCATCTGAACTCAAATTACATCCAACAGTGTTTTAAAGAACCACTAGCCATTCTGAATTGACTTGGGGGTGGTTCTGGCAGGAACCTTATTTTTAAGTTTAGCTCAGAAAAAAGTGGGTGATTTTTCTCTTGTGCTTCTGCTGTTATTGATAAATAATCCAGGATGCTGATCTGTACCTCGAGGAGCTCAGTTATCAGGGAATTTTTAAAAAGTAATGACTCACCTGACCTTCAAGCTAAAGATCAGCTATGATTCACCTGGACTCTTCCGATTGCCTCATTTTAGGATTAAGACTTTCATCTGTTCTAAATCTAGTTACCACAGAGAAATGATAAAGAAGACTTGCATGTACATATACTTTCTTCAGTGATACCTGACTTTTAGCTCTAGGGGGAAGAAACCAGTCTGATAATAGGTTCATAATTCTGATATAATTTTATCAAAATATGCAACTTTAAACAAAAAAATCTTGAAATATGTCACCTTGCAGGAGAATTATTACATCTGCCCTGTTTAAACTGGGGGGAGGTCTTTTTATAAGTAGGGGGGAAAAAAAAAATCATGCAGAGATGGAAAACTACTTATCCAGCCAAAGAGTGTGCAGATATAGAACAGTCCTCTAAATCTTCCACACCGTTGCAAAAGATTATCACTTAATTGTTTCTGGTTTTAAAAAATCATAACGAGAAGTTCTTGGGTTATAGCAAGTCAAAATAAGGGCACTTTTTCAAAATAAATAAGATTTTCACATGAGAATCACTGTTGTTTCCAACTCAGCCCAAATCCTCTTTAAGCTTTAAAAGGATCATTGTCATTTCCATGTATTCTGTTTGTTGTTTAATCTTGTGTAATATGCAAGTCAATTACTTCACTGCAAGTTTGTGTTTATGCAACTGAAGTTAGGCTGCTTTGTTTGTTGAGGGTTATGATTATAATTCATTTGTTGAGGGTTATGATTATAATTCATTCAGCTACTGGCAAGAAGGCAGATTGCTGTGTGCCATTCACAATGTGCTGGTACATTGGAAAGCAGAAAGGAAACCAAATGATCGGGGTGAAACTGTCTGGGTGTTACTGGGTGTTAACATTTCCACAGGGAAGAGCACTTAGGGTCTAGGGCATAGTTCTTTGTTGTTGAAAGGGTGGGAATCTTGGCCAAATAAAGTTTAATGCTGCGTCATGCAACCTATCTAAAAAAAGTCTGAAGGCAATCTTGAAACGAGAATTAGATTGAAGGGGTGGTGTTACTACTTTTTACTCCCTGTGTTGGGTATTTTTGAGGGGAGGGTGAGGGTTATGGGTTGGTTTGGGGTTTTTTTTGATAGAAGAGCAAAATCTCTAATGAAATAAAAGCCAAACCTACAACTTCTCCAGTCACCCTCACCTCCCAATAAGTAGTAATACTGGAAAAACTAATCTGAAAATAAATAACTGTGAAGTCAGAAATGTCACTGTAGCAATCTGTGTATGAATTGCAGGCAAAGGCCTTCATGTCCCATTTTTTGCCTCAAGGCCAGTTGCCTTTCTTGGAAACTGCTCACTCCTGAGGGACCTGGGGTGCATCAGCAGGGGCTGGGCGTGTGTGCCACACGGGAGGCAGAGGGCTGGAGCCAGCCCAGCCAGCCCTCAGTGACCCAGGGCCGCATGTGTGACTGAGAGTACGAAAGGCGAAGGTCTGTGCCCCTGAATGTGTGAAATTGTTCACGGACCTCTGGGAATTTGTTCCTGTTTCGAAGGCAAAGAAAAAATGTCGTACTGGTGGAGAAACCCAAAACCCCCAACTGCTCACACTGAGGAGCAAATACTGATGGCATCCAGTCCCTACTCCCATGTTAAAAGATTCTGAGGCATCCCTTGGGTGCCTGGAATTTTTTATCACTACTGGCTTTGGCTGGGGAGGGTAACATAGCAAGCACAGGGTCTGTAACTTGGATATCTCATCTCCCACCTTCTCTCGCTGCTTGTTGCTTAACTTTGTGCCATTTTTCTTATGTCTCTTTTATTTTTCTGCCAAGCAATTCAGAATTGCCATCATCTTCTAAAAGTTTTGTGCCACCTTGGTAATTGTACTGGGTAATTGTACATCCATTTTTCTTCCTCTGCTTCTGCCCTTTAGCTTCACAGTGTCATTTGAGGACTCTAATTCTCTTCCAAACCCCTGTAGAAATGTCAGGAGTTTGGTAGTGCTTTCCTCTTTCATATATTAAAACAGAAGTTTAGTCACAAGGCAGGTTCCCCTGAAGTCACTATATATGACAGGACTTTCTTTAATGGTGGTGTTCTTGTTTTATTTTCTTTCTACACTTGAAGCTCAGGTTTCCTCCTGACTCAGAAGGGGTTTGAAATTGGGTTCAAGTTGTAGGTGAGGGAAAGGAAGTGGGCTTGTTTTGATACCCATTCCTGATACAAAGGGGTAAGTTTCTTCTGTTCTCAAGATTTACTATTTAGCTTTCTCTAATGCTTGTTAGTCGGAAAATAATAACAAATCATCTTTAGAAGTGCTGTGGATGGAGCTTTAAAAAGGCCTGGATTACAGGTTTTTCTGTGGGCAAAATATACAGTAGAAATTCATTCATATAAGCTGAAGAATTAAAGGAACTTGAACAAACTCTCAAGGGGTCAGTCCTTTTAAAGTGCTGTCTTAGCTTTGTCAGGTTTAGAATTCGAAACCCTAAAACTGTGACGCCTCAATTCCGTGTGCCAATTGGATTCTAGATGCTTACTGGTATTACTGTGTGTCCATGGAAGGCCAAGGGTCCAGGGTTTTGAGCTGGCCTGTGGGGCCAGCTGGACACAATTTCTTGTCTGACAGAGAAATCCCACTCTTTTTGTGGATGAATGTGTGAAAGCCATGCCACAGGAGTTCAAGAAAAGACAAAAAGGAGAGACCTTCTCTCAGGGGTGAGCACACAAGATACTGTCAGAAGACAAAGCAAGAGAAAATTATTGTCAGCATTAAGTCCAGCCTTAAGTCTGCCAGCATTAAGTCCGGCTCCATCACCACGAAGCTGGCTTACCAGTCCAGCATTCTTCAGCCCCTTAGTGATACAAAGCCATCTTTGCTACGATGTGTGGAAAGAGTTTGGTGTAGGTTAGGGGGTGCATGATGAACACAGCTTCACTGCAGACAAGGAGACCTGGTTGTGCACCACTAAAGTGTCCGTTCAGAACTTGATTTCTCTGTCTACACAGACCCAGCCTTATTCATTTGTCCTTGGGGATTTCACTAGCAAAGACTTCCTAAGAGCCCAATGAGAAACACTAGGCATCCTCCACGATTGCTCTTGGGAACTTCCCAACCTCCACTGAGAACACAGTGCAGGAGGATACAGTGTCATTTTATGAACAGAGACACGTTTGTGCTTCTTTCTCTGAGAGGCCTCCAGTTGAAAAAAACCCAGCATTTTTTGTGTTGTTCAGGGTCTTCTTTCCATTGAGTTGCCTCAAGAAATTTTAAGGCCGTTTACTGCACTCTGTGCTCCCTTCTGGCCTGGGAACCCTCATCTGGAACCTGGCTGAGTTCAGAGATTACCAGTGCTGTCAGTACTCAGCTTTGCTCAAACCATTTCTTTTTTGCTCCATTTCTGATGTGTGATGACTTCTAGTGTGGGGTTTAGAGTGAGTCCAAGGGCACTTTGCTGGGTAGGTTTGAGCAAAGTAGGCTGTAACGACACCATGACAGACTGACTTTCCTTTGTATCCAGACTGTGTGGCAGGGGATGCAGCAGAACACCCCCACATTGTGGGTTCAGGCCTGAGTTCCTGCCAAGGGACATCTGACAGCATCAGTTAGGGAGTAGGGATGGCTTTTTGTCTCTGTAATGACTCCAGCTTATTCCACTATTTGAGAAGATTTTAAATATCTTAAAAATTCCCCTTTTTCTGAGGACACTGAGGATGATCAAATCTAACTAGTTTGTCCCCTTTATTGTGGTATAGTAACAAAAAAAGGCTAACATGTAAATGTGATTAGGCTTTTTTAGTAGCTTTTATTTGTTAGCTTGCATGTGACTTCATAATTGAAGTAAACCTGATGTGAGAGGTTTCTAGTTATCAATAATTTAAAAAAAAAAATTATTTCTGATAAATTCAAACATATTCAGAAGATACAGCATCTCATTCACCAATCCTGCCTTATTTTACACTATTATTTTTGTCCCTTTTTCCTTCAGTGCACAAACATTCACTGCAGCGATAATGACATCCTACAACCACGACAGAGGCAAAGTTCCTGACAATTTTCTTGGCAGTACCTTGCCACTTTGGTAAGTACTGTATTCCTCCTTTGCAGCACTTCACAGGTTTCTTGTCTTTGCTTTTTACAGAGGTGGTTGTTTTTCTCTCTGCAGAGGCTCTACTTCGGCAGCTGTGCCTTCTGCTGAAGCTTGTCTCAGTAAGTTCTTGGAAACTTTTTCCTTGTCAGAGGTCTTTGCTTTGCTCTTTGACACAATAATCTTTAAAGTGTAATGCTCTCACAGGAGTACTTTATGAATTCAAGCCTCAAATGATATGAGATTGGCGTATGGAGCCTCTAAAGCTGTGTGAATGAGAAATGCCTTTCCGACCTATTTGGGATCATGTCAACTGGCATCATCTTTTCTTACTGTTTAACTTTATAGGTAAGATAACTATGCCTCGAATTTTGTGTCAACTACTGCACAGATTGCTATTTACAGTACTTCTTTTTTTTTAAAAAAATCCAGTAGCATGTAAATGATCTGTGATGACACTGCACTTCTGCTTTGGTGGCCTTGGAGAAGCCTTTTGTGGTGAATTAGTAACTTCTCCAGACACTAATGAACTGTGTGCACAAACCTGTCTGACTCAGGTTTCACTGCATCAGGTGAAACCAGGCCCGTGGTACTCAGCTTAGGGACTGAAATTGGGCTTCTTGGGGAAGAGTCTTTCTTGAGACAATGCATGATGCATGTTTACATATCCTCTCAGTCAAGACCTCTTGCTTGTTTGCTTTCATCAGCTAAATTCTGTTATATAAGTTGCCTACTTAAACCCCTTCTGCTGTTCATTTAGTTGCTGTATCTTCCTCACACTTATTCTTAAACCATAATTCTGTGCTTTCTTCAACAGCTGGCATGCTTCAGTGCAGACTAACCTCTTTTGCTCAGTGAGGAGTATGAGTGTGATTGTTTCATACATGCTTTTTATGATCACAGTCACTTGCAAACTGCTTTAAGTTCTATGGGGATAAAAGACTACATAAATCTCTGATTATGGTTATTATGACTATGCTAACAAGAGCTGGCTGAGGAACAAGAAATTCTGTCTTGCAACAGCCTCTAAGGTTTTGAAATTCTCCACTGGAACAAGATCAAACCTTTTACTGTCTGTGAAGTAGAGCTGTTGAAACATCCATTTTCAGATTCTCAGTGTCAGACTTTTTTTTTTTTTTTTAATTTGGGATCTTTATGACTTCACTGGAGATCCCAGATACCTACCCTAACTAAACTCAAAACGTTGTTAAATAACATTTTATTTAATGAAAAATATTTTGTCAAAATTTGATGGGCTGTCACATTAATTTCCAGAGTATCCATTTGGAGGAGAAAATAACACCATATATTATTATGCTCTGCTTTGGCAAATGTGAACTTACTGCATTTCTTTACTTTTAGAGCTTTTGAAACAGATCTTCATGGAGATTCGTAAACAACTGAGAAGAGGGTGCATTTTGGGTGCCTGCCTTAAAAAAGAGATAGTATGTGACCAGTCTGAATGCCACTCTGCCTTGGCTTTTTGCACTACTTGCTTTCCCCAGTCACTCATGTGACATTTGCCAGTCTTCAGTAACCAGAGAAAACAGGTCTTCGAAACACGTGGGAAGAACTATCAGATAACACCAACATGCAGAATGCATTGTGTTGAAATGGAATTATTAGGTCACTTCTGGGGCAGTGAAGAGTAGATAGCTGTGTGTCTTAAAAATAAATTTTCCTTTCACTCCCTCAAAAAGGGATGTATGAAAGATGTCAAAGGTCTTTTAACAACTGGAGCTTTCAGATGTGATAAGAAAACAAAGCAGCTCAAGCAATGCTCAGGTGAGGTGCTAGAAAGGACTGGAAATGTACTGGTAAATAACTTTGCCACTGTTAAAAAGGCTTGAATCCAGCTTTCATTCTGTGTGTGTCCTTAAACTTGGCAGAGACGCAATTTCCAAATCTTAATGTGTTTCAAATGGGCTTTTTTTTCCCATTTGTTGTGTTAATTTCCACACACAAACACAGTAGAGTGTGTAACTACACACGACTCAAATGTGGGCAGAGGAAATGCAGCCTGGCTGTGCCCTGTCCATATTTCAAAATGTGAAGTTCCTATCATGTGGGGCTTGCCCACTATGATTTTTTTCTCCATACTCTAAAGCACAATTTTGAAAAATGGATGCATTCCTTCTGTTTGGTAGAGACTGGGCAGTAATGTAGATGGTTAGTGCTGAAAAAAACCTGTTCACAGAATCAAAAGAGAGACTTTCACATGCCTCCAGGTTATGACTCTCTTGGTTCTGCTTATTTAGGATCTATTTCCCCTCCTCTTCTTAAACTTTCTCATCTAAAGAATTCATTGTATTGATTAATTTCCAAATATCTCTTTTGTGTCTGTTTTTGTCCTCTAAAATTTCAGGTTCTTGTCAGCTCCTAACAAGCAAAAATATCAAGTAGGGATTGTCTGAGTTCAAGCTCTTCTATCTCTTTTCTGGATGAGGAATATTTTCAGCACTGTTAATCTTTTCCACCAGCCCTTTTTTGGAAGCGTGGAGGGCAGAGATAATGGCAGAAGTGAGGAGGGGCAATAAACTTCTTTGAATATTTGTACTATAGTGATGTGGTAATATCTGGGATGTGTCCATGTGGTCTGGTTGTTTGATGTTGAGCACTCCTGTGTGTTTCAAAGCTGTAGCTAAAAATGCTGAGGAGCAAGAGCACAAAGAAAGTGACTGGTGTGGAAGGGACAGCTTGAATGACCAAAAATACACTCTTGAATTTTTTCTCCCTGATTCTTGTTGTGTTTCTATCTTTCAGTTCTTCCTTTTCTCTTTAGGACACCAAGCCCCACAGAACAGGTGGACTGGCAGCAATATTCACAAAATTAACAAGGCAAAAGATATGGAGATTTGGATAGAGGTTTGGGTGGTTGGTTTTTGTTGTTGTTTGTTTGTTTTATTGTTTTTGTGTTTGGGGTTTTTTTTTTTCTTTTTGTAACAACTAGTTTAAACGTTTCTTGTAACTAGCCTTATCTACTGCTCCACCTCAGACAGGAGTGTTTTATTTGTTTTAGCTTGATGGCTAAATCCTTTAGGCCTCCCAGAAGTTTACTCTTGCATTTCAAAGAGCCCTGTGAATACAGAGTGAAGACAAATATAAATATGCAGAGTGAACAGTCACCCTAGCATTACTTGCTTGTTACTTACTTACTGTGATGATTTGAGTGCCTTTATCTTAGTTCATTTCTGTAGTCTTGGTCTTGCTGTTCTTGGTCTGGTGCTCATTATTGACATACCCATGTTCCCTCTGGTCATTTTTTCAGGATTTCTTTGCTTCCAAGCATTGTAAATCTTGCTCTTCTGCTTAATGTTGCTCTCAGTCTGTGTAGCAGCCTGAACCCTCTTGAAGTTTTGTTCTGAAAACATGTAGCTCCTGTTTAAGGACTAAATTGAAGCTTTTTCTGAAAGACCTAGAGCAGGATGGTGTCATGGGTGCACATCCTTTGAAGCCCAAGAGGTGGCTGTGTTGCTCTCAGGGCACTAACATGGCTTTCCATCTCTAACCACCTGCCTAGATTTATAAAACATGATGATTTAATCGCCTTGGGCTCTCCTCTGCTGTCAGGTGTGGATGTTGCTGACCAGACAGGCATGCACCTCTGATCAGACTAGAGAAATACAACCTGTTGTGTCTCACAGTCCCACTATGTTCTGCTGTTTCATCTCTCTCTTTGCTGCCTGCTCTCAGTTCAGATCCAGGACCTGGCTCCACTCAAGTCCTTTTGCATTTTTTCTCTCATTGACTGAGAGAGGGAAACATTAGGAAGGCATCAGGCCCTTGTGGATTGTGTAGATGGTAAAATGTAATGAGTTTTTATATAGCAAAAAGCAATTGCATGGTTAGGCCATAAATCTAACAAATGAATATGGTCATGTTAGTTAAAGAACTGCAGAGATTGTCTCTGCTACCACTAAAAATTCTGTTAACATTGCAGAAAGTGACAATATGCCCATGCAAAATAAGTGATATTTAAAATAGCTACACTACATAGGAAGATAAGTCCAGAGGTGCTGTTTTCATGACTTTGACATTCCTGAATTAACCCCTAAATCACTTCCCTCATGCAAGTGCATTGTCCAGAATAGGTGCAAGCTGACACTGCTTTGAGATATTTTCCTAAATTTTCCCAAAGCTTTTTTCTTTCCTAAATCCCTTTGCATTTAGTCCAAAAATACCTACACTACTTTGGTAAGCCAGAGAGCAGGTGGTTGTCTTGCAGCATCCTCAAGGCCTTTTCAGCATGCAGCTGGCCTGACCATGTTTCTAGACTACATGCCACGTCCAAAGCCCCCATCCAGCCCTCTCACCTTTCCCTCAGTCCAGGCTTAGATAGCAGGTTTTGTATCTTCTGGAAAGCCAACTTGTCTGTCCTTCACCAGCCAGATGAAGATGCCACAGTGGCAGATTCATATCGAGGACGTGGGGCCGTATCCAGGCTCGGTATGTCCAAAGCAGTCGTAGCCTGTGGTCTGTGTTTGTGTCAGTGTGGTCTTGGGCCAGCACACAGAGACATATTAATCTGAAACCACCCTCCTCACCACTGGTGTTCTGAGATGCACGGCTGGAACACACACTGGAAGTGTGGTAACAATACAGCCAGTGGGACTAGAAGCATGAGTGAATGTAACCCAGCTGGCTTGCAGGGTTTGGAGACTGACTCCCCCTGGCTTAATCACTCATCAGCCAGAAATCAAGCGAACGCCGTTCCCTGAAATGCACTGTGAAAACAGCACCAGAGAAAAAAAAAAATAATTGAACAATCATTAGAACAAGGAAAATAAACACAGAAATAAATCATTACAGATCGAACAGCAGTAAGTTATGGGGACGTGTTATTGTTGGTTTTTTTATAGTTCCCACTGAGCTAAGAGAAGAAATTAAAAAGAAAAAAAACATAATGATGTTGAAATCAAATTGCAGCTTTCAAAAGAATGTGATTAGAATATTTGTTTATCCACCCACCTCAAACACTCTTCTTCTCTTGGGGACGCAAATATTGCAATCATAAGAACAATTTTAATTTACGTGGGAAATACATGTTCATTTTGCCCTACTTATAACTTGCTGAAGGGAGATGAGACCCAGTGCAAGCAAGTACCTTTATGGGAATCTTCTCTTGATAGATTTGGGGGAGAAACACTATGTGATCTGTAGGAAATTGCACTTCTAGTAAATCCTTATGGCTGTATTCAATATGTGTGATTGAAATCTTTGGAGTTGCTTGTTCAAATGAAATGAGTGGGATTCAGTGTCCAACAGCTGTGATGAAGTGGTCCATTTAGAGAAGGTATTCACTCATATCAGTTGTCTTGATTTTTCATGTGCTTCTGTTAAAGAGCTCTAACATAAAACAAAACTTTTAAGTCAGATGGAGAAAATAAACTCTGCTGACATGTCATCCTTCTGTTTTACTCAACGTTGTTTGGAACTAGTAGGAATAAAAATACCACTGCATTCTTTTTTGCAACTTTTTTCATTATAAGATGTGCATTCATCAAAACCACTTTTAATGAAAAATGAGGCAAACAATGGAATGACAGCTGGAATAAGTGAATGAAGGAATATAAGGACTGAAATGTGGAACCAGAATCAATTTTTCTCGAGATTCTAGTTTGTTTTAGTTTGTGACATTTTCTTTGGGTTGGCATGGAAATGAATATAAGAAAAAAAATTGTTTTAAAATGTCAAGTTGGGAAAACGTATTCCTGGTCAGCAATAAATCACCACTGCACAAGTACTTTAGATCCTATTGGAAGGTTGCCTGAGCTCTTCTGAGAACACACTATATGAATTCAGGACTTTACCTTTCTCTGTATGTGTTTACCACAGGATTAGCTATAGTCCAGTACTGAAAGATGTCTGCTGAGATGAACACAGGCTGTGTCATTCCCATTTTCTTGGAGAAAAAGGTTTTGATTAACCCTGATCTTTGTGTGTATCTCACCAGAGGTTGGTCTCTGGGTTTGGCAAATACTTGCTCTTCAAAATCTACCCTGTTTGTGGATAGCAAAAGCCAGTGGTTAGATTTCTCCAGAAGAAGGTCAGGTTCCTGAAAAGCTGACATAAAATGTAATCCACTTTAATGAACACAGAAGTACTCCCTTGTCTTACTTTAGATTGAGACAAATTTTTTTTCTAGGTATTGAATTTTTATGTGGGGCAGTACAGTCATGTCTACAAAGGAGTTCTTGTTTTGAATCTCACCACTTCCCTGGTACACCCAACTTGCTTTGCACTATTTACAGCTTGAAACGCTATTTATTTCTTGAAATGTAGTCACAGAAAAATGTATATACATTCTGATCCAGTTCACACAGAAACTGAGGACGAGTCTCCTCTATATCAATGCTTTTTGCTTCAACTGCTAAGGAGTATAAGAAAAAACTTTAAAGACTTGTGTTTGAGTGCAAAGACAGTTCCCTGAATGACTGGTAGCAGAAAATTTATACAGTGTCATTTTGCTTCCACTATGCCCAAATCTGGATTACCCATTTCTGTTTGAGAGCAATACAGTTATATTAGCAAATACTAAAAATTAGCACACAGTGCACTTGCAAGGGTATGTGAGCACTGGGCTTAACACCAGGGAAATCTATACTGAGGTTTCTGATGTATTCAGAACTTAACACCAGAGAAATCTATATTGAGATTTGTGAGGCATTGGAAATACCTCACATTTCATCTTGAGGTTTAGGTTCACGTAATATATAGGTGTAAGCTTTGGTGGAGTGTCTGCTTACTGTATGCACCTGCATTTTAATTGTAAAGATCAGGAATATTGGCCTGAGGAGGATCTGGTCTTAGTCACTTGGTTTAAAGAAATGCAGGGTTCTCTAGCAATGATGACCAATTTTCTTCTTGCACTTTTCTCCAGTTATTATTTTGAGATTTCTGGATTTACCAAACTCTGACAAAATTTTACCAGGTGTCAGAGACCACATGTTTAAAAAGGCAAAGATTATCTTTTTATTTCATCATGCATTCAGCTTTCTCATATCAGCAGGGCCCCTGTCACCAAAAACCAGGTAATAAACTCCCTAACTAGGTTAGAAATCTGACATTACTTCATTAGCAGCTCTAGATGCATGGGGATTACTCCTCAAAGCATGCATGACCAGCAACCTAACAGACCGGGTTATAGTCATTAAATTGACATATATTCATCACATTTCTATTACATATTCATTAGCGTTCCTGAATACATTCATATATGCTCATTATTTCAGTGAATTTATTTGAATATGAGTAAGGGTGTTTTGAGGGTCTTTGGTGGTCACTTGGGAACATCTCATTCCCCAAAATTCCTTTTTATGGTCCTGGATCTTCTGATGAATCTTCTTGCCTTGAGAGTATCTCAAATACGGGTTCAAGTCATGATGCACCTCTCTAATCATCCTCTACTCCGGCACTCAAAACTAAGACATCTACTCGGACAGATTAATCACTAATATAAGTAAATAAGGAAGCATTAGCTTGAACAAGAGTTATTCGTCACCGATCCAGGGAGTTAATACAAGGCCACACTAATCTCTGGCATTTGTACTAAGCACTATATGGTATAAAACTAAGCATTAACCCCAAATATAGGGGCTATATACTATAGTGCTAAAGTTAAAAGAATTTGCCATTATCTTCCTCCACTGCAGCATAGACTCATTCTTAAAGAAAAGTAGCTTGCTCCATAACACTCCATTTAACATCATAATTTTGCTGGTAATAGAAGTGTCAGACAGAAATTTTAACTTTTCCAGGTTTTATTTCAGTTTTTAAAAAAAAAAAAAAATCATATTTTTCACTGCGGGGGG
>VXAY01002359.1:294401-315254 GCA_013399855.1 Oxyruncus cristatus
GTTGTCTTCTTAAATCTTCCTGTTCTTTGGTGACCTTTTGTGCCACAAGTTCTTTCTGTGGTGGTGGAGATGGATTTGCTGGTGTTACTGAGGGACATCTAAGAGCCTCTCTTGGTTGAGAGCAAGCGGCGACGTCATGGGAACAGGCACTATCAGGAGGATGGAAATTTTCCAGATCTATTAGACTTCCTTTCGGCAACTGGGGTCTGGTGAGTTTAGCAGCCAACTCTGCAAGTTTTCAAGCTGAAATCTGGATTGTCTCTCTACTGGGTAGGAAACCACCTTCCCCTGCTCCCACCATGTCATGAGACATGCTTAGCTGTGTGCCCCGGAGCTCCCCCCCAGCTTCTGGGCTCAGTACCCAAGTCGTGGAATAGTTCTGGGGCAGGGAGGGGAGGGGAGGGGGGCAGCTAAATCACTGTGTGCTTGGTTCATCCTGGTGAGAGGTGGCAGTAGGGAGATAAAGGAACAGTTTTCCAAACCGTAACAGGCTGCTGAAAAATGAGGTGAATAAACAGTGGGCAGAGTGAGAGACGGTGGGTTTAAATTGCAGGTGGGTGGCAATTTAAGTTTGATGTTAGGAAACCCTTTGGGTGGCTGGAATAGCAAAGCACTGGATTCTTACCCTTCACCATCTCCACATCTGACCTTTTGCCATTTGTGACAAACAGGGCATTTGCAGCCCTCTGTGATACGACCTCTAAAGACTACTTCAGACCCTATTTTGAATTATTCTAGTCTTGCAACCTGCAATATCTGTAGATTGTCACTGGCTATTACTGTGTACATGAAAGCATTATGCTGTTCACTGCTCAAGAACAAGCTTGTGCTTTCCCTCTGAAGTTCATGAATTTAATTCTGTTCTTTCCTGTTGATATTGGCAAGTATCTATCAGAGAGAGTACCCTGTGTGTTTTCATTGTGGCCATCTGTCCTGGTATTAGCAAAATGATTGCATAATCCAAACAACAGAATCCTTTGAGAGAGGAAGAAAAAGAAAGATACACACAAGTCATGTGGCTGACATGCACCACAGTGATGCAAATAATTGTGGAATTAGAAATAATAATAATGTATTAGATTTCTCAGTGGAAAAATGCTTGCTCTTCTACAGAACAATTAAAATTACAATATGCAATAAAAGCACCCAACTGTAATACAAATGTGTGCCTCAGGCTCCATAGCATTTACAAAACAAAGTCATCTTGGTGTATTTTAAAACTGAGAAACATAATTAACATGCCCTCTTGACAAGGAGAGGAGACATTCTTTTCTCATTTGAGTGACTTTCCTATCTGCCCTCTCTCTGCTGAGCACACAGAGAGGGCAGGGGCAAGTCCTGCTCTACACCAAGAGGTCAGCGTGGCTTGTGACTCCTCATTCCTCCAGCTTCTGTACCATGTTCAAAGCAGCATTTGTAAGCACTAATACTAAATGTTCTCTGTTTAGAGTGGCACAGATGAGAAGTTTGGTTTATTTCTTGTAATTATTGAGCTGATGAGTCCTACATGTTGCTTGAAAGAAGGTAAAGTTTTAACATGATGGAGAGTCTCAGCTGGCACTGAATCTGGTTAATGTGTTAGGAAAAGATTGAGACCCACAAGCAAAAGTACAGCTGGTCTGGAAAATCTGTTCTAAAGCAAAACCTGCAGGCATCCTCTGTCCTGCTATGATGAAAACCAGTCCATACAAGTTAATCCATGAAGTAGCTTCAGGTTGCTTTGCTTTCTTACCTGAGCCTAAGTTGTGCAAGTCTTCTGAGACCACCCTGGAACTACAGGTGGGGTACAACTGTGAGCAGCTTTGTGAAAACCCCAGAGTTAAAACAGATCTGTGAGTCTGACTGGGACAAACACGTATGGTGGTTATGCTTGTGTCATTTTTCATGTTAAAAAAAGAAAAATTCTGAAGTTTTTTGCAGCGAAGGATGCAGAAAGGTCAGTTTTATTCTAGAATCCCTTGACAAAACCTCTGTGATTTGGTGTGTGTCATCCCATTTTTAGAGTAAGAGTCAGCTCACCTTGACTCTGACAACAGATTGGCAAAAATAATTTATATTAAGGTAGGATGATTTCACATTGACTAATGTTCCCATATGCAGAATTATGATCTCTTATTGTTTAAAAAGGAAATTTTGATGATAGTAATGATTCTTTTCATTAACTGCAGGTGATAAAATTTTAAAAAACTTGAGTCTTGGAAAAAATATAAAGACTGTATGATTTTCTTCACTTCTTTTTTTTTTTCTTTTACTAGGTATATTTAAGCTTTTATCCTATAATTAATTATTTGAACGCCAAACTATTTGGTTATGGTGATATTTATAGCACAGATAATTTATTGTCTCTGGTAACAAGTGTGGGGTTTTTTCAAATGGTTTGTCTAATTCTGCTTCTTTTAACTTGGTAATGGATGGGAGGAGATCAGCCTATTGTCAAAGGCAGAGGCAGAGGAAGAGCACTTTCCGACAACTGCTGCCTTTGATGTTCATATTCCACGTTCTAAGAAGAGCACACAAAGACTGTACCTTTGTGCTTTCAGTAATTTACAATAACCAACATAAGGTTCTGTATGCTGGCAAGCAAAATGTAATTTATTTTACTCTCTCTGAGAAAGACTTTCAATGTATGATGTGTTATGGTTACTGGATAAGAGGATCAGTGGTTGGTGTGATTTATATATACTCTTACTAACGTTTTGCCATTTTTTTCCCGTATATGGGAACTGTGAGGATAAAGAGGGAAGATTTGAAAACTAAAGAATATACTTTTGATCTCCAGGGAAACGTGCTTTCAGATAAAAGACTCTTTGCTGCCCCTTTTTACCAACACAAGCGAGACTGGCCAAAAATGACTGTTCCCAGAGAAGACGGATGGATCCCACGGCAGCAAACATTTCATCTTGAGATGATACACTGTGTTAACTTTGGTTCTCTGTGAAACAGCAGGGTAATATGCTCTACTTTCCTTTTTAGCCAGGGCTGGTGCTTGAGGCAAAAGTCAGCTCTGTCTGTGTGCGTGTAGCATTGGTGTGAGGGCCTGACAAGAAGCCAGCATCTCCATGTTGCTCCAAGACTGGTGTGGGAGAAGGTGGGCAGGACAAGCTCTTGCCATTTTCTACCTTCTCTTCAAGGTCTTTTGCCAAGGTTTGGCAAGAGGAATGCACAATGCCAGGGACAGGAAGCCAGTGGTGGCAGGCTTTCTGCACCAGACTTCTCCAGCCTTGGTTAATCTAAAATGACTTTCTGTAAGCCTCGAAGTTCTTTACCACGCTGCTGTTATTATTGTAATGGTGAGGATAATCCCAGTGGTAAGAAGCCTTTGTGGAAAAATAGAAGACCTTGGTTCCTTCATCTTTTTGGCCATAAAATCAAGGAAAAATTACAACAGACTGTTGAATCCCAGCTAAAATTTTTCCACTGGGAACTGTTCCAGTGGAGAACACAGTAATTTGCAACCAGATAGATTGTCTCTCAAGTCTGTCCAGCTTGAACTTGGATAACTCAGGAGAGTAAAAAGAAAGCCACCATGCTATGAATGCTACACAAGTTTTGTTCTTTGAAATTGCAGAAGTCCTTGTGCAAACAAAAAATAAGTACAATGGAACTGAATTCAATAAGGACAAGCTGTAGTAGGGCTTGTGCCTGGAGCAGGACTCCATAGCTCTACATAGCACTCTTTATTAACAACCAAGAGAGCACAGCCAAGACTTTTTAATGAACATCTGATGCCACAGAAGGGCAGTGAGGAGCATTGCTCAGAGCATTGCTTGTATGAAGACTTGCATTTCTGCCTCTCCCCTCCCTGCACTCCATCGTAACTAGGGGCAGAAACACATATGATGTTATTGTGAAGGAAATTAAACCAGGCTCTGACTTGGAGGAAATCTTGCAGAGGAGCAAAAAGGACTGCCTTGTCTTTGCTTGTGTTTATGGATTCAAGAGTTTCTCTGAGGTAAAGGGCACACTGAGGGAGAATGGTGGGAACCTTGTATGGTTCTGTTCCTTGTTCTGAGCGTGAAAGTGCATTGTGCTGGACACAAATCTAGACCTTGCTTAGTGCAAAGGAAGCTTGCACCGTGTTGTGCTTCAAAAATGGGAACACCACCCTGTCCTCTCATCTCCCCACACTCAGCACAGGATCAAAGCTTGCCCTTAAAAGCAGGGCTGTAACACAGCTCTTGTTGCTGACATTTCTGCTTTTGCTGTTTGCTTCTGGCATTCATTCCCTTGGGCTGGAAGGCTGAGAAGTACAATATGTATTTTAACAGTCTTGATGTTTTTTCTTTTCACCGAAGTAAGCTTGGAAATGGGCTGCTTCTTTGTGTCCTCTTATGGACTCATGGGTTGGTTTTCTTTTGCATTGTGGTGATTGTATTTCTTCCTACCTTGGTTATCAGGACTGCATTTTGGCTTTATTCACACAGCACACATTTGTCATTGGTTTCAGTGACATAAATATATGATAAGAAGAATGAGGTCCGTCGATGTGAGGGAAGAGGTGATGACTTACAGTAATGATTTCATCTTTAGCAGACTGGGCTTCAGGAGTGAGTCTTTACTAGAGTAAGTGAATAAATATGGTGAATAAATGGAGCACTTGTGCAATCAAAATATCCTCACCTTCTTTCAGTAGGATTTAACCTTTCAGGACCAATTTAACGTATGCTGAAGTGATGCTGATCTGTCAGCTTGATTTACAACCCAAGAATCTGCTGTCCTCAGCACCAGAAAAGAGATACTGGTCATATTTGGCTGCTGACCTCGTCATCTCTCTCTGAAGTTAACTGTGAGCCTGAGAGTGATGTATTTCTCTCTGCCCTTAAAAACCAAATGGCTACAAGATGACTTTAATTTTTTTTTTCTTGCATTTCTGAATGTAGATAAAGGCTGAAACTTTGTCCTCAGTGTACACAAGAGATCTAAAATTACAAAGGCATAAAGCAATGCCCATAAGTATTTAATTTCATCTCTTTTACCTGGTCCTTTGTCTTTTTGGGGAAGTGGAATTTACGTGGGACATTTTTCAGTATTTGAGGTTGACAATACTGCATTTTACAGATCCCTGGAGTAATTACTCTGTTCCTCTTACAGGTATTTGTTGAGCTGTGAAATACTTGGTGTGGATAATTGTTATAGAAGCAGAACTGGACAGTTGATGTGTTATTGCTCTGAGCTCTTTGGCAACACGAGTAGACATTTCTGCATAGGTTATATTTGACTCACATTTTGAAGGTTACCTTCACATCTTATGAGCACCAGAGACCTTTCCTCCCCTGATTTTCTTTTACAGAAGACTTTAAAAAAAAACCCAACCAACAAACCAAAAGCACTCAGGAACTTCGAAGTTGAAGTGGGGTTTTTGATTTTGTTTGGGTTTTTTTCCCCAAATGAATCCTTCTGTTACAAAGAAACTGATCTCAGTATGTAATAAATTTAGTATCCTACTGAACAAAAGCAGGTAGCATGCCAAAATAACCTGAGTTTTTTCAGTCAGAGCTCTGTCAATAGCTAAAAAATTATGGACTGATGACCTTGCATCCCCTCCTTTGACATGCCATGGAACAACAGAAATATTAAACTGTCTGCAACTTTAACAACAGCAGTTTTACCTTCCGGCTGTGCACTTCAAGTCCAGCACGCTGGCTCTCTTTTCTGATGCTCACGTTTCATGGCAATAACTGCTTTTTTAAGCTCAGTAGAGGGCAAGATGAAGGGAGGGGTAAGCCTTTCAGCAGCAGGGTGTGCTGCTGCATTGAGTTGTGTGATCTTTGGGCTCTTTGCTCTTGTGAGCAAGTAGATCAGCTTTGCTGATGGACTGAGGGTTGCCCTGGCTGACATCTGTGTGCATCCTGGGCGAGCCGTTTGGAAAGTGTTGCTGTGCAGAACATCCTGGAGTCCAATCTCTGCATCCAGATGACAGATGGTAAAACAGCTGTTTGGGTTTGCTGCTACTGTTGTACTTATTCCATTAGATAGGTGAAATCAGTCCCAAGGACTTGCTTGTTCTACTACCAGTTGTTTGTTCTGAGGCAAAATGAGCCATCAGAAAAACTCTTTTGCCAGTATGGCTCAACCTGTACTCTGGGTTTTTTACTGACAGAGCTCTGAACCAGGGCAAAACAATTTCTATAAGGGGCACCAGTAGCATAGGAAAAGTATCACAGCCTGCAGAAGAGAAGTGTATGAATTTATAGCAGTGAAAGAAGTATCTCCCATGTGTCAATAAGGTCCTGTCATGCGCAGAGCTGGTCATTGACTGCTTTAATTTGAAATCAGAAGTTGTCTGTTATGGATGTCAATATGGGAACTGGTTGAGCATTCCACAAATATATTTCTGAGAGGAAATGACATGGGTGATGTGTATTGGAAACAAAACTCAGAGTATCTTTTGAAATGTTTGCAGGTTTATTTATCTAAAGGGAAACAAAATAGATCAGGAAATATCTTAGCTCTTCTAGGTCCCTTTCTACTTCTTAAGGGATAGGAGTAATAATAACATTAATCACAAGAAAATCTGAAATGCAGATATTAAAAATAATAAGCACTATTTAAAATGTCTGAAGGATTTTTCAATCAGCTCGATTTAGTGTTTTCTTGGTTGTTATTTTTTCCTTTCCTGAGGTGACTGGAGCACAGACCCTCTTGTACAGACTCTGTCCCTTGCAGGCAGCTGTGCTGTTGAACACTTTGGGTTTGTCACCCCTGAGTCCACAGCAGTGACATTTCATCGTGGGTGCTTCCCTGTGTGTTGCAGTGCTCATGTAGTGCTCAGCTTCCCTGCAAACCAGCCACGTAAGGGCCTCCCAGGCAGCCCGGGCTGAGCAGGGAAAGCTGAGTTACGCAGATCCTTCTTCCTCGGTGTCCACACAAGAGCAAGCAGCCTCGGAATGCCCGGACGCTTGAGCCCCACTTCAACCTGTGGATCCCCATCCTCTCAGTTGCTATCCACATCTGGAGCCAGTCAGGGTTTATACACAGCTGTGGGGTGATACCTGCACCAAAAGGACAGAGGTGCCCACGCTGCAGATGTGAGGTTGATAAGAGCCAGGACAGGATTATAGATGTGTGGGGTTTTTTTCTGCTCAAGTTAAGGAGCTGTGGCTCTGAACTCTTGAAATAATTGCTGCTGCTGTATGAAAAGGCCTTTTGCACAGAGTGATTCTTTGGAATAAGAACTTATTTCCAACATTATGTACTGGGTTTTCTTTGACTGTTGTTACTGGCTCTCCTAATCATTGCTTCTGAGACCAGCCAGCCAAGGCCTTGCCCAGGATTTCTCCCAGAGTTACCACAGGTGAAGAACCCCAAGGGAAGCAACTGAGTGTTTAAAAATGGCATCAGTGTGAAGGAGAGCATCACCCCTCATTTAAATTGTCTTCTGTCTGTCGAGTTCTTCACCAGCTGAGGGAATGAACAGTATGTTTTATGCTGAATGCTGAGGGATCGAGTGTGGCTGAAAGCCATGACCTCTCCAGCTATCTATTTTTTCAAAGGCTCTTTCTTTTCCCTGATGTCATTAGTGTTGCTATGGAGTTTCACAGTGCTCCACTTGGAGGCTGTTCATACAGTTACTTAGACACACACTTAAATGACTTAATAAAATGTATACAAACTTTTATTGAGATGAGCTCTGATTTATTGATTGTCTACAGTCTGCTTGATAAAATATAAACATTGGGGAAGACTTGGTCTCTGTCACTTGAGAGTTATAATCAGATTCAGCAGAACAAATCAGACCAAAATGTAGGCTGCAACAGCTTTGGCTTAAAAACACCAACAAAATAAAAATGAAACCATCTTGGTCTGATGATTTAGTAGGATTTGAATGATGGAAAATGGAATGTGTACTTCAGGCAGTCTCAGTACATGCTAGTGTTCTGTTTTTTTCTGTTTCTGTGTAAGGTTTGAGAAGAGGGAAGAGCAGTATTCCCTTCACCTGACTGCTCTACATGTGCTTGGGTCACTTTACTTTGGTTTAACAAGTTACAATGCAGTAAGTTGTTTGTGGACCTTTACTTAGTTCACAGCAAGCCAATTTAAGCTACAGTAAAGGATGGTAAAACTGTTGTCTCTAGTCAAAAGCATGCTCACAGGCAGCTACTAGGCCTCAGCTGGTACCAGTGATTTGTGATTTATGAATCTGAACTTTGGCCTTCATCTGCAGTTCTGTTGGGATCGGTCTCTGCTTAAGAGATTTGCCAGCATAGCTATGCTAACAGAACAGTCCTTGTGTAGACTCATCTTTTACTGAAGGAAAAGTGCATTTGCTAATAAAGTTTACCAGTTCTGTTGAGTGAAATAAACCAGGCCAGCAAAAGGACTTTGAAAGTCTGTACTTTTGGGCTTTGTCTGCCAAAGAAATGTCAGTTATATCTAATTAGTTTACCTAAACCAAGGGCTCATACTGGAGAGTTGGCCTTATTTTCCTTTATATTCTTGTAATTGTTCCACTTGACATTGAACCTGTGAATGGAAAACAATGAAGATGGGGACATTCACAGAATGTGCACCCCAGTCCTGCCATCCACAGTGTTTCAGCAAATTAAGCATCCTTCTGTACTGACTTTTTTTTTTTTTACCTCTAAGTAACTCCACTGATTTCCAGAGTTTATCTCACATGAAGAAATCTTCATCAGATTTAAACCTAAAACTGCGCTACCAGTGAGAAAACAGAGCTCAGGTTCAGTTTTGGCTATATTGAAGGCAAATACCCTTCACATGCAAGGAATGCTGTGATATAATGTGATTTTGTCCATCATGTGTGCTGATGACATACTTGAGCGCTTAACCAGAACTTTGTAAGGAATCATTTATAATGATACAGATCTTTAAGCTTAGATTATAGATCTTTAGGCCATTAAATATCACATATAATGTACTGGGGAGGTCAATGCTTTGTTCTGTGGTGTCTAACTGCAATGCTTTCTGTAGTGCCTATTACAGCTCATTAAGCCTAGAACAAAGAGTAACTGTGGGGATCCATTTATTAGATTTATTATTGTTCTGATCCCAGTTCCCTTCATTGTAGTCTCAGTGCTGCAGAATCCCTCACAGATGTCGCAAATGCAAGGAAGCTCTGACACTGATAACTTGCCTGGAGCATATAATAGATTGTAAGGGAAAACTGTCTGCCTAGGAATGGCTCCAGCCATGTTGCCATGAGGATGGAGCAGCACAACAAAGCCTTTTGGGAAATCTTTGTCATGTTCTTGGGCTACAGAGCTTATACACTGAGGCAAAGTCTGCTTTTGCTCACACCCAGGTGGCTTGGCCACCTTCTCAGGAAGCCGAATCGTAAAGCCAGTGTGTGTTTAGAGAAGTGAGAGCTGAGCGTGCCCAAGGAAGCACCAGCTTTGCAGCCTGGGATGTACCAAGCCTAAAAACACCCTTGAAGTTTTCTAGTGTTGTTAATAAGAGCAGGTAAGGTTATAAATACTGCGTTGCCTGCCTGCTGTGATGTTGTGCTGTGTTTCCTCTGGGCTCACATTTTGCCCCTGTTCTCGGATCTCTCCAATGAGTTGCTGTGAGTGTATTTATTGCTCAGGAGAAGTTTAGAAAAGCTTGTCACAAATTCTGGCCCTACATGCTGTGGTGCAGGTTCAGGTAGAAGAGAAGGCTGAAGCCTGGCATCACACCCTGCTCTGCTTTTCACTCTGATGATGATGAATGTTAAGTAATTCCTTCCATGGTGAATTATACTGTATGTGCTTAAAATATTAATATAGATTTATGACTAAACAATAATGTTAAGTATAGATTTATTAATTTAATACACCAAGATGGTGCACTTGTAATAGGACTGGATTATTTAATTTCTAGCATTAACCTCAGGTTTACAGCTAGCTCAAAAATGCGGCAATCAGAGTATGAAAAGTAAGAATACACTTCCATGCACTCTGCTTTTCCCTGCATTAACAAATGTGCTTGTGCTCTGACAATGGTTTCAGGCCAGGAGCACACAACTGGAGAAGGAAAAGAAATTTCCAGCTGGATTCTCAGTGGTACTGCAAGGTAGGGAGATTCCTGTCTGCTGAAGGTACCATAGACAGGAAGGACTTGTACCAACTCCTTTCATTAGCATTATTGCATATTCTGTGCTGTCTGAAATGTATCTGAGCAATATGAACTAGTGGGACTGCTGAGATCTCCTGGGAAGAGATTGTTCACGATTGTTATGACCCATCCCACTTCTCGTTGGTCTGGGAGTTGTGTATGATATTCCTCTTTAGTGGTTTCGAAGTCTGCCTGAGCTGTGCTGTTAGAAAGTTGGGTGAGCGGGAGAGATGCAGAGGAAATATGAATGGCTTGTGTGGAATTCTGGTGTTTGTTTGAGAAATATCCTTTTAAAAGTAACCAAAGGTGAACCCAGATCCTTGAAACTGATCCCTATCCCGGGCTTCAAAAAATCAGCAGTTGATTTGGGCTCCTGCAAACCTCAGCTAATTGCAATGGTAACAGTATGCTGAAAGTTGCATCCTCCCACCTGCTGTCTTGGTCCACAGAGGCAATGAAGGCTGTAATGCTCTCATTAACTCTCTCTTACTCTCTTTTCTTTCCATTTGTGTTTTAAATTAAGTAGTGGTCTGGCTTTTAGTCAGCTGAAACGAAGGGTTCCCCATGCTGGTAAAATAAAAAAGCCCTTTCATAGTCACAGGATAAAAGGGAAGGGCTGAGAAGAAATGGGTCACAGCTAGGGATGTACAGCCCCTGGAACTCCCACCCCTCAATGAGACTCACACTGAGCTTCCCAGCTGAGCAGTGTAATGTGTGGAGCTCTGTTTGCATTTTGTTTGATGTCCTCTTCATTTCCTGTTTGTTAAGTGATCTGAAAGTAAAACAACCAGCCAACCAACCAAGGAAAAAAAAAATCCTTTCACAATTATAAACGGGGCCCAGCTGTGTAAGCTGGGCTGCACAGACGCTTACTGAGACTGCCAAAAGGGCCCCTGTGTCTCATATCCTCCACTCAGTGGGCGCTCAGCCCTTGCAGAGTGATTGCTCTCCCCTTCATCTCAGTGTCTGCCCTCTTTTGAAAGCACCTCTACCAAGGCACTCAGATTCATTAACTCCTGAGCACAGTCCCTTTTGCATGTCAGCGTCTATCAGAACTAATGCCACTGGGGGTAAGAGAGAGTAAGAGAGGGTACTGGAAGCACAGATGAGAATGTCACATCAGTCATCTGTGCAAGTGTAATATCAGCAGTCAAAGGAAAAGGACTTGCGGGAAAGATTTCCCAAAACACCTTTTGATATTAGTACTGGAGGGTAAATGATCTTCAGGGACATGACCTGACTGCAGTCACAGTGTGACTTGCAGTGGATGTGTTATAGCCATAACAGAGTATGTCAGTAGTGACTTGGGAATGACGCAAAAAAAAAAAAACCCAAACCAAAACTTCACGACCTTTCCTGCTGCTACAGGAATACAGGTTATAAAAGGTGTTGTCCTGAAAGTATTTACTTTGCCTGGGAGGAGAGAAAAAAGTAGGAGGAGAAACTCGAATCTATGTGCACTGCTGCAACCAATATAAAAGTTGGACTACATAAAAGTGAGTCTCTGCAGACAAGGGGTAGGTAAATAACCATGCACCTCAGCTCAAGTAAAAATGAAACTACTTAATTCCAGATAAAGTCTATTACTGTCTGAACCTGGAGCATGTTGACAAAGGCTTCAGTCTTTTCAACAGACTCAGTAGTACTCAGTGAAGAGGTGGTGGTGGGGAAATCCCAAACATCTCTGTGCCTGCGAACTTTTTTTCAAAGAAAGCAGCGGGAGAAATTCATTGAATTGATCTTTCTCAGCATAACTTGATGAAGGGCAGCATGGGTAAGGAAAAATATGTTTTTCTTTCTAAAAGAAAAATGTCACCCACTCACCTACTATTCATAATCTCCTAAGTACTTGATTGCTGTGTCTATAGATAGAGGGTTTGAACACACAGAATCATTTCCAGACTGATCCTCTTCAGTGACTTCTATAAAGTCACTTCATTTTTTGCTTCACCTTTGCCATCTGCAGAAGATTTTCTGGCAGAAAACACTGTTTAAGAGATATTTTCTCCATTTCCTTGCAAAAGCTGTTCCAGGCAGGAGACGGCGTTGTCCCTTCCTGACCCTCAGCTCGGGGCAGGGTGTAGGGTGGAGCTCGGGCACATGCAGTGGCCCCAAAGGTGAGTGGGGGACACTTCTTGCTGGGGGGACACTGGGTCACTGAGAGCCCAGCTGCTTTTCCTGGGCTGGCAGGTTCTCAGAGGAGAGCATGGAGAGCCCTGGAGGGAGCTTTGAGCCCCCTGGATGCTTTTAATGGAGGGAGAGGGGACAGAGGGGAGCTGGAGCAGGCTCTACAGGCTGTTTTGGGGCCAGTCTGTGGGGAAAGGAGAGGAAGCTGAAGGCAACCACTGCCACGGCCCTGTGGGAGAGGTGTCAGCCAGGGGCAATACTGACTTGGGCTAACTCTGCAGTGTGTCCAGCCAAGGGGAGCCTGCCTGTGCCAAGGCACGTGAAGCAGGCACTGACAAAATGGGCACTAGCACCTCTCCTGATGGGCCTGACTTCCCTCGGCTCCACTGGGACCTGGTGTCCTGTGCCAGCCAGGCAGTCAGGGCACTCGGCCAGGCTCAGAACTGCTGGGGTGAGCAGGCTGGAGAGCTGCCACACAGCTCCCAGCCCTCTGCCTGGCAAGCACTGCAGAGGAGCCGATGCCACTGGTGCGAGGCAAGGGGACTGAGCCACCTCCATCCCAGCAAGGATTCAGCAGATCCTCATGGAGAACCTGGGAGAGGATGTGGCCCTGGGTGCAGCTGGGGGGCTCTGGCCGGGCAGATGTGGGCAGGCATGCAGGAGGGCTGGCCAGCTGGGGGACAGCCTTGCAGGCAGCTCTGCTGGGGTCTCTTCTCCACCCCAGCCTCCCTGCTGGTGAGCACGCTGGCCGTGCCATCGGTGTGCAGGACAGTGTGTGTGGAGCTGTACAGGGGCAGGGGGCTGGCCCGGGCAGCCAGTGCCTGCAGGACAAGAAGAATCACACAGGAATATCTCTCCTGTGCTTCTCCCAGGCTCCCATCACTCATGACTCAGGGAATTCTGACATTTCTACTGTTTTCTCTGTGTCCAGTGACCTAAGATTGAGCATCCATTGATTGCTGACCTCACTGAACGTCATTACTGGTTAGAATACAGAGACTTGATCCTGTGACTCAGCCCCTGGGTTGCACATTCTCTTTTCTTAATTCCTGTAGGAAACCAACATAATGGCAGCAGAAGGTTACTTGTATTTAATTTTTCCCAAAGCTTGCTTTCTGCTTAAAAACATGCTTCATTTTGTTCATGCATTCTCACTCTTAGGGGTGTCCATGAACTTGGGCAAAGGTTTTTTTTGTGGGTTTTTTTTTTGTTTTGTTTTCTTTTTTAGCAGACACCATATCTGTCTGCATTTTTGACTTCTGCATGTCTTTCTCAGAATCTTTCAAAATAGTACAGCCCTAGCATTGGATGTTTGGGAGTCTTTCTTGCCTTCCTCCCCCTCCTCATTTTTTATTTAAAATCTTAAACTAATTCCAGGAAATCCAGATGAGATGAAAGCTTTCAGCTCTAATATTCTAGTTGCAAATCTTATTAAATCCCAAACCTCAAACCAAGCGACACTGAACACTGGGAATAAAAGTGAAATGAAGATGATCAATCACTCTCAAGTCAGTTTAGCAGCTCATACAGACACATTCTCTGTGGTCTCATCACATTCATATTAATGGCCAAATTTGCCTCTTGCATTATATTCCATACATTACACTGTGTAATTAGAAGCTAATTGGAAGCAGTAGGCAGCATGCCAGTATTTGTGGTATTCAGAAATCACTGAGACCTTCAGCATTTGAGGAAAAACCTGATTATTTCTCAGAGGCACTTCCAACTGTTTCTACAAAGAAAACACGCTTTTGGAGTCTCCTTCCTCTAGACTTCTAGGTTCTGGGAACCTGAACTACTTGCAGGTGCAATAGTAGGGGATTACATTTGTAATTAAAAGAAATCCTTAAGGGTCACAGATCTAACCACAAAGGTGATTACTGGGCCTGCCACCTGCCCCAGGCTAATCTCAGCCTTAAGAAACTCCAAACGTGTAGTTATCCAAGCCTTGAGGAAAGGCTTAAGGATGGTACTTGGAAAAGACAGCAGGAAAGAAAGCACATGCCTGCACACTTCTCCAAGCCAAAATTGCATGTGCCTGGTCGCAGGCACAGAGAGGGTGCCCAGTTCACAGGTTGTACGAAAGACTTAAAGTTTGACTGGGAAAGCTGAATTTGGTGTTTTGCAAAGGTGAAATCAGTGGAGTAACTTTTACACCGCTTCAGAGGAGTAGCATTCACAAAAGCAGCTGATGGAGAATGTTTGCCCCGCACCAAACCACCCCCCACCCCGGAGAAGCCATTTCTAGCTAACTATGCCCTCAGTTACGTTTATCACTTAGAAGGCTTTTGAGTTGCAAGGATTCTCCATGTGAAGGAAAACCTCATCCTAAAATAAAAATCTGTTCTCTCTAGGCATGTCCTGTTTTATATTCTTGGCTACAGCTGTGAGATGGAGACACCATCTGGAGAACAAAGCTTGGAGCCCTTCTGTGGGGTAGAACGCTTGGAAATTCAGTCACCTGGCTGCAAATATCTGCCTGGGCAGTGGCACTTCGTCCAGGAGCAGGTGAAGCTTGTCTGGACACTGGTTACAAACTCTGTATCTTTTTAGCTCCTTTTCCATTTAGCACACTTTTCCTGATCTCACTCTCTTGTTTGCTGATGTATTTGTATGTATTGCTGCCCAAAGGCTTTGTGGTTGCATATTCCTGCTTTGATTGATAAATCACTTTTAATCACCTGTGTTGGTCCTCCATTTTTGTTCCCTGAGTTATTGGTGCCACCTCTCATGGGAGTCATTAAAGCTCTGCATAGAGGAGAAAAAATTATGATGACTTCTAGCTGCAAATTTTCTCCTGAATAATTCCCCATGTTACAATCCATGAAAACTTTTGAAGCTGTAGAGGTTTTTGTAAAAACTGTCTGAATACTTGTGACTGGGAACTGTTACCATATTAGAAATTGGCCTACCAAATTAAACCTTCTTGTCTGTGAATAAGGATGTTTATCTTCAGCTAGGTTCTAAATAGGTTCATGGTACCGGAGAAAAAAAACTAGGGAAAAATACATATTCTAGCCTGTAAGCCAACCTCCCTTTATCAAAATCCCAAAGCAGGAGAAAGAAAAGAAAGGAAAAGGACATACTCACTTAGAACCCTTCCAGAAGTATTCAAGACTTGTCCCTTTTTCTTTTTAACCATTGGGTTATATTTGTTGGCTTAATAAACTTTAAGTATTGGAGACGATGAAAGTCTAGACTTTTTGTCATAAGGTCAGTAGTTCAAATAGACTGATTTTTCTCCTGACGTCTGACTCTTGATTTTCTCCCTGCTTTTGGCCAACTAAGAAAAGCTGCCAAAGTTTATTGGCCAGATTGGCTCATTTAACCAGAAGTGAATATCTCACCCACACACTAAACCACTGGGATTTCCTCTAATGCAGTACATGTCAGCTATAACAAGTCCCAATTAATAATTAATTGAATTCCTATTGGGACTGCCTGAATAATTTTCTTTGTTTTCTTGTCAAGCACCAGCACTCTGCAGTAGCCTCATTTAGTCTAACTGACTGTGTCATGTGGGCAAGTCGGTCCATCCTGGATGACCTGACCATCTTTTCACCATTTTCTTTATGACATGGTTTGAAGCCTTTAAAAAGGGCCCATGAGTGCAGATTTGTTATGTTGTCTTGAAATCATGAAGGCTTAACCATTAAGGTGGTGTGATAGGCACGTATGTTCTGGCTAATACAAGGCAGTTTAATATCTCTGATGACCTTGCTCTGGTAGCACACCTTCTTTCAGCTGAGAGTGCTCCAGCCCTTGTGTTTTCTCTAGGGCTCAGGATTAGGGTGATGGATTGTACCGCAGAGTAAATAAGGGGGATTAGGCTGCGTGGCGTTTCTTCTACCCTTGCTCCTTGAATGCTCTGGCCAGGTTAAGAGGTATTTCCATGCTATGTCATATACCCAGGGCACTGTGCTCATCTCAGCACTGCTCAGTGGCTCATGGTATGGGCAGCTACACTCGTGCCTTTGTCCCAGACCCCGTCTGGTGCTCTTTCTGGGGTGTTTGTGGGGTTTGTGGTGAAAGACAGCAGGAGCAGATGCCTGTGTTACAGCCCTGAGTCCTGGAAGCTGAAGCCCCATATGGTTTCCTATTATAGATTGAGATGAACCTGACACTGCGTGTCTAGACCAAGCAGACCCCTGCTCCTTGGCTGAGTTCTGACACTCCAGATGGCTCCAGGACACTGTTTATGGCTGCTGTCTGAGCAGGGGACCAGGCATGATCGGGCTGACAGCGCTACTGGCAAGAACCAAGAAATTCCAAGTATTAGACTTAGCTGGAGGGGTTTTATCAACATAAACATGGTAAATCCCAACAGAGTCCAGCACTTGCCCCTGTCAGCCCTGTTAAAAATAATAGTGTGTTAGGCTGGTTGAGTAAGTGGGCTACTCACAGTCAATCAGTGTGGAAATTTTGATATGACTCATTTCTTACACTTGCTCTTAGTTACAGCTAAGTACTAAGTCCCAGCTGCATAAAAGAGACCTAAATCAGTTTCAAAAGGAGAAGAGGAGGAAAGTGTTTCATTCTCATATCAGCCCTTTGTTTCCAACCACTATTTTCTTTTGTTCAGAGATATGCCAGAAATAATATTCTGTAAAAAATTACAGAGGGTCATCGTTATTATTTAGTTTATTCATTATATGCCACTAATGTGGAGCAAGATTTATTTTTTTGTTTGGGTTCCAAAGGATAAGGGTCATTTGTTTTGCCTGAAGGCTTTAGTCATCAGTGAAGTTATTTTCCTGTTTCTAGCCCCGTTCTTTCCAGGACATGTGTCCTTCTATTTCAACTATCCTTTGAGTTGAATAGACTTAGCTAAGCTGGAGTTCATGTCCTGACCTGCACCCAAAGTCGCATGAGATTGTGTTTTAAAAAACAAAACCTTGAGGATTTGATCAGCTTTAGCCTCCTTGAAGAGAGAAGGAATACATAGAATTTCTGAATCTACATACTTTATTCCTCGACCTGAATAGGTTTTTCCTTTTCATGCTACTGGGATATAAAATTTGTACTCTCTCAGTATTTCCTGGTTCATGAGGCATCTCAGCTGCTGCAAAGCCCATAAATAGCTGCACATCAACAACTATCTGAAATTCTGTGGAGCAAGATTCTGCTTGGTCTAAAAGCTCTGGACCAGTCAGGACAGCAGGCTGGAGCTGACAGGGCTCAATAGACCTGCTTTGCTGAGAAAAACTGCTAATTTTTCTGAGGTACCTTTGAGGTACCTTAAGGTGAGAGTATCCATCAAACTTACCCCCTTTTGCCTGGAATGGACCATCAACCTCACCTTTATAGAATCATAGAATCACGGAATGCTTTGGGTCAGAAGGGACCTTAAAAATCATCTAGTTTCACACACCCTGCCATGGGCAGGGATGCGATTCACTAGATCAGATGGTTCAGAGCCCCATCCAACCTGGCCTTGAACACTTCCAGGGATGGGGCATCCACAGTTTCTCTGGGCAACCTGTGCCAGTGCCTCACCACCCTCTCAGTAAAGAATTTCTTCCCAAAATCTTATTAAAATCTTATTAAAATCTTATTAAAATCTTATTAAAGCTGCCAGTCTCTCTTCCAGTGTTCTGAGGAAAAAGCATGTTTTTAAATTGCTTGCCTGGACATGTGATAGTTGGTGATCATGAGGGTGGATAGGACACAACCCTTTCAGCTGTGTCAAGGCACCTGAGTTGTAGTACCCAAGTTGTAGAGCAGTTGAGGCCCTAAAATGGGAGGACTGTGTTATATATAGGCTTGACCCCTCTTCTTTCCAATAGACTCTGCGACAGACCTTGAACATTTCCCTGTCCAGATCTATGGAGGCGAGGAGGGCAGTGTCTTGTTGCTGCTGCCATCGGTGAGGCTGAGTATTCCTCCATGACAGGAAAAAAGTTGGCTTTCACTTCGAGTGGGAATGACTACTGGAGGACCAGCATAGGCTGCTTCCTTTCCTCAGTGAGAATCACCCACTTCAGGCATTAATTATTCAAAGTTGATATTTCTGCACCATTTAGGAAGAATCTGGTGGCCCAAATGGCTCCAAGAATAGCTTCCCTTTGTTATTTTTTAATGTGAACATTTTAGTTTGCTTCATCATCCAGGGATGTTCTTGCTGGAACTATACACATCACCCTGCTGAAAGCACATGAAGCATTAAACATCTTAGCCCCCTGTTTTTTACCTGAATGCTCAGGGTTTGACAGACAGCAAACAGTTTTAGGGTCAAAGTATATCTACCTACGTGTATCTCCAGAGATACAGGTACAGGATTGGAAGACTTTGATACTGTTTTTGTAAACAAGTGGCCTGCAAGCTGCCTGATCCACAGCATCAGTTGCATGCTTTTGGAATGCAAACCTTCCTGCCAGGGAGGAGAGGCTGCAAGTGCTGCAGGCTCTCACCACATTACAGAGATCAGCCAGCAGCAGTTTTATTTGTGTCTGTGAGTGCTTCCTTGGGGTCATTGCAACAGGACTATCAATCAAATAAGCAAACCTCTGCAGTGCCATCACTTGTCTGTCCTGTTTAATTTTTTGAAACGTGGCTGGGGGAGAGGCTGCCAATGTAGCAAATAGAAATGGAACCATTTGTTGTTTCACCCTCACTACCCCAGAACGACTACATGGATAAAGTAACCCTTTTTTAGCCTGTTTGGTTTTCATAATGCATTGCAGTGTGAGAATAATTGGCTGCACATTTTCCTCTGGATAGTTGTTCTAGTTATGTGTTGTTATTAAATGTTTTTATCATGTTGATGGCCCAGCCGGAGCCCAGCTTGAGGCGCACAAACAAATACATAGTGGAAGATGATGGTTGCTCCCTATGCAATCTCAGAACAATGTAGGAAACAGCAGGTGGCCATGATGAGCTGAGGACTAGGTGAGAGAGCTGTGTTTGGTGTAAAAAGCATTAGTCATAGCAGAGCAGCTCCCAAGCCATTTGTAAGAAAGGATGTGAGAAGTTTTAATTTTACTTCAAGTGAAAGTCTGTTAGCCTTTCACACAACCAAATCAGTTGGTGGACTTTCAGGCAGATACATATTGGCTGATACAGCATGAAGACATTTCATCCTGCCCTTGAATGCCAAAAAATTTGGGCCTAAACCTAAACTAAGAGAGAAAGTATTTGGGAACATTATAATAAAGCCATAAGTAGCTTCCAAATGCTTCAGCTTCCAGTCCTGTGCCCTACCTGGCTCTCCCACCCCAGGGAAAAGAGTTTCTGCTGGTAGGAAAGTACTGGTACTGCCAGATGGCTCAGCAGGGCAGAAGACCATAAGAGAGCACGGGAGATAAAATATTTGGCTCCACAGGTCATTGAAGATCCTGTGGTGAAGATGTTTGTCTCTCTCACCCTCTCTCCCACCTCATCCTGCTCCACTCCAGCTGTACCTCCCACTGCTTTGCCTCTGACCCTTTTGGTGCTTGCTCGACCCATGTAGGAACTGATTTAAATGACTGACTAGAACTAATTTTATGCTGAGAGAAATTCGATTGGCTGCTGAGGCTGGCACCTGGCAGGTCTCAGGAAGGGGCTCGGCTGTGTAGCTGGGAGCAGGAACAGAAGGAAGGAGAAATGTGGAAAAGAGGGATGGTCTTCTGTCTCAGCTGTGACCTAACACTGCTGCCAGTGAAACTACAAGCACAGTCTGAGCAGGAAGGCTGATCCAGGACAGAGCCTTGGATCCTGGAGGGTTTGGTGATGATGGAATGCAAGACATTCAAATCCTACACTCCACAAAGATAACAAATGCTACATACTATCACAAATCAACCTCAAGTAGGATCACTCATTTCTCTATAAGTGAATTAAAAGTAGAAGGTAGTCTCCTCAACATGTTTTCAGAATTTGATAATGATCTATCAAGTGTTGCTTGGTTACAGTTCCACGTATCTGTAGAACAGAAGTTCTATTTACATTTAGAGGTAACATTTCCCTGTGTAATATTTGATGTATTAGAATTTACACAATACTAATTTCTTTGGCTTTCCCAGGCAAATAATTGGGCTGGCTGATTTTGTCTGCCCACAACTACAGGCCAGGAGAGTTGTGTTTAGATAATGCATCTTGATTTATGTAATGTTTTATGAATACAGAAGTGTTGGAAAATATTTATTGATTTAGGAAAGTGCCCACCCTGCTCCCAGTTTACATGTGAACCTGGTAAGTTTTGCATAAGATCTCTTGTTTTGTGTGAACTGTGGAGCTTTGCTAAAATTATAAGCAAACAAAAGCCACGCATCTGAATATTTTCAAGTATCGTGACTGAGGTTGTATTTTGATGGCATGAAATTTGCTCACCAATGTGCTTTCCCTTACAGTGATGTGAGACATCAGCCTTTATCTAAGCAGCAGTCTTGGTGGCGTCAGTGGGAATTTTGCCTGGTTTAGAGGATCTTTGCAGAAGCTCTTCAACCCCTTTTTCAATGCTACGGCTTACCAGGGCTGTGTTAAGGCTCTGATAAACTGACTGCTGTCTTTCACAGCCACGACTTTCTGAAATGTCTTTCTCTAAGTCTCCAGCATCTGTCTGCAGACAGAAATGAACAGACAGTGGGGAAGAGAAAAAAACAAACAACAAAAAAGTGAGAAAGAAAAACTTTAACATAGTGGAGCTTTGGTAGGTTTTTCTACTCTTCCCCCCCCCCCCCCCACAATAGATTT
>VXAY01002359.1:315284-479890 GCA_013399855.1 Oxyruncus cristatus
CCCCCCAAATGTGATATAGTTGGATATATAGTTCTGGTTGGGATATATATAGTTCTGGTTTGTCCTCCCTTCAGGACCTAATGGCTCAAAACCAGAGCAGGGAGAAACCTGGAGAGGTTTGCAAGGCCACATTGTTTTCTTTTTATAACATACTAAAATCTTACTGGCAAAAGAATGGATTTAACCTTACAGGAACTCAGCAGTGCTTTCGGCACTGTCTTCCCTGAGGTCTTTCTGTTACCAAATAAATCAGTGCACACAACAGCAAAAAAAACAAAACCGTGAAACTCGATCCCTACCTGCGTGTTCAAGTAGCCGGAGGCTCTGCTGATTAGTTTCAGCCCCACAGTCACGTCCGCCAGGGCTAAGAGCAGATAACGCATGTTTATTTGATAGCTGAACCACATTGTGCTCTCATTAGCTGAGAATGATTCATGAGGTTTGAGAAGACTTTTCCAACTCTTTATAGTAGCTAAACCCATGCCTGAAATACATGTGAACCCTGGACTCAAAAACCATCTTCCCTGTTCCATGCCCTGTGCCTCTTCTTGCTAGAGTTGCATTCATTATTTTCACTGCAGGTGGGGACTGTCACAGCAGGGAGAAGCCACAGGAAAACAGGAGGATACTGGGAGGATAGGAACATACTTCTGGGGAATCACCCTAACCCTTGAGTTCTCAGCCCATGGTTCCTTTTTAGATCCTGCTTTCTAGAAAGTTCCAAGGAAGGAGTGCAGCAATGGACCAGGGAGCCCAACACTCCACCCTGCTGCTCCAAGAGCCTTTCTCCATCACAGCAGGAAACCTTCAGCAGGCAGGGTGGGCAACAGCTGCTCGTCAAAAGCACATTCTCTTTTCTAGAAACCAGTGTGTACTTTTGCTGTGGTCTCTTAAGATACATATTCCTATTTTTTTCTTCAACAAGAATAAACTGCAAAATAGTAAAAGGAAAAAAAAAAAGGACATGTTTTACCAATCAGTAGTTTAATTTCATATTTTTAGTCTCAAATAGGTAGGAGGATATCAAGGCTCTTTATGAAATTTCTAATAATTAACTATCCTACATTTCTAGACTTAAAAATTGTTTATGGACTCTTATTTTTTGAAGCATTGTGGAATTGCAAGTTACTAAAACTATAAAGTGGTTTGCAGTGTTTAATAAATATATGTAATTACTCCAGGAAATTGTAATTACTGTTATAAAAAGACCTTGAAAACCTATTAGTATAACCATAGGTCTCAGTTTGCATTCTACAACAAGCCACAATTCAGATAGCAGTTCATCCGTAAGGCTTGCATGTCAATAAGGAGAAAACATAAAAAGGCTTATAATGATACTTTTTCTTTAGTATGGAAGCTTTCAGAAGTCAGCAATAACTTGAATCTGCTGTTACCTGAACTTTAAAACCACCTTTATTGAGAAAAATCTGTTGAAGACTTGCTCTTTTCTGGAGGTGGGTAGAATATGAAGGTGTGGGCAAACTTTGTAATGTTTGTCTTTTGCTAAAACTTATCACGTTTGGTTCCCTCCCTTGATACAGTGGCAGACAGAGGGCATTCCTCTCACAGAGGCAGCAAATGAAGGAAGTTAAAATGTGGCTGAACATTGCCCAAGACTATACAAGAAGGTGACAATTAACTGGGATGGGGCAAATCAGCATAGATGTAAATGGGACAGGAGGTTAGGAAGACATTATTAATGTTTCTATGTTTGAATAACAGACCGGTAAAAATGGGAACTTTAGTGACAGGTTATGAAAAGCAAACATTGAGTCAGGAAAGAAATTACCAAGTTGCAGCAGCAAAACTGGGGAAAACAGAGACAAATAATTTCATAACAATGTTCAGCTGTGTTAGTCCAAGCAGGGGAAAAAAAATGGTATTTTTGAGGTTGTTGAATGGTGGAGAGCTGTTTGCCACTGAATGTATATGCCTTTTCTATCCACTGATTTCTCAGAATCCAAAATGCTGGATAGTTAAACAAGCCCCTGGGGCAGACAAAATAGGTAACATTCCTGAACTAAATACTGGTTGTCGTCTCTGGAAATCGTGGAGATTATGAATATGCAAGAAGTGTATTTGGCACTGTTCTCTATAAACGGGTTTCCTGGTTTTGTATTTCAGGGTTTAAGCAGATCATCAGCCACAGCTCGGAAGAGCCTCGTTAGTCCTCACCTGCTGACGAGCACCACGCGCAGTTTTGCTGCTCGCTCTCCACACCCGCACGCCCTTATTTACCAGGATGGTGGTGGTGAAGGTGCAGACCGGAGCAGGGCAGTCATGTGGCGGTGCCTAAAGCTTTCCACGTGGAGCCTCCCTGCTCCCAGAGGTCGGCAGCGACCCCGGCCCACCTCGGAGCCCGCCGGGCACAAACGCCCGATGCTGAGGAGCCACCGCGGAGCGCGGGCTCCTGCCCAGGCTGAGCTGGGGTGCTCCGAAGCGTGGGATCGTGTTGACCTCTAGTGGCTGTAGCGGAGACCTTGGGGTGGGTGCCGCCAGCGCGGCTCTGCCGGAGCTGGTGGAGCTTCTCCAGCCAACGTGTCCTGACAGCAGACCTGCTGATTGCTTTCTGTAGGATAATACCTGGGTGTAAGCAAGCATTTTGCATTTAATCTGGTGGTGGTTTATGGGGACTTTTTCCCAGAAAGTGTTGTTTTCAACATGAAATGTTGCAGCTGTCTGCTCTAGGGCAACATACTACAAAAGCTGTAATTCCTCTCTTCGTGTTCTCCTTGCCCTCCATGAACCTGCTTTCGTGGTAGCCCATGCTGCTCTTTGGCCATTTCACATCCATGAGAAACCATCTCCTACCCTCAGGAGCATCCTGGCTAAGGCTGCTCAGGAAGGACAACAGGATGTACCTAAGCTAAGTTCTCCCCAACCACTGCATTACAAACAGGAATGCGATGATTTGGGTATTGCTATTTTAGGTGTGCACTTCTCTTTCAGTCAAGGCACTAAAATTTTTATTAAGATAGGACAGATTTCCGACCATCTCAAATGCTTCCATGAAACAACTCCTTATGGAGTGTTTTCCCTCTTCATGAGAAACATGTAGCACTTAATAATGTTGCTGACAGTACAGGCAGAAAAAAAGGATCGTTTGTGATCCTGTGTGGAAGTGACAGCTATTCTACACAGCGTGGCCCCAAGGCAGCCCTCATCATGGCATTGCTAGGCCGAAGCTGAAGGTTGCCCTGTTCTTGCATTGTACCAGCAAATGTTCAGCCTCACCAGAATCTGTGAAGACTGTCAGAGGGTGGCAACATTTATCCCTAACCTTATCTCATAATTTAGCTGTAATTGAATCCAGTCCTGAGAGCCTCAGTTTGAAAAATGAGAAATGGGCTGTCTCTCGCCTCTCTAAGCAAAAGTGGGCATAAATTATTGATAATAGAAGAAATTTGCTGAAATATATAAAGGATGTCATCTGTCTCCTTGCCAGTTGTTATGCTGAATAACCAAGAGGTTTTAGTGGGGACAGATGACAATATTTAACATCAGTCACTTCGTGCACATTGTTCTTATCATTGTTTGTAATTTGAAAATTGTGCTGGGGGGTAAAAGGGATGAGCAATAGGAAAATGAGTACTGGAGAAACCAATACAGCTCTCTGAAATGGAAGAAGATAGAATAATATGTCTAGCACATGTCAGAATAGCCTTGGGGCAGCTTGTCCTCCAGCTGGGATCCTGCCACTGCTTGTGCAGGGTCTAGCAGGGACTCCAAGGCTGCTGAGCTCTGGTGCATGCCTCAGCCTGCCTGAGTTCCTCTTAGAGAAACTGCTCTTTTGAAGAGGAGGTAGCTCTTCCCTGGCCTCTAGATGCTTAAGGCTGCAAAATATCTGAACTAATGATCATATGCCTGATAGCTTGTATTTTTTTTTCAGCTGTACCATTTGGCTTGAATAAAAGTTTACCTCTTCTCACACTGAAGAAGAAAAGAGTGAGGTGTGGAGGATGATGGCTACAGTTTGGATAGAGGTATGAGTGTGACACCAGGTAATGTCAATGAAGTGATTAGGTGATTTCCTCTCTTCTTATCAGCCTCTTCCTGTAATTAGCAGCTATTTTATAACTTGCTTTCCATGTGTAGTTTAGGTGCTTATGATCTTTTAGATGATAGGAATCAGACATTGTCCACAAGCATTATTTGGTTATATTGGATCTCATTTGCAAATTAATAACTTAGATTTAGCTTTTCTGATTTTAATCTTACTTAACACATTTTTTAGCAAAGAGCTGCTAGTTCGCTGTGTTTGATTATAGTGGTTAGCATCACAGCAGCACCTTCTGCTTTCATCTTATGATTTAATAAATCAGCTCTGTCCCCTTTGCACTAGTGGATTGGATTTCAGCCTTTGGCTGCAACAGCTGCTGTGACATGTTGTATGATACATTTAACCTTTCCTTCCCCTGCCATTAGACCTCGGAATTGGAAGAGTCGGGTAGGTTTGGTAATTGATAAGCAGATTGCTATAAGTGCTTGATTGTTAAAAGTAAATTTAGAAACAGGTACAAGACGGTGATTGCAAATTCATCCAGTCAAAAAGCTCATCTAAAGGATAGCTTTAGATCATCGCTGTTCCATCATCACTGGCATGACGTTCCTGTTGCCTTCTACTGTTTTGCTCTAATAAATGTCAGAGTTTTTGTTTACATTTAGGAAGAAGAAAAAAAAAGAAGAGTGATTTTTGTTGCTAAATTTCTTTTTGTGGTCTGACTTTGGCAGGCTGCCTTGCTAGTATGCAATCTGTGTTGAAACCAGAAACCTTGAACCTTGAATGTAATGCAGTTGTTGACTTCTGCTTCCAGTGCTCTTATTGCTTCTTTAACAGGTATGCAGTCAAATGAAAACAGTAACATAAATTTGAAGCCACAGCTGCTATTTTCAAGAGGGAACTAAAAGATAGTTGTAGAGAATCCTGTATTTTGTGTTTATTATTAACAAAGTCACAGTTCTGGAAAGCTTTGTGAAACTTGCACTGAATTTTATCTTGCTTCTGAAGCTGTCTTCCTAGAATATGTAATTATGTAAATCCAGGAAACTGAAAAAAGGAGAGGAAAATGGACCAAAGTGAAAGCAATTTGTCTTTATTGTTGGAGTTATATTGCTTGAGATGCTCTGATCAGAGAAACAGGGTTCAGAAATGTCAATACAGTTGTAAACCAGAGGTGTACAAGTACTGCTACTACCTCTTATCTCTCCACTGCTGTGTTTCATGCCTAGTATTGCAAAGTGCAGATTTAACTAGGAGGAAGCTGTATTCATCCTTTGGCAAACAGCAATGTGATTATGAACCCCTTATTATGTATTTGAAATTTGCACGATGAGTAATTTTTATGCTGAAAACAATTATTTCCTAAATTAGCTCCAACTCGCTGTCGGTCTTTCTAGCTGCGGGATGTTTTATGGGTAAACCGAAATCTCCCAAAACTGTGGAAATAATCACTATGCAAGGACGAGCTCCACTCCTTTCTACTGTGACCATTTAGGTGGCTTTAAGGTAGTTTGAAGTTCTATGCAAAAGTTTGCATTCTCTTTACTTTTCATTTTGAAGTAACAATCTTGGCATCCTAATCAGTGGCTATTAGTACGTTTAGTGCGTAACAGTCCTTTGTGCATTATTATATTCAAGTACAGCTGAACTTCCCTAGCCTGTAAAAATTGCTCATATTTATTCAGAGAAGCAAAACCCATGAATACACGGGCTCTTGAACATCACTGAACACATCTCTACTGGCCTCAGCTTGACAATCTTCCTATAAAAAAAAAAATAAATTATTCTATAGCCTTTTTCTGTCCTGGGCTGCTAAATAATGGTCTAAGAAAGGAAAAAGTTGTGCCAATTCATTACTGAATTTGTCAGACAAACAAACAAAAACTCTGCTGATTCCTTGCCTGGCCTGTTATGTTATATTACAGCGAAACATTAGTTTCTGCACTTTATTCCCTTAATTTTGTGAGCAAAGTCTGGAAGAAGTCATATCTCTGAGCGTGGTGCAATACAGACCCAAAGCAATATTCCCACATGTTTAATGGAAACAACCAGATGCTTAAATGTCTGCTTGACTGAGGTGGGAACACTGAGGTTCACTTCTTGTCCTTGGAGGGGAAACAAATGGGGAGGAATTGAAAACTAGATGAGTTAAATAGCAAATCTCCCGTGGAGAGGCTGTTGGTGTTTAAAGATGGAATTCCATTGACAGTAACAAAATAATAGGTTCTTTTGGTTTTTTCCTCTTTTGAACAAAGAAGTTTCACATTTAATTGGTTCTTTTGCCAGGTAGAGTTCAACTGCAGAGAGACATTTTGTTAATGCAGATGTTGTTGTGTGGTTTTTGTATATCCATGTCCTTGAAGTGTGGTTGTTATAGCAACAGGCTTAACTATTAAACAGGTTTTAGTCTTATATCTGCTTCACATCAGTAAGGTAATTAGGTTTTTGTAGCATCTTTAAATATCATACTAGGTAGTAAAGGAGATGAGTATCACTTATCTCCCTCAGTAAATTAGCTATAGGGTATTAGTTTTTCCCCAAAGGCATAATCTCTAAAATGTGTGTGTTATTAGTCTGCCTAATTTCTTTCTGCCTGAGAGAGAATGTGGGAAAAAATATTTAATCTACATATGCAGTGTTAAAATGTGCAAAAATGGTTACATTTCAAAGAACTTACAACCCTGATAATTCCAAAAACCTGATGCCAACTGTAGCCTTTTAGCATTTGAAAGTCTTAGCCAAACTTTGCATCTGCACTTCATAATTCCCTGCTCAGTGCTAGCTATCACTGCCATCACATTGCTCCGAGCCTGTTCTGCAGACTGTGTTCTCAGCAAGGACAGAGTTAGACAAACAGTCTGGTGAAATGAGTACTTTGGAGATGCTGTTTTGGATCTGCCTTTCGCTTAAAATTATCTTGGAATTAAACTCTGCTGTGTGAGCTTTCAGCTCAAAATTTACCTTTTAACAGAATTATCTCTGTTAGGATCTGGTGGTGGGAGTAATCTCTAAAATCTGTTTTCCCTCTCAAGCTCCAGCATACAGGAAGGGGAAGGTGGGGGATTGAAGGGAGAAAGCTTCAATTTCTGTTTGCATCAACAGATGTTCTCCAGGCAGGAATAACGCAGCTGTGGAAAGCTTTTTACAAGCGGTTCCTTGGTGCCTGCGGTGATGCCGAGCTCCCCTTGCTGCCTGTGTGCAGGAGCTCGGGCAGGGCTGGGCACCCCTGTGGTGTTGGGGCACAGGTACCCTGAGAGAGGTCCAGCCCTGCCCCTCTGATACAGCTCCAGGCAGGACAGCCTAAAGAAGGCTTTCTTGGGCACTGCATCCCGTGCTCCTGAGCTGGTCCAACGTGCAGGTGATCCAACATTCAGATGAACGTGCCAGGCACAGGGATGGGGAGCTGATCCATGGTGGAATGCAATGTTCAACTGCCAGAAAATTGGCATGATGAGGTGCCGAAGCCCTTTCTGCAGGCAGCAGCTCCTTAGGTACTGCGGCTTTCAGGGTTTCCATCTGATGTCCACCTTTCAGAGGCCTGGGCTTTCTTCTGGGTTGTGGGTTTTTGTTTTATTTCTTCTTCCTTTGAGACCTCTGAAAAAGGAAAATGCTGTTCAATGTGAAATAATTACATGCAGGAGGAACTGAGCTTGTGCTGTAGTGTGTACAACAGCTTATGTTGTGGGGCCTTTTGAGGCAGCTTTGTTGCTATTCTGTCTCTGTAAGTGAAGCATTTAACTTCCCCAGCTACATGTTACTGCAGCATCTTGATACCAAGTCTTGTGCCTAAGGGCTGGTCTCGAAGCTTGGGTCCGAAATCTGACCAGTGCAATGAGAGAAACCCTTTACAGTCCTGGGGATAGCTGGGGGAGATGGGGCGCAGCAGACAGGAACCGGGAGGGGGGCAGGTTTTGGGGGTACCATTTTTTAAATTAAGAAGCCCGAGGTCTAACCATTACAATTACTATTGTCATGATCAGATGCTTAGAAAAGCTTAGGAAAAGCAATTTTGCATCACGATTAGATAACTGCCAGTTCAAACAGAACAGCAAGAGTTGTAGCTGTGTGTGCATTTTAGCATCTTATTTGCCCATGGCACCGTAGTAATTGACTGGATGCAAATGATCTGAGACTAAATTTGCGTATTTTTGCACTAACTAAATGTGTGGGTTTTTATGGTACATATGGCCCAGAGCTTTACCAGATATTGATAGTCTTGTTATTAGGTAGTATTGATCTACAGTATTGATTCACAAGAAAAATGAATTACATTGATGAATTTTAATTAATTCTTTTTAATAAGTGAACTTTGGTGAACTCCTGTGTTAAGAGGTGGTAATAGGGGATTTATGTAATGCTTGCAGGACAGTATGTTTCTTCTTGTGGCACAGTGCCTGCAATAAATCTTAGTGATGTTCCAAAATTAGCAATTTTGGAGGATTTCAATGGCTGTAACTCATTTATTGCCATGTGTACCACCCAAATCTGTCTAGGGTTGAGTTACTAAATCTGCAGTCCAGCTTTTAATAGTAAAAGGACAATCAGTCTTCTGAGACAATGTGTTTGGTTTGAGGGGAAAATAAATCTAGGGTGAAAGCAACAGCTTTTCTTCTTTTTGTCTTTCCATTTTACTTGTGTTAAAAATAGATGGGAAACCTCACTCATGCCTTTAATGACTGTCTGCAAATTGATACCATAAGTTTGTAAATAGTGTTCTGCCAGCTTAAAAGGCATCCATTGCCAGAACTTATATGATACACTTGCACAATATGACCTTTTATTTTTAAAAAGGTAGTTTTCAGTTCAGTCTCCAAACTCTGGAGCTTCTGGTTTCAGAAACGTGAAAGATTTGTGTTGCAAATCCCTCTGCTGCTCTCTTGGCCCATTACTTCCCTGTAGCCCATTCTACAGACAGGTGTGCTAGCTGGATATTTCACTTTCTACTCATTAATTGGCCTATAGAAATCAGGCTGGTGCTCCCCCCTGTCAGCCACCCCAAACTCTCCTGCCTGCCGGGGTGAGCAGCACAGGGGTTGTCCTGCATCACCTCTGCCCTTCACTGGTGCTGTGCTGCACATCTTTGCTGGAGTAGCCTTGAAATTACATATTGCAATGGCAGCTCACGTGTTCTGGAGGCCGTCCTGCTCTTGGGCTATCCTGGGAAGCAGCACAGCCTTTGGCATCCAAGGCAGCCCTTGCCATACCAACCTGGATTCGCAGGAGCCACCCTGGAGCACTTCCCAAGACCTGCCTCCCCAAGGCAGCGTCTACGTATCCTGCCCGTCTCCCATATGCGGCAAAGATCCATCTCCCCCCGGCTGTGACGGTGATTCAGCAGGAGCCCGGGTGACTCATTTAGCTGCCGAGGAGATTAAAATCAATTCCTGCTTCGGAGAACGACAAACTGCCCTTTTGTGCCGCATTAATCTACAGCCAGTGCGGGTCGGATGAAAAACAGCCCAGAATTGTTAACGCGGCCGCGAGAGGGAGCTCACAAATCCCAGGAATGCCACAAGGCTGTATGGAAATGGACCAATACAGGTATTTTGAATTCAGTTCTTAGAAAACCGCTGGTTGTTTCTTAATTCAAAACAGCTTCTTTTGCCCTTTATTAAGTTTATTTTTCTTCTTGAAGTTTTCTGGAGGTGTTAGCAGATTTAATGGACAAGTTGAGGCAACCGTATTCGGGCTTCGTTCGTGATCATTCTGTTTATTGTGTTTTGGTTAAAATTTAACCAAATTCTCCTCTTAGACCAAAAAAAAAAAAAAATCCCTGAAAATATTGAAACATCAAACATGACCAGTAATTGAGCTTTGACTCACTTAGCATATGCATGTAAGCTTTCTTTCCCTATAACTGGAAAATATGTATATATTTATATATATATTACCCAGTCTTTGTCTTTTGTAATGCATTGCAAAACAACTATCTGGAGAGCACGAGGAGGAGGCTCTTACCAGCAAAATCAGACCCTAATTGGTGGACAGTAGAGGGATTTTATCCCAGACCAGCAGATCTCTCCGAGCTGTCCATGGGGAGGTGATAGATTGGCCTCAGGTCTATGCGACATTGAAAGTAGGACACGGCAGCAATGCAGTGTGTATCCCATGTTTCAGCACTCCAAGGGACTCCAGGCTAATGTATTTTTTGCACATTATAGCCAAGATTTGATCACATCATAAGAAATTTTTAAAAAACAAGCACAAAACTTTCCAAAAAGCAGAGAGAGACTGTGCAGCTGAAAGGAATAATTCCTGGTAATTAATCAGCAGTTTAAAACTATGGGGGGATTTTTTGCTGTTTGTGGGGATTTGTTTTCCGTCCTCTTTTTTTTTTTTTTTTTCCCTTCACGTGCAAGTTAGCTGAACGTTTGTCCAACACCACATACATTTCTTGGGGGATCTTGGAAAGGGACAATATTCTTCAAGGAAAAGAGTGCAGTAGTCCTCAACATTTCATGTATACATGAAACTCTGGAGCATTTTCAAAGGCTTACTTTTTTTCAGCTTAAGTCTCTAAGTGTTTCTAATCAGCTTCGCCCTGAGATTATTCTCATCTATGAGTCTGATGTATTTCCCTCCCTGGCATTCCCAGTTTGTTCCTTGTTTGCAGTGCAGCTGAGGAGCTGGCTGGCTTACGTGTGATTCCCAGCATGATGATGCTACTCTAACGTGTTGTAATAAGGAACCATCTTGGTGCTATAGGTCTGTTTATTGATCAGTCAGGAAGATGCCTTAAAAGCCTTTATTTCCTCTGGCTGCAGCTTCCACACAAGTCAGTAGACTCATTAAATAACCATTTGAATGATATACACTTAGGGGTGTATTTCCCCGGATCCTGCCAAGCCGAAGAGGTTCTCAGTATGCTTTATTTTGATGTGGCTGAAGGTCCTGAAATTGGAAGAAAGAAGGCAGACTTCACACCTGCTGGCAGCAAAGGAAGAGAGGGTGGGTATTCTGACAGCTAAACAAAGCTTGAAAAAGCTGCAGCTAAAAGAATACTGAAGTTCATCCAGTCCTCTCCTGTGGCAATGCCTTGACCAATTCATGTGCCCTGTTCTGGCAACAGGCAGAAACTTGGGTTGTTCTTACAGCATTGCTGCCTCTGACATGTGGTAATTCTCACTAGACATGTGGTGTTTCAGAGGCTGCAGACCAGAATAGTCCTTCCTTTTCCATACCTCATATTGCCTTAGTGAAATCATGGACACAGCTTGTTGCAACCAGTTCCTCCGGGCCCCAACCCATTTGCTCCTTCTCCTATGCCTGTGTGGTGGCTTCATGTGACTGGTCCTTTAGCTGCATCCCTGAATTCTTCCCCTTCATTAAGCAAACTCCCATACAGTTTTCCCAATCAGATCAGAGGTCTGTACAGGTTATGTTGGATTTGCCTTCTGCTGTATAATCTGTATTCCCCTTAGCATGAACATTCCAATGAGACTGGATGACATGGTGTACAGGATCCAGGTTGTTGCTTTTCCGGTGTCATTCAGGATTGATGTCTGCTGATTAATGCCTGAGAAATTACATGAACTTTTTGTGAAGAAAAATGTGCCATATTGATGGAATTTTCAATCTTGTTCAAATGTCAGGCAATCTGCTTGCAGAAATTAGCGTTCTCATCTCTTGACTACTCGACCTTAATAATCAACATAAATATTGAACCAACCTTTTAAAACTGAGATTACTCATTTAAATCCAATTGGAAAAGATGGTGATGGTAAGGACAAAAAATGTCAAGGAAGTTGGGGGGACTGGGTTGTATTTGTCAGACACGTGTGGCTTTTAAATCTGATCGTTTCCTGTCAATTCAAGTTTGGAGCTGTCTGTGGAGATCAGTTGCACTGGCCTAGGTGTTACGGGTTGATATGAGCTTTTGTAGTTCCTTGCAAAATGTGCCATTAGGGTGGAACATCTTGTGCTCCTCTGTTTCTGGTTGCTAAGTACCCATTCTTCACAGTTGTACCTTGAGGTAGAAATTTAATAACCTTGTGATGTTTACTTTCCTACAGAGCCACAACATTTCTGGTAACAGGAAGGAATATGTATCTTTATGGTCAAACTGTGCTTTAGTCAGTTGGGTAGAGGCATATTACAGACAGGTTTACCAGCTGGTCTGGGATGATCTGTATGTGTTGAAATTAACTAATGTTGGCCAGTTAAGGTGTTGTTCTAATATTAACATGACCCCTTGGGAAGTGCACTTTTGCAGACAAATACTGTATTGGCAGGAAAGGGAATGATAAAGAGAGAGAAAAAAAAGGTTTTAAATTCTAAATCACTATCTTTCCTGGACTAATAACTTATACCTCTGAAGATAACTTGCCTTTAAACTTAAGACTTGGACAAATGTAGTAATAGTGCAAAAAAAAAGTCATCTTTCTGAAAGAAAAAAACATACTGTTCCTATTGCAATGAATGTAAGGGATCCGTGCTTTTGGATCTGAGGAAAGCCTAAAAGCCATTTATGTTCCATTTCTTATTATTAAGAGCTCTAATTCTGTTGACCACAGCTGTGGTGTTGTGGAATTTAACGCTTTTGCAGTGATGGGGATTTGGCACATCAGAGCGGAAGGTATCTGGCAATTTGGTTTCTCAGTTACCTAGGGAGATACAGAGAATATCTGTGTGGCAGACAAAACAGAAGCATATCGTATAACATTCCTGTTCGTTCCTTTGCCCTGCTTAATAAGATGTCGACTTTGATACCTTTCCCTGCTCATGGCAGGGAGGTTGGGACTAGGTGATTTTTAAGGTCCTTTCCAAACCAAATCATTCTATGATTCTATGATTTCCTGGTTAGAGAATTATAAAGAGTTTACCTCTCTTCTGGACCTTCATGCCTTGCCCTTGAGTTTCTAGTGAGCTTAGCCAAGAACCAATTACAAAGCTGTTTGAAATCTGGGCATATTCACATCTGGAGCTGTCCAAGGACACTCTCGTTTGAGCCTGTCTTTCCTTATATTCTCATGTGTGAAAAGGGTGTAGTTTATTTCTCCCCTACATATTTGCAGGAACGGCTACTGTTAGCTTTCCAAATAAAATTATATTAGGGCAAGTTTGCACATTTTGGTTTGCCTCAAAATCTGCACAACAAAATAGCTCCTAAAGGAAACAAGGGGTTTTTTTTGTTTTGTTTCTCAAGATGGAACAAGGGGACAAAAGGCCATCTAGCAACACAGAGATCTGCAATGGAAGAAGCGTTGGCTTCTGCCAAAAGGAGGAAAATGCACTGCTCCAAAGAGAATGAGACAACTGTGCTTGATGAGCTGTGCATTAAACATGACTGCCTTCAAGCAGAGTCAGAAACTGTGATATTTAAATTTCAGTAGAGTACTCTTCCATTGTTTTCCTCTGTGTTTCATTTTTTCTCTCAGACTCTCTTCTCTCTCATCTGACAGCTTTGGGATTTTTTTAGAAATCTGACAATCAGTTCCCATTCCAGTTTGTTATTGAACACCTCAGAATTATGGGAAACTACATTGGAGCACTGTGTTCCTTCTCTTTGTGTGGGTAATTAACTGCCTCAGCTATGTTTGGACTTCTTTCAAACTGCAGAATTATTTAAGATAACAGTAGATGATCAAGTAGTTTCAGGGAAAGGTTAATAATGATGAACATCTACCGGTAGCAACTAAATTCTTAATTTCCTGGCTGGGTTTGTTCCAGTGTAGGAGCACAGTTTTGCTAACCAAAGTAGCATATTGTGGTAAGCATGCAGTGTGTGGTCAGCCCTCCATGAAGGGGCTGTGTTCAATATTCAATATATTTCCTAAGAACCCATCCTAGGGAGCAGTGTCAGGGCTGTCCTCTGTCTCAGAGGACAGGAAATTCACGGTGTCTGTCTTCTCACTGAGCAAGTTCCTAATCTTGGGAAATCTTTGCAAGAATTTATGATAACTTGAAATGGTACCACTTAGGGTGACTTGGTGCGATGTTTGGAATCTCAGAATAGGTTGAGCACTTCCTTTGCTCTGAAACTGTCTAAGCTCTAGTTGCAGTTGAGATAATAATTAAGGTGATCTTTCCCACTCCAGCAATCAAAGCAGCTTTCCAAGCCCCTTTTATAAAGTACTGTTTATAAAGCATTCAAAAGCTCATAAACACAGCGAAGAGTTAAAAATAGCTATTGTTTCTTCCTTATGGCTTTTTTTTTTTCAGTGCCTTGAACTGCATCTTCTAATCTCTTGAATCTCTGCTTGTACATTCTTCCCACAAATGTCCCTTACACTCTGTTAAAAACATAGTCTACTGCTTTACCATCATATCCTCACACCTCGCTGTATATTAGCTCATCTTCATTACAATATCTTTAACTGGAATTTGCAGCTGATGTTTCAGGCTTCCCAGTGGAATCAAAGACTTTTACCTATAAAAATAAATTGTCTCCCAAAAGCTTTCTTCCCTTACTGCGAATTCAATGCCACTACAGTGAAATAGATTTATTAATTCATTCCTTTGCCATTTTGTTTGGGGTTTTTCAGGGTGATCTATGTTGCTTAACTTACAGATGCAAATGGAAAGCAGAGGGGACCTATGCTTTGCTTATTCTGTGGGAGTCTACCTCTGCAGCTGGGAGAATGAGCAGATGCAGATGTAGGGGTCCTGAGAAGTTTATGTCCCCTTAGGCCACACCTTATTTTCAGCATTGGCCCGGACCAGGGGTTGGCCTGTAGGTTGGAAACACGAGTCCTGAGAAAAACGCACATTGTGTTGGGAAGAAGGGAGAAGAAGCCATTTCAGCTGAATAGCTCTTTCATCTTCTCTTATGTTTCCCTAAATGTTGTGCAGAAGCCAAGCAAATCTACCATCTAATCCTCTGTTGAGAGAGATGCACAGAATAAAGATGGGTGTTAGGCTGCAAAGAAAAAGAACAGCGACTTGGATCAATCCAAAAGTATTTACCCACTCTGAACAGCAGAGATAAGAGCAAAAGTGGTAAAGAAACCTAAATCCCACATCAACAGCACAATATTAGAAGGGTGATTAGGATTACGGACCTAAGGGAATGTGTACATTGCAATAATGAAAGTGGGGTACCTAAGTTTTAGGCTACCTAGGAAAACTGGCAGGTTTGACTGACCTGTGCAGGCATTGATGAAGGAAAGGACTGCAGACTGGTTGCCATCAGTGTTGGGATGCTGTGCAGGTGCCTTGCCTTCCTCTGGCAAGGCTGCTCTGCAGGGCTGCCTGGCAGGCATCAGTTTGCCTGACAGGTAGTGGGGCAGCCCCATGACATGCAACCAAATGGCAGCAGCAAAAAGGTACTGCTTTGGAGACAAGTGAGTTTGGGTTTAAATTTTGTCTCTTGGTTGCAAAATGTGCTCTTTGTGCCCAGCAGCTCTCAAATTAATACAAGTCCATATTTGTCTTTGTCCCTTGAATTCTACCCACACATCTGCAGAAAACTTTGTGTTTAATGAAACTTTGCAAATTCCAGGGCCAATTACTATTCATCAGCTTCTTGGATCCTATATACAAATGTACACATGCCATACCCTGGTCAGCTCTATTGATTACTGATCACTGCTGCTCAGGTATGGCAGTCAAGTGCAATTAGCTTATTCATTAATTAACCTGAGAAATTTTACCTCTGGAGACACACTTGAGCTTTGCTATTCAAAGAGAGAGCAATAAAAAACTGATTTCTGAGGAGGCTGGGGTAAAACTGTTCTAAAAATCTACTTTCCAGCATTTACTATACCCTTGAATGATGAATACCATCTGAGGCCAGTTGGCAGGCTTCTCTCCAAAGAGATGACAAAAGTGATAACATTTTATAAGCTCCCACTCCATATTTCCGTTTCTTGTGACTATTCTTAGAATGCAGAGTTTTTATGGGTGCTAATTATACCACTAAAATGTCAACTACTTGTGCCTTCTCTAAGGAAAATGCTGTAATACACACACACTCACTAGCACCTCCTTGAATTCCAGTGATGTGCTGGTGGGTAGGTGTGACCCACAGTGAGCAAACATTTGCAAGTCTACCTAAATTAAGGAGAGCAGACTAGAGAAAAGATGATGTAAGAAGCATGTCACGCCCTCTCCTCCCTTCCCTGACTGGCCAGGCTTGAGTAAACTCTCAGTGTCAGTGTAAGGACCAAGAGGACATTCCCTGAATGTCCCTGTTCATGTCTTGTCATGGAAAGATTAGAGGTCTCTTGTGCTGCAGAGCGTGTGTACATGTTAGGGCCACAGCTTGAATGGGGATACTGGGGTTTGTGCTTTCCTCTCTTCTCGATGAAATTATGCAAGCAAATTTCTTGTTCCTTGCACCACCTCTAAAACCTGATGCAAAATAACTTCCCAGTATCATCAGAAAGGTAGGACGTGCTTCCAGTTCTTAAGATTGCCTCAAATCAGCCTTGACATTTGGTGTCTCTAACCTAAATGGTGTTCGGTCCTAAATTAGAGTCCACTTGTAATCACCTACTCTTCAGTCACTGACTTACACTTGGCTGATAAAAATTAAAGATTTTTCTGCAGACCTGTCAAGTAAAATGGTCATGAAACGATGCCAGATAAATATCTTAATGTGGGCCTGAGGTGTTTCAGCTATTTTGGTAGGCTTATGACTGAAGCCATGATTTACAGCCCTGTTTGTGACCCAGATATCTCCTTCAGTTCTGGTCTTCCTGTTTCTTTTGTAGCTCTCCTGTTCTTACTGTGTCTGCAGCTAGCATCCCTTATTTGAGTGCATGGAAACACATGTGAACAAATGCTATGTAGTGATGTAATGAGGCTGCTCAAAACAAAGTTATGACCTTCACAATGGCTGGACCCAGATGAATGTGGGCACCATTTTTCAAAACACAGGGAAGTACGTGCAAGGTCTCAGGAGCAAAGAGCCTGGAAGGTAAACCTGACTGACTACAAGACTCCCAGTAAGGGGGCAGGAAACAGCCTGTTAGTTACAGTATCCATATCTCTTGAGAGTGTTTGCATTTTCTTATTGAAACAATCCTAACTTCTTGAAATCATGAAGTATGAAAAATAAAAATTTGATCTATTAGACATGTTTACGTAATAGTTACATGTACTTAATGACCTGCCAACTTTTCCTACTTCAGACCTGGAACAAACAGCAAGTCACTGGGTGGTTTGGAGAGGGATGGAGGAGGGCAAATGTGCAGCCATTTGTTGTACAAAAGAGGGAGCCAGGCTGTCCTGTGTCTGTCTGCTGTTCCAGCAGCCAGCCTGCCCTCCCAAGCCTGGTGCTGGGTTACATCTAACCTCCTTTGTGGTTCCTGCAGCACTTCCTGCTGCTGCAATGGGACACGGTCTCTTGTGACCGGCACAGAACAAAGCATCTGCTATGAGGGAAACATCGAGAAAGAACAGCATTTTGAAACTCTGTGTTGGTAAAAACTGTTCAGCTGCTGTCTCGAAAGGTGCAAAGGACCCTGGCCTTTAGGATGAAAAGTACAAGGCAGCACAAGGGCAGCCTGGAGAGAAGAAATACTGTCTTTCATTGACGTTTCTGGGTGAGTCATTCCCCCTCGGTCTGACTCAGCACTGAGCGCTGCTGCACTCCCAGAACATCGCCCAGCTGGCACCAGCTGCTGCCCAAGGCAGAACATGCTCGGTCTGCAGGGCACCCTGATGGCTCCGTGTGGTGACTTTAGCCAAGCAGCTGTGCTGGGGAGTGCGGGGGCAGAAGGTCTGACCCTGACCTCCTCCTGCCTCGAGCACCTGGCAAAGTCTTGCTGACATCTGGCTGAAGCAAGTGTGTAAGTACCCTGGTGTCTCATGGCCTGCTTTCCTAAGGAAGAGTGCAAACAGATTTCTGAAACCTTCTAACACAGAATTAAAGCCTAATTTAAACCATTACCTGGGTTTTCTAGAATTTACGTGAAAAGCTTAACAGCAAAATGCCTAAATGAGACAGGAAAAATGTTTTTGTGATGGATAAACATGTTGCTGCTCGTTCCAAGCACCAATCTAGATCTTTCCCATTTGCTGAGAGAGGCTGTCTGCACTGTGCTGCAAACCCCTGTCCAGGGAGGCTGTGCTGGCTGCCCATCTCCCTTACAGCAGGAGAGGCTCTGGTGCTTCAGCAGTGCCGTTGCCATGGCTTTGCCCCAGTGTAAATGAGATCAGAAGCTGGCTCCCTGCCACTGTATATGTTTTCTTGTGAGAACTGAACTGAATTATGCTTGTCATTGTTTGCTTGGTGTTTTTTCCCCAGCAAGATTAACAATAGCCCTGCTCGCAAAATCCTTACCTTGAGAAAGATGTGATGTTGATGTTTCCTTTAAAAGGGCAAACTAAAGGAACTAAAATAAATTAGAGAACCAAACAGCCCTTAAATTTGGACACCGTGTTGCAGGGTGTGCTTTCAGTGCTTTTGTCTTCAGTGGCATGTTTAATAACTTCTGTTAGCTCTTTGCTAAACAGAGGGCTGGGAGGCAGGAGGGCCAGGGTCAGCTCTCCAGATCTAGCAAAGTGATTCTGGGCAGATGGGGGCTGAATCTTTTGATGGTGATGCTCCCCATTAAAACAAAACAAAACACACAAACAAAAAACAAAACAAACAAAAAAACCCACCAAAAAAACCAAACCGAAACAAACCAAGAAACAAACAGATAAATAAAAACCCAAACCAAAACAACAACTGTATGTAACTTTTATGTTTTCACTCTTTCAATGGCACCTCTGTTAGGAGTATCTTGGGCAAAAATCTGTCTGATTTTTAAAGTGGTGAGTGTATGAGTGGAGGTGGATGATGTAGGTGTAGGTACAGTGGCAAGGAGACAGATAACATTTTTTAGAACAGGTTTTTTTCTTTCCATTATGTTTTGTATAGCACCGAATGCAGCTACATATCATATGTGTACAACATTCAGAACTTGTGTGCTATGAACTAAATAATTGGGCAATCTGAACAAAAGCTACTCCTTTTAAAGTGTTTTCTGAAAAAGTTAAAATTCAAATACATTCATAAATGTTGTACCTCTAGCATTCTTTATGTGAGGACATGTCTTCCTGTAACAGAGTTATTTTTTATTTTCACTATCCTTTTATGGAGGTTTAAATTATCTTGAGCTGTTCAATAAACCCCACAGAATTGCTCTTTACGCAATTACTTAGAGAGAGTGTTCCATTACGTGACAGTCACATAGCCACATAATATCCCTTTCAGCTATAACTTTCTGTTACTTTTTCCCACTAAGTGTCTGAGAAGGTAAGGCAAGTTTAAAATATTCCAGTCGACTTATACTGGCCTGGGTGCTGCTGATGCCAAGGGAGAGAGTCTGGAGATTTCTGCATGGTCCAGAGAGGGCTATTAGTTAGGATAAATAATGTTGATGTGCCTCGTTGCCCTAACCAGGATTCTCTGACTTGATTTGCTTTCATAATTTCAGAGCATCTGATTTCTTTTCTATACTGAGCATTGACTTTCTGATGGGTGATTTTTCCAGCAGGAAATATGATATGAAAAAGATGTGATGATGACACTGAAAGAGACACCTTTGAGACAAACTTTTGCTTAAGGACTGGGTAGATTTTGAACACTTACAGGTTGAGGGTCTTGAGTTTGGAGTCTAGTCCTTATGGGTCCTGTATTCTTCGATGGATCAGATTCTGTGGTCTCTCTCTGTTTCAGCTTCCAGTCTATAAAAGGAAGAAAAACCTACATTTCTCCATCCCGGTGGGGCACTGTGAGTGTAAATACGTTGAAAATCATGAAGCACTCCAATACTATGGTAATGGAAACCATATTACAAGGATGGGCAGATAGCCAAGAAAGCTTTGTACATAGTTCAATTTAGTTTTCGGAATCTAATGAGATCGAGAAGAGTCCTTGTTGGTATAAATCAGAATTTTCACTGATTCATTGAGAATCAGGCTGGTTGAATATTTTGCAGACATTTCTATGCTTAGAGCTTCCTAGGCTCACAGCTGCATGAGAAGAAGACTTTCCTGTGTGACCCTGAGCACGGTGCTCCAGCAGTAGTAGCAATACAGAACCAGTGTTCTCACCCTGGGTTCCAGCGAGATGCTCCAATGTGTGCACCTGCTGTGCCTGGTCAGTAAGAGCTCATGGATTCATTAAGTCTCCAAAAGCCCACAGGAAGGAGAAATGGTAACTGTGTAACTCTGAAAACATGTTATTTTAAGATACATCAAAGTTTTCTTCATGAAAGATTATGTTTTTAGTTTTTATGTTTGCAGGCTGAACTCTTTTTAGCCTAAGATCCATGAAAGGGCTTGTTGTGCCAATCTGGCTGAATGAATAGTTTAATGATAAACAGTCAAACATAGGAAGAAAACATGAAAAGCTTCAGGTACAGGTCCCCCAGAAGGGCTCTTTGAAGTCAGACTCAATTTTGATGTGCTCTTTAGGTTTTATTTTCACCTTCCAGCAAGCCTCCCGGCTAGCCATGAAGATTTTCTATCTCGGAGCTGCCTGTAGCCTGGTTAAGGAGGCGTGGCAGGTGAGTGATGAGGGGATCTGCTCTTCTTAGTGCTCTGAGAAGGCTGGAGAAGAGTTGTGCTGGCATCTCAACACCTAGGAGGAGCTCCAGAGCATTTTGGAGTAGTGTGGCTGTCGAACTTTTTCCTGTCTTTAATACAGGTTCTAAAAATAATAATATATGAAAATTGGTTCTTCCCAATGCACTTAGTAGATCCATTTCATTTTAGGGGAGTTTTGGGTTTGTTGCTTCCAAAGCAAACTGCTCCAAAGTTTAACTGCCTGATTAACCACTGGCTACAATACAGAGACTCAGGGCTACACTACCACCTCTTTCCCTGAAAACCTGTGTCCTTTCAGCATGTTGCAGAAGCTGATGGACTGTGCTGAATCTTCTGAACAGCAGCAGACTGGATTGAGCTGATAATTACTTGCTGGAGCAAGTAATTCTTGTGGAGAGGACAGATTTCTTTCCAGGTCCATCTACTGATGCCATTGCCACGGCTCGTGGGCCCTGGTTGCTTTGCTGCTCCGCTTCATGCAGGTGCAACAACAGCTATAGCTGTCTGAATAAAATGGTACTTGAGAAAGAGTGGGGGATAGGAGTGCAGAGGGCAGGAAGAAGTCAGCCAGACAACAGTGTATATTTTTTGTTCAGTGTGTAAAAAGACATAGTGGGATTGCCTAGTTATCAAAATCTCCAAGGAGTGAGATTCCCATCTATCACAGGGTTAGTGCACACAAGGGACACTACAAGCACCATCCAGCATGAGATGTGCTCGAGTCATCGTGTAGCCCCATCAGTGCCACCATGAATCACGCTCAGATTTGCATCTCTCCTTTCCAAAGAGTTAAAATTGACAGATAAATAGGGATAAATAGCTACATCCATGGACCCTGTTTGCTTTCTACTTCCTTCCAGCCACTCAGGTTTCCATTGGAATCCTAGTTATATTGTTTATTTGGTACTCAGCCTGTGGAGAAAGTGTGAACCACGTGCATGGAAGCTGTAGGTTGCTGTGAATTTTCCCAGCCCTCCAAATGGAAATCAGTGCTTGAACCCAGTTGTGAAACTTAATTGGGTTTCATAATTTTGGCAGAAAATAATGTGCTCAGAGAGCCAAGGTCATCTTACTTTGTGATTAAAAAGTGTGTGAGGTCTTAAGAGGCAGTGGGGGATCTCTCCTGTCTTGCATGGAGACTTTCAGCCATCTGCTTGCAAGGGTTTGTCCTCTGCAGAGCTCCAACAGTGAACCTGCAAGATAAATGGGAACCTTGTTCCCCTTCCCCTGTGAAGATACAGCTCCTTATGGCTGCCATACTGAAGGAGAAATGTCACTGCCAATACTCCGTGTGTCTGTAAGCTCAGAGAACTTAGTGATCGAGAAGGAAAAAATAAGGTAAAAGGGGAAGGTGGAACTCATAGAGGGGAAGATTTTGTTCTGTCAGTTTATGTGCAAACCAGGAATTATTCCTTCTTTGAACAAAAAACAATCTAAAGAATGAAGTTGTCATGTGTGGGTTTTTATCAAAATTAAAATGGTAGAAATTATTTCCAAATGCACTTATAAAGAATGACACTCTTGTTTTGATATTTAGTTTCTTGGGGGAAAAAAAAAAGGATAAAAAAATACATTTTCAGGAGGCTGTGATCAGAATAAAGCACTAAGGATAGGCATTATGCTGGATCATATTTCCAGGTGTTTTCATTCCATGGATAAGCCAGGTCTTTGGAGTTTTCCTGCCTGCAGAAAAGGAAGATCTCTGCTGTCTGTGCCTTGTACTGCCTTTGTCTGGCTCCCCGAGTGCTGACATCGGCACATGTGGCTCTGCAGAAGCGAAGGTCTGCTGGGGTTACCTGCCCTGCACATGGAGACCCAGGGAGTAAACCAGATTTGAAGGGAGGTCCATTTTCTTGAATCACTTGCACTGGAATGAAGGTACCTGAGCATGTGCCAGTAACCGATTCCTGGGAATTAGGCACTGCCCAGTCTTTACACGTTATCCTTATTGTTTAGGTGGTGGCCTGTTTCTTAGGAACAATGTTCACCTTTGACTTTGTGTTAAGAATATTCTAAGTCTTGAAACTTTCTCTCTTTGATTGTGAAAGATGTGTTACAGTTAACCTTTAGCAGGTTTGATTTTTTTCCATTAACTTTTTAGGTGTAATTACTCATAGTTCTGTGTGAGAATACTTGCATGTGTAATGAAAGCCATTAGATTTCTCTATTTAATTCAGTAAGCATTCATCTAAAAATTTAGATTTGTATCTTTATATTATGAGAAACAGACTTTATAAATACCACCCTTTGATATAATCAAGTTTTCAAAAGTCTTCGAGATCAAACATACCAAATAAATCTTGCAAGTCAAGGCTGTAGTTCCCCAGTTGGGTGTTGAATGAATGTGCTAAATCTAAACCCTCTCAGGACATGAGTTTTAGTCAGAAGCATAAACAAATGTTTCCTCATCTAGGAGCAGAAATGGTTGTCACTGGATAAAAGTTAGAAAACATTAAAACACGAAACCAAACTAGCAAACAAAAAATAACACTGAAGTGTTTTCCTTAATATGTAACAAAAGTTCTGCAAATTCTGTGACCCATAATGATGAAAGTATTTGTTCCCACTGTATAGGACAATTAGGATGAATTGTTTGTTCCCTATTCCCTACAAGCCAGGCCTGTGAATTCAGGTCAGCTGCTGGCAGTTAATTGTGTCCTGTTGTGACAGATGAGCAGGGGAGAGGGGTTTTGAGGTGCAGACCACCAGGGCTCTCCCTGGAGATGATTGTCCCACAGGCAGCAGAGCAGATAATGAAAAACCTGGCAGGGAGGATTGGAAGTGAGAGCAGTGCAGGTTTACCAGTGAGTCATGGTGTAATGCTGGTAGCAGCAGGGTGCTTGCGTGGTGTGTTTGTGACAGGATGAGTCAGAGAATGGAAGGATAAAGGTACAGGTTCCGAAGACTGGAAGTGGTGGTAAGTGCCTGTATCAATACTTGAGACTTGTCCTTGTGCTGGCCCTTCAGAGAGGTTGCAGCTGGGGAAGCTTTTTGTCAGGACACTTGGTCTCCAAGGTGGCTGGACACAAGCAGGCTCTACAAGGGAAGTGGGCATCACTGGCTTTAGCTTGACCCTGGACCTTTTCTGAGGTGTTTACCCTTGGTGAGACATTTACACTTCAGAAATTTGCAACACAGGCAGAGCCAACTCACCCCTGCCTGCAGGGCAGCAAGTCAGCTATTTCCCTGAAAGAAGGGGAAAATTCAGAGGAACATTTATCCCACTTTATCTGCCTGCCAAAATAGAGCTATTGGGAACAGAAAGGTACAGGCCTGGAGGAAGGATGATATAGAAGCGGTAACAATGCTTTCCCTGATCCTTCACCACTTCTTTTACAGTCTGGACGCTTAGGAGTTTGAAGTGCCAGCTTTTCTTGCCTGCAATTCTGCTCGACATCTGCTCGTGAGGGTACAGAGCTGAGGGATTGCCCCTTTACTCATGCAACCACTGTTTTTCTCTTTACAGCATCCCTCCCATCAAAGAGGCAAAGACTGATTTTTCTAACCAGAAAAAGAAATAGCAAGTCAAGATACAGCAGAAATGGGTGGCAGGAATAATGGTAGAGCATCTGAGCATCACTCAGAGAGCAGTACTGCCCCTAGGCTTAGACACACCAGGGACCATTGCCCACTGGCCAGCGAGGATCACAAATGATGGTGCAAGACAGGACTGTGCTCAGGGTATTCTGTCTCCATGAAGCTCGTGGTGCTGTTTTCAATGCCCTGAGCCATTCTACTTGTTTCTCTCTCGATTTGGCAGAGTGGCTCCTGAGCCCATGCTAAGATGCTCCAGTTAAATCCCCTCCCTACCTTCTTCTTGATTCTTTTTGTCAGCCCTGTGCCCACGGCCACAAACATCAGAAATCACCCTTGGCACACCAGTGCTGTACAGGTGCAAACCATTTGCCTTGGGTGAGCTGGGTCACAAAACCAGGCCAAGAGAACTTGATCAAAATGTAGTTTTCAAGTGGCCCCAAACAGTTTTCCAATGCAGTGATTTCCCACCTTCCCCACACCCTGATTCTGCTGGAAAAAGTAAGTTGGGGAGGCAGGGCACAAGGCATGGTGCCACACAGAGGGCCCAGGGCTGCCTCATGACTGTCCCTGGCTGAAGCTGCTGCTGCTCTGCCTCCCTGTTGCTAAGGAAGGTTTCTATGGCAAAGGCCCACTAAGAAAGTGGGAATTGGAGTGAGTTAATGTTCCAAACAGATGAATTTGATATTGTTGGCAGCTGGCTTCTACAAGGGAAATAATCTGCTGGAAAGGAACACTGGCCGTCATGGATGCTGTGCAGAGTGGGAGGTGCAACTGGTTTGTTTGTCAGTTCATCTCCTTTTAATGTTGGTAGTGTGTGGTAAATGCAAACTGCTAAATTAAATGTTGGTAGTAAAATATTCTCATTATAGGTGTATTCTCTTAGGATGATGAGCTCCAAACGTCAGTCACACCTCAAAAACTTTTGCTGTCCTGTAGCCATGTCTTGATCAGCTGGAGTAGAGAGTGGGGAGGCAAATGTGACTTGAATCCCCTGAGTAAAAATACACTGGTCAAAGTGGAAGTCTGACCATACATAAGACATCAAAAAATTTTGGCATCCCTAAGGCCTGCCTATACCTAAGACCCATGGAGTATCTTCCTTGGCAGCCTGGAATGGTCCCACAGTGGAGCTGGTCTGTCTTCTGTGTGTGCTATAGAAACCCAGACATACTTACCTCTCATCCCCAGTGCTCTGAGGTACTGGTGGTATCATCCATGATGCTTTTGGTCATGCCAGTCTGGTGTGTGGAGCACTCCACAGCAGAGTGCCTCTTCCACACCTGCTCAGGTTTGAAGTCCGAGTTTCTCCTCTCAAAAGCATTTCACCTTGCTTCCAGTTGGAGGTAATGTGGGAGGCACATCCTCCAACATGAGGGACCATGCGCTGTCAGCAGTGGCAGGTCACTGGGAAAAGGTTAACAGAACAAAAGGACACTTGTGAGGATGGTGTTCACCTGGCGTTTGGTCCATCGGGGGATGGACATGTCTCTTGCGTTTGTAATTCAGAGCAAGGACGTAGTGCTTGGCTGATTGATGAGCTGGGGTCGTATGAAGTGCCTGCCTGGGACAGCAGGGGAGCAGGCTCGGTGCAGGAGGGATCCTCCAGTGCTACAGCCAGCACTGAATGAGACCTCAGGCCTCAGTGAGCGTGCTGTACCCCACCAGCATCAGCATGCTGGATTGAGGCCCAGCAGAGTGTCTGTTCATCAGGCATTCTGTTATGTATGGAAAATGGGCAGATCTGGGTACAGCTTTTAGAAACATGCTTTCATCTCCCATACAGATGGGAGGAGTAAATGGACCATTGCTTACAGCTTCTCACTGGAGTGCGACTTCCGAAAACAAGGAGAGCTTCCTGACAGGAGGTACGTGAAATCTCATTCTACTGAAACTACTTTTCCTTCTTCTGTTATTTCTCAGTGCTGTTGGTCTCCCACCTTTAGCAAGATTTACGTTTGCCAGGAGGGAAAAATGCATTAAAAAATGGTATCTGCCATGTCCCACGACTGCTCTGCTTGTCTGTGGCTTGCCCGCAGCCTGCCTGCTGTTCCAGAAAGTTTCTGCTAAGCTGCCAGAAGTTCCTCTCCTTGTGTGGTACTGCTCTGCAAGCCTATGGATGATGCTGCTAACTCACTGATGGCATTAACCTGGCCAGAGGCTGTTCCCACTCCTCGTTCATGGAGACAGTCAAAAGATGAAACTCTTGAGGTTAAATGAGTGACCTGGCAGTTGGGCTCAGCATTTCTCTCTTGCTCTGTGGTGCACAGAGAGTGGTTGGCCTTTATGCAACTGATAAGAAGAAAGTGGTTAGAGAAAAGGGCTGCATTAAGGCCAGCAGCTATTTTCAGTCTGTGTGATGGGTGAAATACTGGCTTGGCCACTGTGCCTGCCCTCCACCTCTCCCCAGCTGGAGGATGGAGGGAGGCAGGGGCAAGCAAAGCCACATTGCTTTTCCCACCCACCACTGGTGCCTGCAAGTCCCACATACTCTCTGTGATAAGAAATATCGCAGTGGTTGAGCCTCTGGTCCTGCCCCACTATGCAGGTATCCCCTGTGGTGCCAGATTGCCCAGTTGGGTTTGGAAGCCTGAATCCCTCCAGTGACTCCCCCAGTGATCTCACCACCATACTGTACACCCAGCTGAGATCCCACACTGCTATGCTGAAGAAGTCTCTCCTTCTCACCAGCTTTCACCTCCTGTGAGGTTTGTAGTCCCTACAGTGAGCAGATGGCCAGAGTCTGTTTCCGCCTGGTGCCCAGGGAGCTTCCAGGCTCCCTGACCTCACAGGGAAGAGGTGCTGGACTAGCACAAACTTGGACAAAAGGATGCACCCTCTTCTGCTCTTACTGAAATGTAGGGCTACGTATGGCCCAACTTTCACACAGATTTTAGCAGTGTAAGAGATGTTTGCACTTTAACTTGAAAGCTAAATGCAATTTAAAGCTAAACTATCTGGCTTTAGGTGAATTTTCACATCTCCTGGCACTGCCCAGAGGCTTTCTTTCACACGCCTCTTGCACTGCTGCAGAAAAAACCCACACAGACATGAGCATGTTTTCAGGGACACAAACCAAGGGCTTCCTCTTTGCTCTGGGGACAGAAAGCTGTCATGCTCATCTCGCATGGCCTCATCTTGTGAGACCTTGCTACAAGATAAGTAAATCTTTGCTTAGAGGAAATAATTTTCTCCAAGTTACAGAAGACTTCCTTAAACTATACATCCTACTAATTTTTCATGCTCTCAGATGTTCAGACTTGGCAGGGTATTAAATCAAATCCTGAGTGAAAAGATTGTTGGTGGGAAGGACTTTGCAGTGTATTGGTTTTAAGAGATGCAATAAACTATTATAATGGTGTGCCGATCTCAGAAACTGTTCCATGGGATGAGGACAGATACTGCATTCATGATCTGGGCTCTAATCTTTCTGACAGCATCTTACCCAGGGATGTTTACCACAACTAAGTGGTATGATTTTTTAATAGGTATTATTCATAATTTAAAGATGTAGCTTAAAGACGTTATAGACTGCTGCCAGAGTCGTGATGTATGATCTGCAGAGGTTTACTCCCCATTAGATATTACTGTAGAAATGACTTAAATCTCCTCCCTCAGTTAAACAATACTCTAAATGTCATCACTGTTTACAGTATTAGCAGAGCACTCAGTAGCAATGATCTGTGCTCTGACAGCCCATGAGCCTCTACAAGCAGACGGCAGATTTACACTTTGCTGAAAACTGGCTCATTATCTCCAGCAGCAAATTCCTCTCATAAATAGCCTTGTGTGCTCAAGCTGCAAATGGAGTTTGCATACACTGTAATGAAATCTATTTCCTAAACACTCTCCTAAGTGTTTTCATACTCTGATTCACTCTCCTTCCCAAAGGTGGGTGCACACGGGCACGGGTGCCAGCCAGAGACACTGGTGTGTGCTGCAGGTAGGTGAGCTGCAGAGTAGGGTTGCTTCATGGCCACTGTTATGGTCACAGGTATAATGGGAATGTAACATTCCCATCAAGGAAAAGGGCAGAGTGTTGCCACAGCAAAGCAGGCCCATGGTCTATCTGGTCAAGTGGATATTCAGCAAGTGGGCGCTCCAGGCACCTTCCAGCAGGCCTGAGCAGCCTTGCTCTCAGCTGTTATGACTAGCTGATATTTCTAATGGTGTTTCTCCTAATCCTGACTGGCTTAAACTGGGAAACATGCTGTGTTACATCATCTCCACACAAGACTGTCAGCTATTAAAACTGCTATTCCTGTTACACGATAATTGTTCAAATTTTGCTATGTCCTTACCCTGGATGTCCATCCACAGCACTGAGTTCTTTTGTCTAATTACGTGTTAGTTGGAACAGTCCTTCCTTCCATCAGCTCTGTGTTTGCTGCTTTTAATGTCATTGATTGCTCATGTGCTCTGGGATGGGAAGAACAGGAGCTCCTGATCTGCCTTCTCTCTGCTCTTCCTGACCTGCTATGCTTCAGGCTTGTTCTTTGCTGTTGTTTGTCTTCTTTTTCTTTTTCTTTCCTTAAAGTTCCTCAGATGGAAACAAAAGCAGACAGCAGAAAATGCGAAGGGGGAAGATCACAGCTGTTTCTAGAAAGAGCTGAAGCCTGTCTAGCATCAACCACGGTAGTGGTTTCCTGTGTAATTGAGGTAAACACGATTCAGTCAGGAGGATTTTTTTTCTTGTGAGATCCATAGCTATTTGGTTAGGCCTGGCCTCTTCCAGTCCCCAAATACTGAAGCACCCTCCGTTCCCTTCTCCTGTCATGGAACCTGGGGATCTGCTGCCAGTCCTTCCCCTGCCGGGGACAAGAAGGTGGCAGAAAGCGCTGTGGCAGTGAGGGTGGCTGGACAAAACAGGAGCAGTCCATGAGACAGGCTGGAGAGCAGGGATGTGCTGGGCAGTATGGAAAAGTCCCTTCTCCTGCCTTTGTTTCAGAGCACTGCAAGACATCACATTGCCTCTGCCCAGCTATAGCTGTGTTGATATCCCTCCAGCTCTGGTGCCAGGGAAAACGCTTGGTTCCTGTTAGGATGCTCAGTGCTCCTGCTAATGGGTTTCTGTGTGGAGGAGAAGGCACAGGTCCCAGCAATTGTTCGTGGCTGAGTACCACAGGCAATCCCAAAAGCTCTCAGAGAGCCCCAGGATGGGAAACCTATTGCCCAAGCAATTCAGAGAGTGGCATGTGTAGCTCTTGGAAAACAGCTCTAAAAGTCTGAGGGAAGCTACAAATACCTCTGTCTTTCGATTAATGCCATGAAACAGTCACTGGCAACTCTACAGCTCCCCTTTGGCTGGTGTGCTGTGCCAGTGAGAGCTGTGACCCTGAGTCCACCTTCACGAAACAAAGCAGTTTCAATCACTGTGCATGACTGAAAATTTTTGCTTGCACAAAAGTCCTTTTTTATGAGTTCGTGTGAGTATATAGCACCAGAACCTTACAGCAGGTATCATCCATTTACTGGCAAGCAGCTGCTGATAGGGCCAGAATAGATGGAGCAATGTTGGATGCTTACAGAGAAGGGCTGGCCCTTGGCTCTGTTGTTTGTAGCACAATTCTTTACATTCAACAAAGAAGGCACAAACCAGTTATAGTTCAACTAATCTTGCTAATCTTCTTTTAATGAATCTGTTTCAATGGAATTTCATTTCCACTTGCACAATCAGCCTGGGAAAGGCAGATAGTCCTGCAGAAAGAAATCACCCTGGCAGAAAAATCGCTCTTGAGATCAGGCCTGGGAGACATGAGACAAGCACGCAAACCAACTGTACAGAGATAACAAAATAGGAAATTGAAGAACAGTTTATGCTGCTGTCTCTCCTAAATTCCCCGAATTGTTCTGCATGTGCCTGTGTGAATGACTAATGTTGCAGAGGCAGCTGCTGCTGCCAATAGGAGCCAAAATCTCATCAGGACTGGTGCAGTACCAGTCTGCCTCTGCACATGCTGGAAAACATCGTGACATGGAGATGGCTGCTGAGAGTCCCTGGAGGTGACCACACAGGCCTGGTGCTTTCAGTTCTGCTGTTCTCTAATGAGCCTCCTTTAGGCTGTACCTCCCCAGCTGCAGGTGGAGAGATTCCCAGGAGCCAGTCCTGGGACCGACTGTGTCATCTGATCAACTCCCACTTGGTAGCTCTAAGTGTCCTGTTACAGCTATGTTGTTTTTACCAAAAACTTGAGCAATTTTTCTGTTTTAAATGTAGGAACATAATGAAATCCTTTCTAGATCTGTGGAAAGGGTTTGGAACTTAATGCCCAGTTAAGGCAGGTTTTAACACAAGATTTAAAAGCTTAGGAACAGGATTAGAAAAAGGAGGGAGCTTTAGAGCTTTGCCTTAGGGAGAGGGCGTATTTCTCAGACATGGTCTCTAGAGACCAGGACAAAGTCTGGGAGATACTGATGGCAATGGGGGACTCGCACTGAACTCAGTGCAATCATATTTTTTGCCTTAAATTTCTCTGTAGGCATTTATTAGCAGTGTGTAGCTGGGCACACGATAATGGACTCTGCTACAGCCCTGCAGAGGATGAAACCAGAATGTAAGAAAATTAAATATTTTCCCATAACAGCAAATACTTTGTGAAGTTGCTTTAGATATCGCAGAAACACTTGGTAACTAATTGGCCAGAGTATTTGTGGGAACTTTTTAGTATTTCCACTCCTAGAATCTGAACTAAAAAGGCCACAGCTGATGCAGTTATAATCCCATTTCTGTATTTACTGTGTTTTATGGCCTCAGCCAAGAGCTGATCAGCCTATTTCTGCCTGTGTGTACATTGCACAGCATCATCTCTCACTCAATCTGCTCTTAGATATTTCCTGCTGTCAGTGTGGACTGCAGCACTGTCTGTTTGAGCTGACCAGCAACGGACCTGTTTCCCTCCTGGAGTGCTGTGGATCTTTGCAGTAGCCCACAGACTCCCAGATGCCATTTTCTAATTGCCAGCAGGGCTGGATGCATCCATAGCACCACTGGATGCAGGGCCGGTGGTAGTACGGCCAGTGCAGGTGGGATGCACGGGAAGCCCATGCTGAAATGGGGGAACAGCACTTGGAGGTGCTGAGTCTTGGGCAAGAGGAGCTTGTATTCCTGGGGGACACTCACTGGGACAGCTGAGAAACCTTCATTGTAGTGCAGAAATCTGACCCTGTGGGTTTGGCTTCATCTTAGGCATCCCAAAGAAAACAGAAGTGGAAAAACCTCCAGCTATGTGTCTTTAAATATAACGCAGTCTGTTTCCTCTTTGCTGGTTCATGTTTGCTACACTGCAGACTTGGCTTCCTCAAGGCAGGCAAGGAACATGGGGACCACTGACTGGACCAGTCTGACAGGAATAGATGGATAAGTTTCCCAGATTAGGATCCCTGTGGTAACATAGGCACACTTGGATTTGCCCCACCTTACTGTTGCATTGCCTGCTCCAGTGAGGTGAGATTCAGGTCTGGGCTTGGAGGAGATGATGAAGTGCCCGGGAAGGGGTGGACTCATGTAAAGGGGCCTTTCCAAAGAGCAGAGAAGGGGAGGGATATGTCCCCCTTTGGTGGACCCAAAGCTGTGTCTGGTTCAGTGAACAGGGGCTGTGCCTCCTGCACAGTCCTCTGCCCTCCAGCCCTGTGAGCACCAGAAAGTCCCTTGGGATTTGCTTTGTCTGACAGATACATGCACATATGCACAGATCTCCTGCAACTGCTGTAGCATCAGGTTAGACTCAAGAACACTCTTTGCAGATGTAACCTGACTCTGTGATTCATTTATCTCATGACTCGGTGTTAGCATTAGAGTTACAGCGATTTCAGGTTTAAGGAAGAACCACCCTATAAATAAAAGAATGATTTGCATTGAAGTTAGCTAATTGGCATTTCAACAATTTAATATATTCAGTTACAATTGCCTTTTGTGTTAGAGAGGATTATGTGGGGTCACTAATGCTGCTGTCTGCCTTCCTCTTATCTTTGTGCTTTCTGCTATGGGCAGAAAATCATGCTGCAGAGAGCTGGGCTCTGCAAATTACTTGCTAAATTGAACTGGATTCCAGAAATTAACTTTAAAAGTCTCTGCTCTTTAAAACTGCTCTCCCAGCATTCAAAGTTGAAATTATATCAAATTTCAAATTACAGGTGAAGGAAGCAAACTGACTAGTTCTGGGGAACAGAACTACAGCTGCTATGAGCTGTTATCAGTAATGGTGCCTGTCAGACTTTTCTAGAATCACAATACTTTCCTGGATGGGAATATACTTTATTTTTTATGCAGAATATTTTACATTGTTCTGTCTCAACATGTTTATATGATATTTAATTCTTCACTAATTATCTTGCAAGAAGGAATGCAGAAAGCCTGTTACAGATGCTGTCAAGCCAAAGAAACACTGGAAAGAAGATCCTATTTTCTGCTTTCTAGATTAAAAGGGGAGGATAATACTTTCTTTTCTTGAAACAACATTACTTTTGCTGAAAAATGACAGTCTCGTTTGAGCAAAGCAGTCTGCAGATTCCTGAAAAAGTAAAAAACCCTCAGAAGCTAAACAGAAAGGGAATTTTCAGAAGAGACTATAGTTTAGTTTATGTTCAGATGGTTCTTATCTTCAGCTTGTACTTCATTTTATAGAAGAGCTTTAAAAACAACTTCAAGAGCTGTATAAAAATTTGTGTTGTGTGAAATGAAGCGTTTGGGGTTTGTTAATGTTTTGATTCATACAAGCGTTGGAGAAAATGTAACATGGGTAGACTATAAGCATATCTGTCCTTAAGTGGCCCTAGCCACTACCTTCTGTGTTCCCCAGACCTGGGTAGTGAGGAAGCTGATCAGGCTGATGAAGCAAGAAACCTTCCAGAGCTGTCCCAAGGGCAGTGGCCCATGACAGGGAAGGGCAGGGGGAGCTTTGCCCATCACAGCTGAGAGCAGCCCCTGTCCCCTGGGAGGGCTCCCCACCTGCACAGCACCCAAGGGTGAGGTTCCCTAGCCAAGATCCCAGGCTTGCCTCGAGGTAGCCCAGCTCCTGTGGGCTGCAGTGGGAATGGCAGAGTTGTGCCCTACACATTTAGAGAAGGTGGATAAATACTCAGTGAGTGGGTTTCAAGGAGACACGTGAGGGCGTTCCCAGGGTGCCCCTATGAAAGAGTGCTGCATCTTCGTCTTCAAAGAGACTTCAGACATTTTCTCCTTTGGCTCTCCTCCTCTTTCTGTCAGGGAAGGTGGTCCTGTCACAACCATGTTCCCATGCTCTGCCAGTCATCTGCTGCCTGCCACTCCCTGGGGCACAGGGAGGAGGCGAGCTGGGCACCTCCAGCAGGAGTCCCTGGGCAGGGATGGATGCTCATCACAGATGCTGGATGAATATGTGATTTCACACACGCAAACAGGACGTAGATATGGGAGATAATTTCGCTCTATGTAATCATTTGTTGAGATGGTCAAACCCTCTGCACTCAGTGAAGTCATCAGAGCTGCAGTAAGTTACCCCAGTACACAATGCATCTATTTATAAGGAAAAGCAAACCCCAACGTTTTCAATGTTTTCTTGGCTTTGCCAAGGCATAGTAACTTTGAAAGACAAGCTGGTTTAATGTGGATGCACAGTTTTAGGCAGCCAGATTATTCTGCAATTCCAAAGGTCATGTATTTTCAAGTGAACAGCATCCCTGGCTAAAGTTTCTTTTACCAGAAACCTGGATAAGTAGCAGAAGCACTGATTAGCCAGGTCTGGTGCCATCCTTGCGAGGAAGTCAAGCCAAAGACCCATCTGCCGCTGCCCAAATCAGATCTGATGGCAGAAAAGGTCCCCCACACCTCATTCCTAACCTATGAATGTCAAGCAGGGGCTTGCTTTCTCACTTTCCATCTTTTCTGTGCTGTCTGTAGCAACACCTGAACTGAAGCACATGCTGCTTTGTACATCCCAATAGTCTTTGTTATAACAGGGAGGTATCACTACAATTCCTGTGCCCACCCATCAAGTCTTAATAAAGTAGTGCCTTCCTTGTTCCTTGGCTTTTGAAAGATGTAAAGTAAAACAGACAAGCTATAAATCCAACCTTCTGCTCACAGGATATGTAGGAGGACAAAAAAGCATATCTTGTCAAGCAAGTGACTTTAAATGATTTCCATCTCCACACGCAAAAGCCACAGCTACTGAAACGTACAGCCCAATAGGTAAAATATGCATCTAGCCTAGATTTACAGTACATCTATTTTCAGGTGCCACAAAGCACATGTTCTTCAAGAAGACTATTAAAAAAGTAATTTCCTAAGGACATCAGCATTAGGCTATAGAGGAGATCAAGTACTGGATAATGAATTTCACAGGCAGAAAAGTGTGCATTATAAAAGGTGAGCTACAAGGCAAAGTCATTTCCTTAGGAAAAAGGCAAATTGTCAATGGTCTTGGCATGGGATAACTAAATTCTACTTTATCTTTGCAGTTTGATATATAAAGTATGTACTTTTAAAAGGTCACATCCTTTTTATATTTATAAAACAGTCTGCTGCAGCTCTGGCTGCTTCTTTGGAAAGGTGATGTAGGGCAGGAGTTAATCTTAAAAAATACCCACAAGCCAAAGGTGAAGTCCCACCTTTTTTTCCACTCCGGATATTTTAGCTGTAGGAGCTGGTCAGCAAGAACTTTATCAGCAATGAAATAGACTCAGAATTTATAATGAAGATGATTAAGCCGGGCTTACTGACTCATGCACTGAGCTAAGTCAGGAGGATGGTAAATGGAAGCAAAGGAAATTACACAACCTGATTAGCAAATGAGTTAGCCAAGAAAGTAACCACCGAGGTGTCAGCTCGAAGACAGAAGGCTCCCAAAGCCCAAGCTGCCCATGGGAATGCTGATCTGTAGGCAATCACCAGTCCCATTTTCCCCAGACAGCTCCATCAGTCTGCAGCATGGCCAGGCTCCCAAGTACCATTTATCTTCTCCGTAGTACGTGGTGGAAGCCAAGTGACAGGGATGGGAGGCCTCCCCAGCCTCATTCATCACCTGGCTTTGGAGAGCACTTCAGTGAGCATCCAGTATTAAGCTAAAAATGTAAATGTTGCCTTTAGCAGGGTTAATGAAATAAAGCTAATCTGACTTTCTGGCTACCTACTTGTGGATTGGATGGATGGATGGAAAAACGTGTTTGAGCATAGTATTGATTTTACTGATTGTAATTCAGAATTTTCTTGGAAGGTTTTTGTCAAAATATTGTTCCTCGGGGACTTGACCAACCTGCCACGCTTTATCTTAGCATATTTTTAATGTCTAAACTACTTAACATCCCCTTTGTTCTCCTGTCTGTGCCTGAAAAGAGTTTTGTACTTCAGCCTGTTTGAAAGGCAGGTGCGGAGGGCTGAGGGAGATCTATAAATAACATCTTGGTTTGGAGCCAAGAGATTTGGAGTCTGATTTGGCCATCGATGCATGAAACAGTGATCAGCTCCACAGAGGGCATCTTGCACTAACCTGAAAGGAACTTTCATGGTCACAGGAATGCTGAAGAAAACCAGACTTGCTCCGTGGCTGCCCATGAAAAGTGATTTGTTTAACTATATAATAAACTGTATGTTTTAGCTACACCTTTGTCACTGTGTCTCAAAGTATTTGCACTGGTGTCCCTGACTTTCCGCACGCTCTGGAGGGGGAGATGGAGCTCTCAAGGCGGTGTTGGTCAAGCATTGGTCTGTCCGTGGTGGAGGACGGGTTTCTGATTCCTGCCCCTGCATCTTCCCTGGGCTGGGGATAAGCTTCAGCTTAAGTACAGCCTTGTTACATGGGATACCACAAAATCTACCAGCACAGAAACAAATAGCACCATACAGCAAGAAGCTGTGTGAAGTTGCTGGATTCACCTGCACTGTGCCAGATATAAGTAAGACTGATGCAAAAGGTGTTGGCAAAAGGGAAAGCCAACAGTAGCTTTGAACTCTTTTGTGGCATCAGTAAAATGCAGTGTGCTGACCCTAAAAGGAGCAAAGGAGAAACAGCATAAAATAAAGCAAAGTCAGTATTTCTATAAAAAGTAAGATGCTAACAAGTAAGAAAGTTTGAGGATTTGGTAACTCCTTTTTTTTTTAATTTTTTTGTAGTCACTTCATTTTCAACAACAATATTTCTTCTAGAATAGGAATATCCATGAGCTTTTCCCAGCAGAGAAAGATCATTTGGATGAAATAGCTCCTTTGCCGCGAGGAGGAGGCTCAGGAGTGCAGAAGACAGAACCTCGTGGCGTTAAAGCAGCTGCTGTGCCCCAGCCATCCCTAAAGGTTCGTGTGACTGTGGTTGCACCAGCTTCAGACCATGCACTCTGGTGAGGAGAGGGCCAGGGGGATGGTATGTTTTAAATAGAAATTAGAAAGCCAAAAATACATGTAAACAAATTTCAACCTGACTATGGCTTGTAGGAAAGCAAAGTCTAGGGCCATGGGTGAGACTAAAGGGCTTGTGAGCTTGCACAGTAACATTTGTGTTGCCTAAATTAACTGGTGGAATATGGTTGGAGTTGCAGACTTACAGAATGAAATTTGAGATTTGTTTTTTTTGCTTAGCCTCTTCCAGTGTGTTAGTCATTAGCAGAAAGTTTCCACCTTGTTGCATTCGTGTTTGTAAGGAAAAAAATCAGTTGATAGTGTGTTGGATCTGAAAAAATTTAACCTTGCAGAAAACGGTTTTCCTGTCAGATTACATTTACATCCCAGAATTTACTAGCAGGGATTTAACACATCTCCTGTGGTTATGCCCATAAATAACAAGCAAGGAATTTTGGGTTTATCCCCTTTAGTGATTTATCTTTATTTTTATCTTTTTGAGTGTGTGTACACGCTGTTCCTGGCCTGGCTCTTACATACTTAATATGGGAGTACAAGTGCTGGTAATGTCTAAGAGGTTTGTTGTGCTCTGTGACATTTATTAGCAGGTGGCAGAACATACAGTCATGGTAGAAAATGTGTTCCTTGCAGAAATTATATGTTGCATCTCATCCTACAGTCTCACACCTTCCCTTAGGTCAAAGAGGAGAGAGAAAAGTGGGGATGGGAAGTTTCTTTTTGCATTCAAGGTCAACAGATTTACAGTGTGAAACTAAATGGAATCCAAAATTTGAGCTAGGAGAAAAGGTCCACTTGAAGGAAATATGGGTTTGGAACGAGTTTTAATAGACAAAAAAGAATAACTGTATGTTTCACCAGGTGATCTCAATAGACAGATGCAGTGTCCCTCCTTTCTGTGTGTTGGAATGAGCTTAGGGTAAGAGGAAAATAACCCAAAAAGGCTTTACTAAGGTGACACTGAGCAAAGTTCTGTCAGGGAAGGATCCCACCATCACCAGTAGATGAGATGCTCTGGTGGTGGTGACTGCACTAAGCAGAGTAGTAGGAAAACTGCTCTGATGTGGGTGACCCACTTGAAAAATATGTGCTCAAGTTAAATCCTTAGTTCTCATTAAACATTTAAATGGAGTGGCATGAAATGCACCCCACAGCTACACCAGAAGAGATTTACTCTAACTTAAGCATGAAGCCAAACAAATCCACTGGACCCAGATTCGCTGACATAATCAGGGAAACGCAAAGGTGGTATAAAGCTCATTATTTCTTTTAGATCCTGTTTTGGATCCTCCTCATCCGACCCAGAGGACCAAGGTGCCCCATGAGAGATTGGCTTCTCTGCCGGGATAACACACGGGGCTCTATCTTTAGACAGATGCCAGGAAGGCTTTTGGGAAGCATATCACAGAGCAGCAATTGTAGGAGCTGTGAGTTGCCAAACAACCACTTTTTAAGCTCTCCTTCCCCGGGTGTGTAGGACCTACCTGGCTCATTGTCTGCGTGTTTTTGTCTTAGCAGAGGAAGGCAGAGTTCTCTATGTTGAATCACGTCATTACATAGCAGATCTGCTGAGGCTGTGGGGAACTTAAAATAATTGTGCTATAGTTATTCACCAGGGTACATTACAGTTGGAATCAGAGGTCACTTTCCTTTCTTTACAAGGGAAAATGCTGTTAGTGAACCTGTAATTTTGAGTACACTAATTCCAAGACATTTGCAGATACCAAGTGGTTTCCTGGAATAACGGCCTCTCTCAAGAGAAACGTCAAATGCATTTAATCAGCCACATTTAGAGCTCTGCTACATCTCCAAATGAATTATTAATGATCTCAAATGTTTTTGAATGATCCAAAAGTCAGGAATAACATGGCTCTTTAGCTAATCAGCTCTGATTCAGGGCTTCTCCTTTCCACTTTATGCACTAGAGGCTCTGCACCTGCCTGCTGCTGCTAACTGGAGTTCCTGTAGCTCAGATTAACCTCTCTGAGGGCGCTTGGGTAGCTGAACAAATGCAACGTGCAGCTGGCATCCAGCTGTGTCTGTATAGATTTATGCATCATGGAGTAAATAGCCACTGATCGGTGTTGTGCATCCTGGGGGGAAGGTACGGGGTGCTCCAGGGAACGTTCCCACACGGCAGTCATCACAGCCCATCACTTTTCCACAGAACTCCTCCATTCCCAAAATGCCAGGTATGACCTGAACTAATGGAAGATTGGGCTGTGTGGAGTGTGTCTGGAGAGTCAGGTTTGAAGCACGAGTCTTCTCATTAGTTAGCAACAGCAAGAATGGCACAATGAAGCCCAGCTCAGGCCAGCCGTGCTCCAGCCTGGGCTCCCCATTTGGCATGTTAAGAAAATAATAGATGGCTTATGTCACTTCTCCTGCAAAACGAGGTGTCTTGTAAAGTGCTTTAGGAAATACTAGCAACTGTCATCTTACATGCAATTCAAACCCCTTCCACTGCAACGTGGAAATACCCTTTTAGAAGAAAATAATTGCAACAGTCTCATTTCTCCAGACGAGGCAATTTGATTACATTAATTTTTGAATCTACAAGTGTTCTCATTTAAGAGCTCTGGCTGACAAAATAATGGAGCCATCAAGATGCAGATGTAAACAAAGCACTTGCAGTAGCATATGAATTAATGGAAAACCAGAAGGGTATTAACTCTTATGGGTACCGATACAATGAATTCTAATATATTTACAAAGAACTACCTCATGCCTTGAGGAAGGTATTCAGTAGCTTGTTAAATTCAGACAAAACAAAGAATTTCTGTTCAATCTGCATGTCGGGGAGGACCTTAAATGTGAGGACACAGTGAAGCTTAGCGCAAGTTTTAAGAGGAAGATGTGAGCAGAAACATTTTCTCTGCTGGACCAAAGCCACTGATAGAGAATACAAACCAGCTGCATCTGGGATGCTGTCAAATCATAGCACACAAGAGGAATTAAAAATCTGCTCCTTACTTTGCCTGAGTAAAAACTGCAGGGCGGTCACTTTGGTATATAATTATAATAATAAGCTTGATAGTGTATCTGTTATGGATTATGCATTCTGTGTGCATTATTAACAACGTGACTGTTTGTCCCACTACACCCATAAGGAAAACATAAACCACAGACAAATGAAAGCAGAAGCAGCCATGGCTATTAAGAGCAATTAAGCACGACACAGCCTCTCTGCAGGGGGCAACCATGGAGTGGTTTAATGGAGCAGATATCATGATAGATGTACATTTGGATAATGCTGTCTTGCATATTCAGGTATAACTATCTGCTTTTCTGTGGGAGCTTTGGTTGAATAGCAAGAGGCAGCTACAGCTACCAAGAGGGTGCTGCCTATTTAATATTTCCTCATTTCATTTAATTTCAGTATGGAGTTGGAAATGAGTTTGTTAGAAATAAAGTACTTGATAGGAAGATTAGTTGTCTAATATCTGTGGTTTGAAGAGGAAGGGGTATTGATGTCACTTTTTAACTTAAAATCAGTTTGAAGCTTCCATGTAGTTCTGTTACACAATTTGTAATTCTCTTATTTCAAGCACAACGTCCCTTTTCTTGTTTATGAAGATGAACCACAAACAATAAAGTCCCTAATGGCTTGCACATACTGTGAATGAAGTGGTCTTCTGAAAAGTGATGTAGTTACTCATGACAAGATTTGAATTTTCCAAAGCTTATTTCCTCTTCTACTCAGCGTCTGACAGTCTGTCCTTTTACGCATAGGTTTGTACTGTTGGTTCCTTAGATCCAAAATCCTTCTGGTATCCAAAATTTTCATTGAGCTAATCCTGAATAAGGGCCCAGAGGCAGCCAAACAGCTCCCCAGGGCTTTGGTCAGCTCAGGAGCCTGGGTAACCCAGGAGTGCTACAGGCTATGGCAGGAGGGGAATGAAGCTAATAAAACTACCACCAGTCATGCTTCACCATGAGTGACATCTCCTCCAGGCCCTACACACAGCTTGGGAATTAGATATATTAGTGTCTAGCATATGTTCAAGGAAGAATGGCTGGAACATGGACCTGTGAACCTCTGCCCTTTCACTGGAATAATTTTTTTGAAACAAATTTAATCAGCTAAAGAAGTAGAATCACAGAATGGTTTGGGTTGGAAGGGACCTTAAACATCACCTAGTTCCAACACCCCTGACATGGGCAGGGACAGCTTCCACTAGATCAAGTTGCTCACTTGAGTTGCTGGGTGGTGGTTGGGCTGCCTCCCACTGCCATAGCCACGTCCTGCTGAGCCCTGCAGGGTGAGGGTAAGCGGAAAAACTCCTTTTTTAAGCAACATTTTACATCACTAATGAAAGAAAGGAGGGCAACAAAAGGGAAAAAAATTGTGGTTTTAATTTTCACTGGGAAAAAAACGGATAAAAATGCATGTGTTTTAGCCATTAGCACAAACCCAGCAGTATGCCTGTATGGTGGTAGCAGGAGTGGTGCAAGGTGTTAGCTTTGATGGGTGACTTCACTATCTGCTTCGAGCTGGGGACAGAGGGTGCACATACACTCACATGCTTTAAGACTACTGCTACAAAAAGGAGAACGCATTCAGCGTCTCCCTGACACCCTGCTCATGCTTTGAGCTGCCTGAGGCAGAAGAAATGTGACATTTTAGGGTCTGTGCAAGAGTCAGGGAGAAGACTGTTGTCTTCAGTGAGCTTTGCCCAAGTCCTGCTAAATATATTTTTAATTTTTTAGTTTGGCATCACGAGGGTGTTTACTAAGTGTGTTGAACAGCAAGTTTGCCACCACCATACACCTCCAGCGAAGTTGTGACTCCTGAGACCCTGCCCTACCTCGGGCTGCTCCGCAGTGCCAGCCCCACGCTGCAGCACACAGGTTGCAACCATGTCCAGGGGACCAGACCCCCATGCCTGGGAGGCTGCAGGAGCACGAGTCCTTCTGTGTGGTCGTCACAGAGCCCTTGGTCTCTCACCACGCCGAGCCACGGAATGGCAGACTGCTCCCTGGACACAAATGGAGCCTGTGCAGTCAGCCTTTCCAATAAAACTCTTCCGCAGGCAGAAACGTTCTGCAGAGATTGACAAACCATTCCTCATCTGGTGCGTGAGATGAAGCGGTGGGAAGATGCCCTCACTACGCCCAGGAGAGCCAGGCACAGGCACAGCCAACTCTGTGATGCTGCAGGCAGAACCCCTCCAGCATTTAACTACAGCCATGGAAAAAGTAAGAGTTTGTCAAGTGGCTCTGGAGTTCAGCTGTGGTGTGCTGTCTGAGGGTGTGAACGTGGGGAGTAAGTAAAGTCTCCTGTTTAAATATGACCTCGGAAGGCAAACGTGAAATTGTGAAACTTGTTCACTGAAAACAGAAAACGTTTATTTAAGTCTCAGTACTCCTGTTTTCATTACTCATCCCCAGGTTTACATATTACATATCTAAGTATTAAACGTTACTGATTTGACTGAAAGACATTTTTCTAGACTATGAGTATTGTAGGAGCAGTGTAAGGAACAAGGAGACTAAAAGGAATCAAGGTGATAAAAAATATAATTTGTTAAAAACAGTTTTGTTTTGAATAAAATACAAGTTCCCAGTGTCATGAGCGAATGCATCTCAGCAAGTTTGTCTTTCTTTAGAAAACAGACATGAAATTAACTCTGGTACTTTTTCAGTTTAATATTTCATGTTTTGACTCAACCAAGTAACAGGAAACTGGAGAATTTTGGTGTGGCCCAGAGGAAGAGCTCTGACTGAGCTCCTGTCGGCTGCAATCGTTCATGGTAATGGCGACACTGAAGTTTTATTTCTGCAGCCTTTGTACTTCGCTTGATTAGGCACTGCCTCGCCAAAAATCATCCCCACCCCACTTAGCAGAGATGAGCTGCTGAAGAATACCACAGGGAAAACCACTTTTAAACTGTAATCCTGGAAATGAGCTGTCCTAGTGAAAATCACGTCTGAGTCACAGAGTTACACAAGCACATTTCCTTCTGTAAAAGAACCAGAACCTTTCCAGACCAGCTACTGCAGGTCATAACAGGAGATCAAAAGACATTTCAAGTGTCCAAAGCAGTGTGCTGAATAACAAAGGTTGTTTGTGTACTTATGTATACATATAATGAAAATATACGTGTAATGAAAATATTTTTATCAGGCAAACCCATGCTGTTCCTTACAGATGAGTTCCCTGCCTGCCTTTCCTTGGAGCCTGGCTCCTTCTTTGTGGTTGCCATCACTGCCCTTAAGGATAATGCCAGTTGGTATTCTTACAGCCCAGAAAACCAGAATTTTATGCTACCAACTATATTCTATGGGAAAAAGAGTATATTTCAGAAGAGTCATCCATAGAAGTAAAAATATGTTTCCAATTAGTCTGACTTTATCAACTGTCACAAAGAAACAACAGTCGATTGTCCAGAAATAATTTATTCATCAACAATAAAACACTGAATAGAAAAAGCCTTGTAAATAAAACTATATATATATATAATGCTTTATTTTTTTATTCGATACTCCACAAAAAACACTACAGACAGTAACAAAATAATCCAATTAATCTTAAAAATTTCAAATTATAATTGTCACTCTTCATTTATCATGTTTTATTAACAATGCAAAGGTCATTTGCTTACATATTATAGTTTTACTTGATATCATTAATTTTTTTCTTAAAACACTTGAAGCAATTTGTCGTTTGCCCCATAATTTATAACATATATCAATAAACAATATAACAGCTCTGAGAAAGATATGCAGACTGTTCAATGGTAAATAGTCTACCATAGTCGTTTAGTGGGAGAGCAGGAATAAATCACAACTGAATTGGGGTAGAACTCAACACATTGAAGAGAAATAGTGTTTGGGGAACAATTACATGTTTTCCATTGCTCGCTTAGTAATGTGATCTCTTTCGAGCTCTGATTTCTCCTGTTTGAGATACTCCAGCACCTTTGCCAGCATATCCTCATCCAGGTACTGCCTGTTCTGCGTGTCATCGGCTTCCCCGGCCATGGAAAGCCTTTTGCTGAGCGAAGCCAACTTCGCAGCCTCCTGTGGTTCCAGCTGATTTAGGTGCTCTCTGATGGCCTGCTCCAGGTGATCATCTTCCTGCAGGTTGCTTTCAGAAGCTGGGACTCGTTTCATCTGGTTCGTATTGATTACTTCGGGATATTTTGCCAACACCTTTGCCAAGTAATCGGCCAGTTCTTCGTCCTTCTCATTCAGTTTCTCATACTCCAGTTGTCGCCTTTCCAAATCGTTCATCCAGGAAGCTTTAGGAAACAGGTGTCCTTTCAATCTTCTGGGAATGTAAGACAGTCTTGGCAGATCATTGTCTTGATTAAGACGATTTAGTAAGTAGGAGGGATTCTGATTAGCTAAATTGTCATTTCCCAGAAGACTGACAATATCTTCAATATTGAGGTCTTCAGGTAGATTTTCTGGAATAAGAGGCTGCTTCATATACCCGTTTTTAGAGTTTACATTATTTTTAAATATATCACTCTGTCCTAGATTGGTTTCAGCTATCTCCTCGAGGTCTTCTGGGAATTCTACTTCCTGCTCAGCTTCCAACCTTTCACTCTGAAGCTGCTTTTTTTCTCCAGCTTTCAACATGTCTATTAAGTCCTCAGGAGGAATTTGTAAATTCCTTGAGACTTCTATCAGCTGAGCTACAGACTGAGGATCAAGTTGTTTATCCAAAAACGTTGATGCTCTTTTTTCCTCAAGTTCTCCAGTCCTCAATTTCCTATTCCCAGCACTACCCATCAGCCTCTTCAGGTAATAATTCATCAGCTTTGAAACATCCTCAGACATTTGGTCTTTATTGTCTCTTCTTATTTCATCCTCAAGGAAGTTGAGCTTCCCTGATCTTTTCATTTCATCCTCAATCTCCTCTTCATGTTTGTCAATTTCCTCTTTGCTGTCTTTTATCTCTTCCTGGGTTTGGCTTTCCACTTTTTCCTCTATGGGATTCCAGTCTTCTCCTCCAACCACATCTTCATAGGCAATGTTGTTCACTTTATACACATCATCTTCATCATCTGTATACAATTTCTGGTCCTCATCCAGCCTTTCTTTCTTGTGGTTACTCGGTCCTGCCATCTTCCCCAACTCCTGAAACACAGACTCCAGCGTAGCGAGGCTCTGGGGGGTGTACTGCTCTTCCACGATTTCGTTAGTACGCTTGAAAGGACTGTCTCTTGAACTGTCTTCATAGTGCCCAAGCGGCATTTTGAGATACTTTTGCCACCTCTCAGGCCACTTGTAAGCCTCGTAGTCATCACTTACTCCAGCTGGAAAGTTGTTATCTGAACTCAGACCGTAAGGTTTATTCTCCTTTGGGCCAGCTTTTGACTCTTTCTCAGCTTGCCGCAAGGCTTCCAACATTACCTTAACCCACTGGGACTCATCTTCAGTCAAAGAATCCCTCACATTATCTGGTAGGTGAATCTGATCCTTGCTTTCTTTCTGTTGCAGGAGATAGGGGACACTTTGGTAAGAGTTGTAATCGGGGCTGCCTTCTCCCTTGTTAGTTTGCTTGCGAAGATCTTCTATGTATTCCAGTGCTTTGATCATATCAGGATTTGGAAGTCTTTGTAAGTTTTTCATTACATAGTCTGGATCTTTCTGAAGCAGCTGATGCTGCTGGAAGGAGGCTGCATCAACCCAAGAGATGAGGACAAAGAAAAAGGTGAGAGCGCAGGCTGCTCCAGGCTGGAAGGTTTTAGTTTCTGCCATATTTAAAGTATTTCCTTTAAATAAAGAAGAAAAAGAAAAAAAGAAGCAGTTAACACATGGAGACAGACTTTGGAAACTGAGCTATGCCAGAAGTTTCTTATCTTTAAGCTCCATGTACTTTATGAACATTAATTTTCCAATTGCAGCAAAAAAGTACAAAATACCAATGCTACATAGCTCATGGAATGCCCATAGAGGAATCCAGATGCCCTTTTGGTTATGAAAATGAAGCTCCTAAATGGTAAAATCAGTGTATCCACATATTTAAATCCTCCTCAAAATATTAATATTAAAACTGGAGACAGAATTATTTTGTGAGATTGCTCCATAAGGCATCTAATTTCATGCCAGGATAATACTGCTGAATGCTGCTAGACTGCAATAAAATTAATGTGATGAAGTGGAGAACATGGCATATAAAATTACTTGCAAGTTTATTTCTGTCATTACTGATAGTGCTATTTCTTCCTTTTTTGCTATTTCATTAAAATAACAGATTATTTGTATTACAGGTGAATTTTAATTAATGACTGTATGAGTCACTTTCCTATGGGCAATGATCCCCTATATGACTGACAAACTATAATTTATCCTAAAGGTACAATATAATTTTACCGAATCCCTTAAAACCCATCTTGGAAATGAGCTCGAGTAGGTAGGTTCTGACTGGTGATTTCATTCATTTGCTCATTCATTCACTTCAGCAGAAATTGAATCAGGTCCCAGGACAGACAGAAACATGACCATTGGCAAATTCAGTTAGAATAGATCGGTAGAAGCCCATGTCTGCCCAGCTTACGCCAGCCAACAATAAACTCTGGAGCAGAATTGGGATAAATATGCCTCCAACTGAATTAAGATGATTATAGCACCACTGTGCATGAGGATACAGCTCCACAAGACCAGCTTGCAGGGAGTTGAGCACCCTCCACTCAGCACAAACTGCCAGCAGTCATATTTCCTAGGGGATGCTCAGGCACTGATACGCTGGGGCCACGAGACAAATCTGACTTTTTTTCTGATCCAGTTACACTAACAAAGTACAATAGCGAGAAAGGAATTATAAAGATAGAAACTGCTTTGATTAACTGACCTATTTTGGTTCCTTTGGTTTTTGGCTTGGTAAAAGCATCCTGTTGAGACATTGGTGTTTCATGACAGACTGAATGAGCTATGTATACCACTATTTACCCACTGCTGGAATGAGCATGAATATGCTTATTTCAGCTCAGTTGTAGATTTTTCCACTCAGTTTTTGTTCTTAACATAATGTGACTTAACTAAATAATTAAAGCGCTATCAGCTCAGAGAGCTGCTTTTTTCCCCTTCAGTGTGCTTGGGAAAACTAACAGTTATGATAGCAAACAATTTCCCCAAACATTTCTGGCTTCAAGCCTGGATATGTTTGAGCATTGATTTCAAACAGGATTAGTTCAACAGCTGATTAGAAGGTCCCACCCTCCAGATCTGAATTTGCCCTGAAACAAAGCCCTCACATCGTTTAATTTTCTGTCACAGGAAAGGCACTAGCCCTGTGCATAAATGTGTGCCTCCACAGAAAAAAAAAAAAAAAAAAGGCAATTTGCTACTTTCTGTAGCAAATAAATTAAATTAAGGCTTTCTTTTCCAGCAGAAACTGGTTATTAACAGAGTTAGTTTGATTACTGCATGAGAAACTGTCCTTTCCAAAGGGTGGGGGAAGGGAGATTCATTCCATAATCATTTACCAAGTACCTCCCACTCACAAAGACCAGGAACTCACCCTCCTTCGCTGCACACAATGTGGATTGTTACAGCCGTTGTAAGAGCTGTCGGCACCCCACTAAAATCAAAATGTGTGCAGCCAGGCAAAGTTTAGTTTAGTGTTCCACAAGGACATTGCTCAACTGGATATTTCCTTTGTAGGAATAACAGGTCATTGGCTCCTGCCTTCATATTTTGTGTTCACTTGCCTCTAGGTCAATTTCCACTTCCAATTTATTGGCAGATAATACTTGAAAGCCTTGTCGAATGGATTTGGGAATGATTTATTTTAAAAGCTTTGAATTTCGGTCATAAATCTTGTCATTAAATGTAACTCTAAGGTAAGAGGACTCCTCCCCAGCCCTTCAGACTTTAATTCCTTTTTTTTTTTTTTTTTAAGCAAAGGACATTCTAGACTATCTTTAGGATCTATGGTAAACATTCTCTGCCGTGCCTCTCAAAGGTCAATATACTCAAAACGGCTCTTTTGTCTCCAGATGGATAGTTGTGAAGCTAGTCTAGATGGAGACTTTCTCCTCTATTTTCTCCTCTATTAGCACCTAACAAACAGGAAAATCATCTTTTAGCCAACAAATGAAGAAGTTCCTCTTTACAAAATGAGGTAATCACGTTCACAATTTAAAACATACAGAGGCAATGCAGACTGACAAAAGTTCCCTAAAAAACAAACACAAAAAATAATCTCCTTTCTGGGATGTTTCCATGGTAGCAGTAATTTTTTCTCTCCATCTCTCTCAGCAGTTGTCTCTGATGTGACTGTGATGTTTCCAGTGAATATTTGCTACGAAAACTCATAGGTTTTGCTATAGATGTGTCCCTGCCCTGACAGTCTGAGGCAGAATCTAACAGCAGTTTTCCATTAGGTAAATAAATATATCATGCACTCTTCCGCCCATTTTTTTTTTTTTTGCCATAAATAACACGACTGCAGTAGATTTGCCTTGTTTAAAAGCGTCTCTAACCCTTTACCCTGTGCAAGGGACTGAAAACATGAACGAAACAACAACGAGGTGAGCAGAAGGGCAGGAACCCAAATCCCCGGGCGTTTTGAGCGAATATAACGACTGTCTGCATACGGACACCTCTGGGAAGCGAGTCGGGGCGGTGTTTGCATCCCAGGGAAACCTCTCTGCCCGTACTCTTGGAAGTGCCATGTCGGTGACCCGGCACGACTGAACGCCATCGCTGACGGGCGCGCTCTGCCTCCCGTCTCCGGCCACGAGCGATGCTGGGAATACGCATAAAACCTATATAACGCGCATAATGACAGGCTCACGTTTTACAGGGGTGTTTTTCACCGCGAGCCCCAGCGGCTTCACCGCTCGCTCGGTGTGGGTTCCCCGCCGAGCCCCCTTCCCCGGCCCCCCCGCCCCGCGCAGCCGAGGGACGGCGGTACCGGGGGCTCCCCGANCCGCCCCCGCCCCGCCCCGCCCCGCCCGGCCGGCGGAGCCTCGGGGGCCGCGGGACCCTCCCGGCCGGCAGGAGGGACCCCCACACCTCGTCCAGCCGGCACCCAGCGGCCAGCGGGGCGGGAGAAACCCGGAGCGGCAAAAAGGGGAGGGGGGGAGAGTGGAAAAGAGGGGAGAAAGGCGGAAACGAAAGAGGGGGGAAATAAAACGCGAAAAAACATCCCAAAACCAAAACAAAAAAAAAGAGAAGGGAAAAGGGAGGCGAGGAGAAAAAGAAGGGTAAAAGGGGGGAAAGGGATTTAAAAAAAAAAAAAAAAAAGGAAGGCAGACGTGATACAGCCATTGCCTTCTGCTTCTCAGCTCCCACGGGCGGGGAGGGGGGCCTTGAGGAACCCGACCTACATCTCGGGGGATGGATGAAGATGGCCCTCGCCTCGGGTGGGTGGGTGCCAGCCAAGCCAGCAGCAGGGACACACGCCTGGGGCTGCGGGGCAGGAACGCAGCTGGGGACACGCAGGGGCTGGAGGTGGGTGTGAGCCCAAGGGCGAGGAAAATCCTGTGCACAAGGGTCAGTGTGAGTGTGCGTGTGTGTGCCTCGCTGTGCCCATGCCTCGGCAGGAACCGGCCTTTCAATAGCTATGGCCAGCAAGGGTTTTTTTATTTATTTTCTTTAGTTCATTGACTGAGCCACTGTAGCACAGTTCTGGCTTTGTCACAGGGCAGGGACAATCCACGGCATCTGCGGCCTCATCAAAAGGCGTGGGAGGCACAGGAGCTCCGACCAACCACAGGAGGGTGCTCCTGGGGGAGGGGGCTGAGCAGGGGGAATCACAGTCCTTCATTGTGAGCCTGAAATAAATGGGAAAACTGAAGCATGTCAAGGAAAGATAAGGTAGAAGGTTCCCCTGCCCCGGTAACCCCCTGCCCTGACCTGTGGTGTGGGAGGGGGAAAGCTCCCCACTCCTGCAGGGCTCTGCCTGTGCCAGTGGCTGTGGCATGGGACTGGGACCAGGCTGGCACTCGCCCAGGTGGGGAGGGAGCCAGAGAGGGACTACCCACCTCTGGCACCACTGCCAGGCACTGCTGGCAATTCCCTCGCAGTTTTAACTCCATTCTCAGCACTCCGAGTGCAAAAAGGGTAGTGTTTGCACGCGTGGATCACTAGGGTGAGTAAATATTACTATGCCATAAATCACAAAGCACGAGATGTAACACATTGCTTCAGCTGATGCTCTGGGCTTTAGCTTCTTCCCTCTGCTTCCTTTCTATTCCAGGAAGGTTGTTTCACTTTGGCTTTTAAGTAAGGACTTCTTTTATCCAAAAATAAATCTTTCCTGACAATTTTGACCTTTTACAGCATAAAATGCAAAAAAACCCCTAGGATGAATGTATCTTTCAAACCAATAAATGTTACCAAATTAAATTGTCCTAAGAACAGAAAGGTAGAAATGATTGTAGCCATGAACACAGACAAAAAGACTATCCTGGCTGCATTTGCTCTAGTTGACATGGAGATCTGGAAACAGAGATCTTTTTCACCTCACGCAGTTTTATGAGTAAAATATAGTATCAGTTTTTGTGCTGAAAAGCTCCAGCAGCAGCTTTTTTCAGGCCCCAGATACCATCCAACATGCTCGCTTTCCTCACCAGACCCAGGAAGAAAGATCCAAATGAAATATTGCATTAGGGCCCGTGATGGCAACTGTGAAGAAGGGAAAAAGAAAGGCATCTGCAGCAGTAAGCAGAAAGAAAGGCCCAAGTGCCCCCTGAGCAGCTGGGAACTGTATTGTTGAACACCACATCCCCTTCAGCAAGGCTCTGAATGCCCACAAAACATAGCACTGCAGACATTGCTGTTGCTAAAACGCCTCAGTCCATGGAGAAAATACTCAGTGTGATCAAAGCAAACAAAAAAACAGTAACAGAAAACACCAGAAGAAAATGACTTGATTCAGATTTTCAGGAATTTTCTTGTGCCTCTGCAGGTATTTCCAACAGACTCTTGTGCATTCTGCCACCAAAAGCCTGATGTATCTAGCAAATTCTTTGCCATGAAGTCATCCTGCTGAACCCCATCCATCTATCCCTGCTCTTTAGCGTTAGTGCATATTTCAGACAACCCAGATTAATTGGCACATCAGCCAGATTCCATCCTCCTTAACCACTCACCTGAGATTTGCAGCATGTAAAGTCAGGCAGACACTTGACTTAGGTCTCTGCTGTGGCTATTCTGGGTTCAGTGGATAAAATTTACCAAAGGCTATCTACAATTCAGCTGTCAATTTTACTCCATATCAAAAAATGTTGCCTGGACTTTGCACTTATAACTGGCTGCATCTGCACAGCCCTATGAGGGGGGCCTTACTGAATGTACTTTTTTTTGGTCATATTGAATGTATGGCATTCTTTTCCTCAGAATGAGTCATGCAACAGAAAATTTGATCTGTTCTGTCATCAGAAGTTCCATGGCATTCTATACAAGAGTATGATCACATCAGAGCATCTCTCAATTTTAGGATATTGAATTAGAACTAGCTTAGTATCAGCTGCTTAAGCAAAGGAGCTCAGTGATCTTGTTTTTCTGAGTGCATTTTGATCATGTTGCAGCCCTTTGTGGATCCTGGGAACAGACCAGCCATATACACAATGACTTCTCTGAACAGCTTGCCTCGTCACATGCTCTACCTTAGCTAGTCATGCATCATGAGAAGATAAAAGTTAATCAATCAGCCCTGCACCTTGCTTCAGAGAGCTTTTATTCCATTTCATGTAAGAAAGAGGGCATGGGGTGGGGGTACTTCACTGCAGCAAACAGGAGCAGTAGGACTCCAGCCTACCCTGTTGTGTCACACTCAGCTGAAAGATCATCATTGCCAAAGTTACTGGAGTTACTGTCATCAGGAGGAAGCAAGGTCTGGCATGGTCACTGGTGTCCCTGTCCTCGTGCTCAGGCCCCGGGACAGCACCAGCACCAGTGGCCATGATGAACCATGGCCAGAACCACCACTGTTCACAGACTGCAGCCTCCCACCACACCTGCCTCCCACCACACCTGCCCAGCTCACAGGAGAGGATGGAACAGTGATCTTGCTGTAGGACTATCCCAGCAGCAATGTGCAAGCAGCACATTTGTCTGGCTGCTGTAGCCCCTTTTTAAACCCCAAAATAGTTTTGCAGTTTGTGCACTTCAGCTCTAGCTCTCTCCTTCTCTAATTCATGTCACCAGAGATCAGCACTGCTTAAAAATAAAGCAGGGTTGTATCAATATTGATTATTTTCCCCCCTTCCTCTGTTTCCAGTAGCAACTAAAAATAATTTACAATTCATTACAGAAATGGCATTTCCTGCAGAATAAGTGCCATTGTCACATTTAAAATTCGGTCCATATCTGACTTTAATATCTGCATTTAGTCTATATATAAGGAGAAAGAGGAGGTTTTCTTTCCTCAGAAAAAGCTCATCTGCCATCATAGACACAGATTCTTTTATATTATTTTAATTTTAAAATACTTGAACTCTGCTTCTGTCCAACATCAGACTTGTTATTTTCTGCTCATTTTGCACGCTTGAAAGATCAATCATATTTGTATGCAAATATTTTTGGCCTCCCTAAATTTAGTGCCTTAAAAATGGTTCAGATTTCATTACCAAAGCCATAAGGGGAGGGATAAATACAGCATCGTAAGGAAAAGTAAGGGCTTTGCAGTTTGTAACCACAGTCCTCTAAAAACAGGGATGTCAAGGCAAGGGTCTGCTGGCTGTAGATCACTGGGCTTTATTCCATGCTGCAATGAGGTTAAGTGGGTTTAACACCAGGCTGACCGACACGCCTCCCTGAAGGGGCATTTCAAGAACAGGTTTTGCTAAGGAAAAATAAAAAAAAAACCAAATCCTTACTTTTACCCAACATTTACATGTTCAGGATTTCAGGCTGCCTGCTTATTAAAAAAAAATTAACCAGGAAGAGGAGCCTTAGGCCTGGCTTGGCTGCCACCCCTGAGACATGGGCTTGTGCCCACCTCTGCAGCGTGGACGCGCCAACCGCCTTGCCAGTGTCATTGTTTCAGCACCAGCCTCTTGTGCCACCAGTGGGGTTTCCATACCATTTCCATGTATGTCTGAGGCTTCTTTGAGTCCCAGGGAGCCTGTGCAGGTGCCCACAGGAGGAGGCAGTTTGGCTGAGGGCACCTGGCAGGCTCTTGCTCCAGGCATGCCCAGCAAGCTGCACAGCCACCCTGGCCCAGCACAACTGCTTAGGGCAGAGTTGAACTGCAATGGGAACTGGTGCTCTGCAGTGGGAATCACGGCCCTGCAATGGGAATCACGGCCCTGCACCTACCCGGCTCAACCCTCCTGCACCAGGGCTGGGGTCACCTGAGGCTCAGCGGTGCTGCGCCCGCTCAGAGTCCTTCCCTGGGGCTTTGAAACCTCTCAAGTGCCTCTTGTTTTCTCCAGTGACTGCTGGAGGGGCCCAGCCCTGCTGCCTCACTGCTCCTACCTCCCTGCCCAGCGACTTACACTTGATGCCTCAAGCTTGGGATAATCAGGGTCCAACCCATAGCAGAAACTGCCTGCTCAGGGCAGGAGAATGGGATCTATCAGCTCAGCCAGGACCAGAGGAGCAGAGAAGCCTGCACTGGAAAGAGCTGCAAAAGCAGCAGATGAATCAACAGGGTAAGAGTTTACAGCTATACTTGTTCCAGTGCAGCCTCCAGTTTGAGTACAATGCACAGGAATAGCAGAACACCAACAGATTAGGGAATATATGTCTTCTCATATAAACACCGAATTATTTTTATCCCCAGGCCTCCCACACACACGTACTCACATATTTTCTTCCGTGGAGTTTCAAGGCTTTTCACAAGCCTGTGACATCTGCTTACCAACATTTGGTGTAAAAATATCAGTATCTTCTCTGCACGGCTGTTCTGAGTGCTACATTTACCAGCCAGTAAAGATCAAGAGTCTCCTGGGAGCTGGCTGGATCAAACTGTCATGATTTCAGCACTGCTTTGCGTCAGACAGCAGAATTTAAAGTCAAAACACAGATAGTTGAGGGAGGAAGACAATGTGAAACCCTGAGTCATACCCTGCTGAGGGTGAGGAGAACAGATTAATAGACAGCAAACATGAATGAAACCGAAGGGTTCGTTTTAGTCATGTGGCTGCTTCTGAAGCCCAAAATAGGATTTATTTTTAGTCGTTGAGCATAAAAAGAGGATTTCTTTGCACCTTGCCAAGGAGAAGTTGAGAGAAGAGTTTTAATTAGCATGGGGCAGGCTCCCCTTTCCCTTGACACTCCGAGGAGCTCAGCTGCAGGGCTTGCTGTGCTCAGGCAGGGTTTGCTGCTCGCAGGCTGCTCTAGTGATACATCACCCACAGGACACTGCATGACCCGGCAACTTTTGGCATTATTTGGATACAAAAGCCTCAGCCAACTTTTCTTTGCTAAACTTGAGTCAAAAAAGTCTGCCGATAACCAGGTTGTTTCTTTTTGAGCATCTGTGCCGCGCCCCAGTGCCGGCTTGTGGGGGAAGGAGACAAAAAACCCACGCCTTGAGGGTTGGGGAAACTGCACAGGTTCACCCAAAATCCTTGGAGATTACACAACTGAGACCTTGAGCCTTTCAGAGAAGCTGTGGCAACAATCATCAGCAGCAGACAGCAAAATCAGTTTGCCTCTGCCTTCCTGTGTGAAGCTCCTCAGCTCACGTGAGGGTCCAAGCTGGGGTGTCGGTCACTTTGGGGTATTTGGGTCAGCCTGAATTGTCTTTCAGAGATGTTTTTTCATAAGAGAACACAAAAATTTTACAAGGGAGAGAAAAAAAGTTGGCAAAATAGTGGTCTGTACACACATTTATGTGAGTTTTCATTTTAAATGAACAGAGAGAAGTGCTTTCACAGCTGTGCATAAGGCTCATTCCATTATTTAGTCCTCTGCTAAATCATTCAGCAATTCTGCTTTGCAGAAACTTCATGATCTTGGGGCTAAGCCATTTCTATCCCTTACTTACATTGAAGCCTCATTAATTTTCACATTAATCACTCATAAACATGAAGAAGCTCAGTGATTTTGCATCTCCCTGTCTCCAGAAGAAAAGTCTCCATTTTGTTATCTGCTGCCTTGTCTGACAACACAGGATAGGGCTCAGAGCAGCAAAATTGGCACTCCAAAATTAACACTCCTGTTCTTCCTTTTTTTTTTTTTTTTGAGAATCCAGCCATTCTCAAAGTGTGGGTTACCATGCTGACATTACTGCATCCGGGCAAATGTTCCTCCATCCCCAAGCCGTTAGGGCAACAGGTGCTCTAGCAATGCAGCATGTGAGAATTTATGTGCTAAAGCTGAGAGGGCAAAAAGCCACGCTCTGTTTCCATGCCACAACACATTATCACAATTTTCTCTTGCATTGTCCTTGTTAATGTCATTAGGTTTACTGGTGCCATTACAGCTTTTCTTCTGGCCATAGGTCTGTCCTTTGCTTAGTATGTATGTGCACACATTCCAACCCTATTGCAGTTTACACAGATCTGGGTCGAAATCAAATCCAGTATTTGGTCAAGAATGTGATAAAAATAGAAAAAAGAGACTCCTTTCAAGGCATCACACAAAGAATTTCCTCCTGGAGACATCTACAAGAAGAAAGCAAACAATCTGATTTGGTAGTTCACGTGGACAAGGCAGAACCACTTCATTCATACCCTTTTTAAAAAATGTATACTAAATTAAAAGTTTATTCAACATAATAATGAGTGATTTAATGAAAAAGAGAGCACAAATTCATATCCTCCCACGTGGAGGATATCCACGTTAATCCTCCCAGTTACAGCTGTTAGCATTTGTCACATCAGCATCAAAGCAGAAATCTTGTAGTTTTAGAGTTGAACTGCACTGACTTTGAATTTCAGGCTATAGAGCTGACTGGCTTCAATGGTAGCTTCACTAGTTTGGTGGTTTTAAGATCAAGGCAAGTCCAGAAACTTGGTGGAAAAAGCAGAACAGATGCAGGTTTAATCATTTACCCCCAACCTTGCACCTTCCCCGCTGCAGTCAGGCATGAGAGCAGAACCAGCACGGCCCATTGACCTACTGACAGAGGAAATCCTGGGGGGTGAGGATTCAGTGCCATCACCCAGATATGCAGGAGGCATATTCTGAACAGCAGGAGACAGAGAAATCAAGCGATGTGATCAGGGAGCAGCACAATTCCACAGTGTGCAAGTATACATGGAAAGCCACTGCGCTCCATGCAGTGTGGATGGGGTGGGAGCCAGAGGGTGGGTACAGCTGGGTACATGGCACAACATGGCATCCATCCACTGGAAATATTAAGAGCTCTGTTAACATCTATAATTTGCTTTTTCTTATCACTCAGTCATAAAGAGGTCTCTTGGGGCAAGAAAAAAAGTGATAGGCAGGCTGCTCCTTTCTCTACCAAAAGACAAAATACAAGCAGCGACATTGTTTCCCCAAACAGGCTTCAATCTGCTGGACAACTACTAACACTTCTGCAAGCTGGGAAGAACATTTGCTTGGAAGTCCCAACTGGTTTAGATAGCAGTCTTGCATCTCTCTCAGCTATCAGAGCCTTGACTGGCAAGTAAAAGCCATATAATCATGAGAAAATGCTGTGATTTTCCCCTAAGGCAAATATTTTCTGTGTGACACACCTTACCCGTGAGTGCCTGAGTTGGGCTGAGTGCCCTTCCCAGCCCTGAGGCTCCTGCTTGGCAGGATAAATTTTCCACCAGACTTAGCTGGTGACATTATTTTGAACCAGCCCTGCTGCTGCCACTGTGCTGCAAACCATCTCCCCACGCCCATTCCACCAGCAGTGGGGCTGCACATGCCGAAAAGCAGAGCCCAGGAACTGCTCACCAATGCAACCTGAGGCCCCCTGGGACTCAGTGGCCATCTTCCAAAAAAATGCCACGTATCCTGTCATCCACATCTACTGCATTCAGTGTGATGCTGCATCTCATAGAAGTGTTCTGCTCTCCCAAAATAAATTGTTTGAAATTCAAGGCAAAGGCAATTCATAGCAGCTGCCTCAAATCAGGTTGCAAAGCCCTGTGATGAATTACTTCAGCCTCACCTGGAGCGTGGCTCACATATGCTCCTGCCCAGACGTAGGGTCACAGGGGGCTGTTGGCTGGCTGTGGCTTTCCACTAGTGTATCTCAAGAGAAACCAAAAGGCCAGATACCATCTCTGGCACTGGAAGTCTTGTCTGAAGAGCTAAATGGATTACTTGTCCATGCAGGTGGGTTTTCACCATCTGTTGCAGATGCAATATTGATGAGGTTCTCAATCCTAACTGTTTCATGATCTCATTATATGAAAAACAAACAAACAAAACCAAACACAGCCCTTCTCTTCAGGGTTGCTGGCGCTTGCTTTTGATCAGGGTGTCATGACCAATATGTTGTTGAGGTGGTATCTTCTCAGCTTCTCCTGATGTGCCGCTGCCTGTTGCAGCAGGTGTGCACGGTGCTCCCCGCAGCACCCTGCTGCTGCCTGGTGCCTCTCTGACCACGGCTGCAGGAACTGTCCTGGCTCAGTGGCTGGTTCTCACCCTGGTGCACGAAGGCCCTTTTCTCACTCCTCATCCTCTCTTCTGCAAGGACCCAGCAGTGCCTGGTCCATACGGACTCGGTCGTGTGCAGAAGCAATCCTTCCCTGAGCTCCAGCGAGGGACATCAATCCCATCTTATACTGTTTGAGGAACGGAGGTGTTCTGTATGGGACAGGAAGAAATAGAAAGGAGGAACTGTGACAAGTGAGGGGACAGAGCAAAAATTGGTAAGTGGAGAAAGCAGCCAGCTGCCAGGGATGCAGCTGCGGTACGTGAGCCAGCACAGCATGGAGACGGACGCGCCTCTGGAAACCATGGACAGAGGCTCCGAGCTGGAAAGACCAGATGGTGCAGGAGCTGAGGGGGGAATGTTGAGTCTCTCTTTGAGGGTCTGTGCCAAGGAGGTGGGACCAAAGGGTAATTAGGCTGATGAACAACAATATTAAATGTATGAAATGAGGCTTACAATAGAAGAGAAATCTTAGGAAAAATTAGCTGAAGGGAGAAGCATAACAGAGCAAATCCCAGCACAATTAACCTGCAGGGAAGCAGAAATAAAGAGCCTGCTCCCAAAAGTAAATCCATCCAAAAACTCCAGTTATGCTTCCTGATTTTTACCCACCAAGTACATGTATAGATTATAACCACTTATTTGCTTTTAAAAAGCAGTAAAACTATGGGATTCAAAGTATCTACTTCAGTTGTAATTAGACTGAATATATTTGGAATATGCACAAAATTAAAAACATATCTAAGTGCTTTGAGCAGCAGTCAATGTTTGCTGAATGAGAGCCCTTAACCATGACTTTTAATTACTATTGACAAAATTCTTAATCTTAAGTTTATGTTGTTACTTCTCACAGCTGCTTAGACAGCCAGGGCTCTGAGATCATCTGTCCACAGCAGCACCCAGACAGCGTTAACTTGGAAACCAGACAGAACTGCAGAGGCTTTACTGTGCCAGTGGCACCAGATAAACCAAACCAAACCTCCTTTTGTAATCATTAAAACCAAATCCAACCAGTCGTTTTACCAAACAATGACCCTTTAGGAGAAAAGATAAAAAAAAAAAAAAAAAACAAACAAAAAAACAAGCAAGCAAGCACTGATTTTCAGGCAAACAGATCATAAAACAAGCCTGCAAATTTGCTTGCTATGTTAATCATCAAAACCAACATCTACAAAGGTGCCTACAATCCACTGATAAATGTGGTATCTTCCCATGGCTGTATTGCCTATTAGCTGAAGATTACTCTGACCTATGGAGTAGCTGTTGAATTCATACTTTGCATTGTGCTGATGTAAGTCCTAAATTCATGAAGCAACATGAATTTTAATAATGCTGAGCAAGTCTTGCCTGACACATCAGCTGCATTAGCTTAAAAAAGATGGATCACCAAATACCATACTATATAACCACATGTGCAGAAAATTATACAGACCTCAAAGGGGTTGTTTTATCAGGGTTTTTTTAGGCAGGAAAGCAAAGCAAAGCAATTCAGCTATGTAGTTTTCTAAGTCCCTGAATCTTTACATAGCAGAGACAAAAATTCTGAGATGACCCTCTGCCTCAGTGAGGTCTATAAGTACTTCTAGTACTGCAAACTATTCCTCTCCAAAACTTTTCAAGTGTCCTGTGAATGTAGGGCTGTTTAGCAAAGTATTTGCCATTCCTACACATTCCTTTCTGCTTTATTTAGAGACACTTCAAAAGACACTTCAAAATAATCTGGAACAAAATATATATAAAAACAAATCCCACTGTAGAACAGCATCCTAGAAAGAACCAGGGGTCCTTGTTTTGCTTGGTGATAGCAAGTACATCCACTCTTTTGTACAGAGTAGGTAGACATGACTGTAATTAGGAGCAAGTGTAGTTCTTGCAGGACACAGGAGTGGAGGATGGTTAAATTAACATTTCACAGACCACTTCAATGCTGACACATCCTAACATATCTTTTTTTCTGCAATCTTGAGTCTCCTCCATCATGTTTCCAAGTACACTGTGTCTAGGAGAATGAAACCCCGGCTGGGACCAGCAGAATATGCTGTGAATAGTTTAGATTCCAGTATAGCTCTTTATGCAAAGATTAAGTCATTACACTTACATATACACACGGCATCTTACAGCTGCATTTTCTTCCAGTTTTACTTAGTTCAGATTAAAGAACAGAACCTTTATATGTAAATAGAAACCTTTCCCTCTGTTTCTTTCATCCTGTTTTGCAGCACTTAACAGCTGCAAATTATCCTACTCCAATATGGTGTAACTCTTCTCACAGAACAACTGGCAGAGCAGAAAAAAGTGGCACTTCTCTTACCAATTTTTCCATGACCTTCCTGTAGACTTTGTTGTAGCAGTCTCAGGGCATAAGTCAAAGCCTTGGTGGCCTCGCTGCTGACTAACAGTAGCTCTGTGACCATTCAATTAATGTTCTAAGAACAAAACTTCTGTAAGATATTTTCTAATATATGTTAACTAGAGGCATTTCGAACAACTGGTGTCACAGAAGAGTCATATCACAGAGGCAAGAATGTTTCCTTGACCAATTGTTTGCTATTCTCTGGTGCAACCCTGAAATATTTGTTTCAAAATAAAAAAAGTGGTTTGTTCATGATTCAAGAAAGGGAAAAATAAGCAAATAAGAAAGGAAATATCAGAATAAAAGATTTTGCAGTTGATGCAGTCAGCTGACATTCACGACCTCTTGTACTACTTAAAACCCAGACTAAAGGTGCACAAGGCAAGGGCAGAAAGGCAAGACTGATGAGTGAAACAGAAGTTTCTAAAAGTGCAGTGTATGCTTTTGCATTGACGTACTGGCAGTAGAGCATTAGTCAGACAGCCAAAGAGCTTTCATCTAATGTAGGAATATTAGCATGCAGTGCTTGACTACATTTTCATTTGAAGCTGAGCAAGGCAGGCTCATTTTCTCCACCAAGATAGACTGATGCATTCTCCCAAGAATCATGCCTTACAGAAAAATAATCATGAAATATTAATCATTTCCTATTTAGAGCTACAACTGTCACGAATGATGTAGCTCTCTCATGTACAACCTCTTGCTGAAAATCTGCATAAGGGACAGAGCAAACACCAACTGCTTCCCGGGCAGAGACAAAGCCTGGTCTGTGAGAGCAGGAGCAGAGACAGTGCTGAGTCCAGTGGCACGGACTAGCTCAACCCACCTGTGGCCAAACCCAAACCAGGTCATCCATTGCCCACTGCCACAGTGGCTGTTCAGTCCTGCCTCTCTGCACTGGCCTGTCACGTACTTACAACCAAGAAAATCCTACCAAAACTCACTCACAAAGCTTCATCTGAAGTCAGGCACGTGGTTGCCCTGCAGACCAGGCAACACTCCCGTTCCTTGTCAGCAATAAACACGGTACGAGAACACGAGGAAAGCACAGCAAATCTGTCTGCATGAGGGTTTATGCTTGGAGCCTGCATATGGCCCTGCTGAAATGTCATCTTGGAAGCTCCATGTGAGTTTGGAAGCTGTTCATTCAGGGATCAGACTCAAGGCTCCATGACTTGCAAGGACTGTCATTCAGGCAAAACAGCAAATAATGAGAAATAATGTCTCTGAGTAGCTGATAGGCAACCCAGAGCATGAAACCCATTTGCATAAAACAGTCATTGTCATTTCACACACGCAGATCTCTGGCAGTCAAAACCTCACAGTAGATCATTCAGGGACTGAGGGAAAGAAATTAAATCAGTTGTTTGCTACAAATAACTCATCCAGTTGTATCTGACATGACTCTGCCTCATTACTGGATATTGTCGATGCTCTGAGCTGTGACCTATAGCCAGGATCCCAGGGCATCAAACTCTGTGTGACATCTGAAGATACATGTGCTTGGCTGTTACATGCTGCTGCAAATGGGCCAGGAAGAGTAAATGTTCACACGGGTCAGCGGGAAAAAGCACTCCCAAAATACAGGTGATGTTTCTCAGACAGAATTAGGTGATCCAGACCACAAGAAATGCACTGCCTGTCTGTAACTGGGACACTTTCAGGTTTGATGATAATTTTTGGCTACTATCAAATATACTTTCAGTCACATATTTCACGGGTGTCTTCTGATCTTCCTCAATAACATCTTTTATCTGAACTAGAGCCTCCTTCTCACAATATAGCATTTCTTACATGTGCGTTTTCCTAAAACTATGTGATTCTGTAGCATTTTCTCCCTCCTGACGCTTTTTAGACAGAATCAAAACATTCAACTATTACCTCTGTTACCAGGAACTTCTCAGAGCCAGAGGGGGAAGCCATTTTAATTGAGCTGGCTTCAGTATCCATGAAAAGGTACCTAACTTAACACTTCCAGTAATGGTTGCAAAACATTATCTTCAGCCATTACACTGTGGTACAACCAAGATTATTGGGCTAAAAAACACTGAAATACTTACTAGGACAACTAGCAGTTGCCCTCTAATGTTTGAAGGCAAACCACAGAATTGTTGTCCATCAACACTCATCCACATGCCAGCCAAGAGATTCAGGCTGGATGGAGGTGATTTCTGCCTGTACATAGTGTCTGGGAGTGTAGGATCCCACAGTCTCAAATACCTACAGCCATCCTTCCCCATTATCTCCATCTCAGTGGAAAGAAACGCTGCTACGAGTTGCTTTTGCTTGGTCTCCACCAATACTCGGCAGCCTGCAAAAGGAAGAGCTGAGACAGAAACCAAGTTCTCCTTCGTAACACAAACTATGACAATATGTTTTCCCAGTCACTGGAAATAAAACAGATGATGAAGTTTTCGGGACACAATGATGGATTGCTCTTTCCAAAGTGAGGCTCTGATGGGGTTCCAGGGTCTGCTCCTCCTTTTGCTGGCTGTGAGCTGTGGCAGCTGCTGTGTTCCACAGTGGCTCCAGAGCCTGCCCAGGCACCCCAAGATCTCCCTAACTGGGCGGAAAAGAGGACACTCGGTCACTTCTGCACCGTGTCTGATGGCACATCCACACAAAGTTTGGTTCTCTTTCCAGAATTTGTTGGATTTTGCTTGGACGTGGGGCTTGTTCCTAGTACAGAGAGCCATGCTTTTGGCATGAGGGATGCTTAATACCCAAGTCCAAATAGCAAGTTGGATTAGGAGGGCAACCAAGAGCATGTCCTCCCTCATCTGCCATGGATTTCCTGGCACCCTTCCATGGTTGGCCTGGTGTGCAGCAGCTCCTGTAGCCTCTCTGTTCCTGGTTTCTTTCTCTGCAGAACAGATAAGTTTTCCCTGACTATTACAGTGTTAAGCAGTCAAGACTAGGAGGCCCTTTAGTATAAAAAGTCATAAAATTTTCAGCAAATTTTGAGGGGGGTAGGAAGAGAAACAACTCACAGGGGTAGAAAGCTGCTCAAAACAAACATCAAGAGAAATGTGATATAATAGCCCCTTGTATTATGCCTAGGAACAGCTTCCTATGGCTTTGTACAGAAGTTACCTGCAGAAATTTGTGTTCTATAGCATTGTGGCATTAGGGTGCATTCTAACTCTGAAGCACAATGAGTTCAATATGATCTAAAATACGGTGGTTTGCAGCCTAACTAAACTTCTGATAATCTCATACCACAGGCTTTACATTTTAAGCTATATCATTAAACCCCAGTGGTGTGAACAAAAAGGCCTGGTTCAGCTGTTCAGAGCAGTGAATCTTTTTCTCCTGATGTGCCAGCCAGTCAAAGGCATCAACACTGTAACAAATATTGAGAAATCTGTCGCTAGCTATCATCCAGCTGGAAAGAACAAACTCCCCAGGGCTCACTGTTGACAGCACTGAAAGAAACAGCCTCACCTGGAATCACATATTATTTCATCCCAGGGAACACTTCAATGTGCAGTCCTTCCACTTCAGATATGGGCGACAGGCTATTTTCTGCACTAATTAAAGGATGTTAAAATGAGATCAGCCACTCCTTATTGCCTGTCTCACATTTTGTGTTCACAACTGCGTTCAAGCACAGCTGGGGATGGCTAAATATTAACCAAGAACAACTAAAAAAAAAAAAAATCATTAATTTCTAGATTAGTTGCCTTTTATTTCTTTCACATGCCATTTTCTTATTTACAATTCACATGGCTGAAGCACCCCTGGAGCTAATGAATAACCGCACATCCAGACCTTTCCCTTAAATTAAAGAATTTATGGGAAATGGAGAACTGGCTCCCTGTGGGCGGGTACACGTGTATTTGCTGACAGCAAATCCATCCTGGTACTAACACAGCTCTGTGGAACTGGACCAGGGCTGACCCAGGTCCACCCCACCAGGGTGCACAGGCAGGCAGGGGCAGGGCCCAGCATGTGCTCAGGTGCCAATATTCCCCTCACTCACTACCAGGGTGTTTGAGCTTTCTCTCTGCCACACTTCTCCTTCCCTGGTGCAGCACAGAAGGCAGGGAGGGGAGAGGACAGTACTTTACAAATTGCCATGGCTTCACAGCGAGCGTGAGCCCCGGGGACCCAGTGTGCTCAGGTGGGATGTCTGCGGGGGATCCAGAGCCAATCCAAGGCTGCCCAAGCCCACAGAAATATCTCAGCCCCTGCACCACCCTTCACCCTGAAACCCACATACCCCCCCGGGCAGCAGCCTTTCTATAGCACAGACTCTCCTAGAGAGACAAAACAACACAGCCCCCCCAAATCACGCCAAATCTGAATCAGAAAAGGTACAAGAAATGCCAGTAATTTCCCCAAGGGCAACCAGATTCATCCACACGTATTACTTTGCTATGGCCCTACTGCCCACACAAATCCCAGCTGAAGTTTGTTTCTCCCAGAAGCGTATTATGAAATTCCAGCATCTCAGCCCTGTGAAACTCCCACCTAGAAACAGACGTGAGAGAACAGTCAGGCTCCAGCCAGGGCAGAGCCCACGGTGTGAGCACTTGCTGCCTCCCACTGTGCCCATCAGGGGTCTGATTCCCAACCTCAGTGGGCAGGCACAGAGAACAGGAGCAGACAGACCAACATTGCCCTCTCTCACCGTGGCTCAGCAGAGAGCTCAGGGCTCTGATGCTTCAGCCCTGTCCCTCCCCAGGCCCAGGAGAGCACTGCTCTGCTTGTTCCTCCTCAGGGGCACACAGCAGACTGCCTGAATTCTCTCTGTGCACACACACTGACATTACAGTTTCCCAGGCTGGTCTCTGCCCAGCAACAGCTGGAAGCCCAAGTGCAGGACTGCTTGCTCACAACAAACCACCACAGCTCTCGTGATTAACGCGTGCCAGGAGAGGGACAGAGCGGGGCTGACAATACACAGCGTCCCCACTGCGTGACACGCCAGCCAGCACAGCGCAAGACAAATGGCTGTTTCCTCTCATAGGTGCCAACAGAAATCGTATTTCAGACAAGTCAAATCCATCCATTCCAGTGAAATGCCAAAACACCCCAGTTTGGAAGCCCCATTTCCTTACTGACGGCAGTGAAAGAGCACAGCTCAGGTATCAGTCACACAAGTTTCTTTTTGCTGTTGGCGAGTTAAGAAAGCATGTTTAAAACAGCAGTAAACAATCTGCCTAACAATTCAGAAATATCTGCGTTGGTTTGTGCCTCTGTTACAGAATTAATCTCCCTGGAGATCCTGAGTGGCATGGACTCATACAAAAAGCAGTAGTGCAAAATCCCAGGTGGCACACAGTCAGCTTGTTTGTCACATGGGCTGTTCTCTGGAGCCAAAAGTCTGAAATGCATCAGGATAAGACATTCGGGAAACAAGACCTCCAGCAATTCCTGTTTCTGCCTGATAGGAGCACACATAATATTACCGAGTAAGACAAACTGGGATATGTCATAGCAGAAGTGATCTTCATGGCAAGTTGTCACCTGGATTGATTCTAACACCTTACAAGTTTCTGTTAAGGCCACAGAGTTAACCCACCTGCAAGACAAGAGGAGAACACAATTTCAACACTACCTCGTACAAAATGTTTCCAGCTCAGATAGTTTTCCCTGTTGATGATGGCAGAGACACACAGGTGTTGGGAATGCTGCTGCACATGGGCCCACGTCCATGTGGCAGCTGCTCTCACGGCCCCAGCCTGCTCTCAAGCTACCAGAACTGAAGGCCAGTAGTTACAGAAACATTGCTGCTGCTGGAACTCTTCAAGGGGGAGACATGCAACCAAGATTGTTTCTTGCTCCAGGGGAATTCTTGCCTTTATTACCAGTTAACTCCACAACGAATAGCCATCGCAATTTAAAATCCTCTATCTATGCTTTAACCTCTGTTCCCACGTGAGGATTTTTCCACGGCTGTACTTGAACACCTTGTTGCTCTGTCACCGTTGCTGAGCAGCACAGTGAACACTGGGAAGCCACCCTTGCAAAAGCAGCACTGCTCAGGGCACCACCCAAGGCAGAGGGTTGGGCTCCTCTCACCCAGCACTCTCCGGGGGCTGGAGTCCAAGGATCTTTCCAGCTGCTTCAAAAGAAGGCAGTTCAGCCCACCCAAGGGGGATGTTTGGGAGCGGTGTAGTGAATGACCCATCAGAATTGCTCCACATCCCGTCCTAAGAGAGCTCAAGCTGGATGAGGTGAACGCCATCCAAAGTGATCACGTTTGAAAAATACATCAACCCAAACGCTGGAACACATTAGTAACAACAGGTGGAAAATTTATGCTCTGTGGTATCTGCAAAAAGACAACACCAGGTACAACCAGATGCGCCCACCACACCCACGCATTCCTGCTTATCAGCTCATGCTGAATTTCAGGCACCTTTCAAACAAGAAAACTGAAATTTTTCAGCCCATCAACCTCAAAGATTAATTACATTTTTTAATTAAAATTAATGTTTTCACACTGAAATGTCCTTTATAACATCCCTGTTGCACTGAAAAGAGATGGGAGGTGAGGAACTTCCCTAACTACTGTTGCTACAGTAAACTCTGCTTCAAGGTACCCATGCAAGAGCAGTGTCAACACATGGGCTCAGTCTTTAAATCCAGCTGAAATTTTAGAAATACTTGAGTTCATAAGAAGAAATAGCAGCGTAGCATTAACCACCATCACTCCCAAATTGTTGCTAATCACTTCTTACTCCACCTTTACTGTAATTATGAGCCTTCCTTTGCAATAATTGCATGGCAAACTATGGATGAATGACTTTTGATTAAGTGATCTCCTTCAGTAACTAATGGTCCTTCATTTAACATTCATGATGAATAAATCAATACATGTAGTAGCTAAAGATATTAGTTTCTTCATAGTCAATTATTGTCCACAAAGATGCCTCAGGAGGGCGTCCACAGAAATATTGGGCAGTTCTAGGAAAGGGTTAATTATCTCTCACGAGTCGCTAAGCAACGGTATTCTGCTCTTATGGCATGTTTTGCCAGACAGAGCTGTGGCAATGATACAACCTTTCTGCATCTTATCCAGAGAGTTGGCTGAAAACTTGCCTGCAAACAAAGAGAACAGCAAATCCCTGCTGCAGATTTAAATTTAGCTTCTGGTAGCTGTAAGTTCTCAAATTACTTTAGTACATTTAATTTTCTGTTCCAAAACATACATTGTATTTTAATATGACTTCAGTGATGGAAGAGGGGACTAACTAAAATGCAGCTGTAGAACTAAAACCAAAGAAGCCCCAATATTCAGCAATATTCAATACCCCACTACCAAGTCACGTCATAAGATGTGCCAAATACAACAAATGAAAGCAAACTTGGAAGACTGTAGAAACTGAGAAGTCAGGTTCAGTCTTCAGAAATTGTCTCTTCTCCCTTCCAGAAGGGAAAGAGAGCCTGAGGAGGGTACAGGCAGCTTTAAGCAGCTGCACTGGAGGTGCAACCCCAACCACACCAAGACTGCATCAATCATCAGGGGTTGCTGATAGCTGGTAATTCATAAATTCAGTCTTATTTAATTGTGCTTATCTGGCCGTACATATCTGATAAACACCTTAATTAGAGGGAAGGATGCATCCTATAATGAACAAAGCCAAATAACAAGGATTTAAATATCCATGAGCCCTGGGGAAATACCTTTCCAGCCTTTGAAAGTTAATTTCAGAGTTTTGCTTCTGCAAAGGCTCTGGGAACATTTAAACTCACACATGAACATCAAGATTGTTTCAGACAGAGCAGAGCACATGTAAGTCAAGCATATACATCACTCCTTGCCCAGCCTCAGTCATTTAGTCTCAGCCAAGCTCTGTGAAACAACACAAATAAAATCTTTGTGCTGCCAGCATTTTCTAGCAAAAACTAATAATCAGATTTTATGGAGCCAGGTTTTGCTTTGTTTCCCGCTAATTTCTTAGCTGTCTTATGTAATAGACCTACTTACAGTAATATTCTGGTCTGTGCTTATTACAGGGGATGTTTCAACTTACTGGGGCAAGGAAGATCTCAGCCCAAGCTCCTGGTTGCTGCCACTGAAGCTGTGCAGCAGTCCAAGACCATCACCAGGAGCACAGGATTGGGAAGGCAGCCAGCAGCTCTGGGGCTGCTCCGACCCTCCTTTGGTCACTCTGAACGTTCACTAGCTCTTAAGAAAGTAAAAAAAAAACAAAACCCAAACTGTTCGGGACAAAGAGTTGGGCTGATGACTGCTGGCAAGTGTACAGAGAGGGTCAACAACTCTCATGGCTAAGATCAGTTTTACGTGGGAGTAGAAAGGACATCTGTGTAAAGTAGGTTTCTGAACAACGAGTTTGCCCTCTGGCAAGTTGCTCCAAGCAGGCTGGGAGGTCTCTTTTGGAAATGCTGGAACTAAAGACAAGGTCTATGTGAAGGGGTATTACTTGGCTACGTGATTGTTGCCTTAGACAACCAAATCACAAGAAAAAGGACTCGTGGGATACAGTCACTCCAGGCACTGGGAAATCTGACATCAAAGACAAACTGTGGGGAGCTGGCAGCACTTCTGGAAGCAGAACCAGCAGCTAGAAAGAAGAGCACAGAGTCAGGAAACCTGGGCAGAGGAAAGCTGAGGGTGTGCCAAAGAGGCAGGGTGAAGGTGTTCCTGCTGGTTATTCCCCTCCTGCTCAGACACAGGAGCACAAACTATAGCAGGGCACCACAGAGATACCTCGGTCAAGGTCCTCCCTTCATTGTACACTTGAACTTGGTGCTTGACTTGCAGGACATTTAAAATGCACATGCAAGTTCTCTTCTGCTCTGGAAACAGGCCCAAACTGCAAAGGAGAAATTCAGCTCTAGCTCATATGTGAACCTCTTTGAAGTCCCTGTATCTGTGGTTCGGTCCTTTTTCCAGCATACGACCTACCAGCCAAAGGAAACCTGTGTGTTTTTAAGCCAGGCTTTCAAACTCACTTTCTAAATTTTAGGATAGTTCATGGTGTTTTGGAGGGGACAACAAGCTTCCATGTCTGTAAGTGACTCCTTACACATCTGAAATTGGGTAAAATACCAAGTGTCCAGGAGCGCAGTCAGACTCTTTGAGGTAGTTCTAGCAACAGGGGAGGACAGTGACTCAGTGGCTGAGGAGTGGAAGTGAGTCATGAAGCAGCATTTCTCCTTGCTGAACCAGAGTGTCCTACACTGAGCCAGGGCTTCTGAACGACAAAGTGATTACATCATATTTCGGCTGCATTTGCTGAAAGAAGCTAATGAGACAAAGCTGGAGGGGAGAGCTCCGAATGCCCCCCTTGGAAGGGCAGGGCTCTCCACACGCTGCCAGGGCTGCTCTCTCACACAGGGGCAAACAGCCTGCAGCAGGGATGTGCACTGCTGGGGCTGCCTGCTTTTTTGGCAATATATAAATAGAGCTGGAATGGGCCTCTGGAGGTCACGTTGTCTTCTGCCCTCCTGAACAACAGTATTTGAAAAAATTAGTTAATATAACCTGAATTATTTCTTTTGGCACCAGGAAAAGCATACAGACATCCTGAAAAACAGGAAATCTCAAGTAATGCTCTCTTGCATAAAGCTTGTAGGTCACTCCCCTATTCCCCCCCACCACCAAGCATGTTGTCATACAGACAGACAAGAATTTGGGGCACAATAATTCCCTATCTTCTGAAAAAAAACCCAAGCAAAACTGAGAGCAGCATGCATTTACTCAAAACCAGCAAGGTAGTCTATCTGTGTGCCATTAATTACCCTGTATTTTTTCCAGCCTCATAACCCACGCTTCCCTGTCAATCTCCTGTTTTAGTATCCAGATGAGATCTGGTTTAGCTCACATTTCCACAGAACTCAACAAACCCTCGCTCTGCTGGGGGGAATGGCTCAGAATATATCAGGCTTTCCTTGTGCAGTTGCTTCCAGCCATCTTCCACTGTAAACCTTCCCCAGGAGGGACTGGGGTAACCTGTCACCTGCCAGCTTAGCTTAGCTTAGCTTAAAGGATGACTATTGAAAATAAAAAGAAAACCAGTAACTTAAAGTGATGAGTGATTTTTTGGGGAAATAAACCATAATTTCTTCAACAGCTCTAAGTTCTCCTAACCTGAAATTTGTTACTATACTTGTAGATCCACATATAGCTACATTTGATATTTATGTGCAGTCAGGCTCCTTTTAGCCAGGGAAATGCCACTACATGGAAGGAAGCCATCTGTTCCAGAACAATAAGGTTGACCTTGTTTTCCAGCAGGCCCGGAGCTAAAAGAAAGGCAAGCCAAGAAAGTTAAGTCTTTATCTCTCCGAGGAGACAAGGTGCCATGCTCTTGAAATGCAGAACAGCTTCATGGGGACACTCAGAATCTCTGCCACAATGTATGGAAGGATGCGACAGGCAAGACCAGGCTGCCAGAGCAGGGGTTGCAACACGTATTTCCATCCTTTTGAGCATCAGCTCCAGGCGTGATGGACTCTGAGGATGCCTGCCCAGCACTTTGGAGAAGCAGGGAGCAGTTAATAATTGCACCAAAGCCAGAACTACTCATCTGCCTTTAGTACCATACCTGTGAGAGCAGCTTGTAGCTGATCCCTTGGAGTCATGTGATGTGCTGGTTTACATGGGACACAGAGCCCTTTGGAAATCCCAAGGTTGGAAGCTGGAAAAGAAACTTATTTCTCACCTTAGAAGAAAACAAATGCATTCCCTCAGGCATGGGAGGATAGGCATCTCTTTAAACTTTTAAAATTTAACTTTGGAAGCTGTTCTTTTTCTCATAATAGAAACAAAGAGCAGAAATATCACAATCCCATCTCTGAGTGCTCTGTAAATAATTAATGATGACACACCTAACGTAACCAGCTCTGGCATTACAAGAACTCCCCAGTGCTTTGCTGTGTGAGTAAGACATTGATTGCAGCCCTGGGGAGCTGACGAGCTCTCCCGAGCACAAACTGAGAGGTCAGAAGCAAGCAAAGAAATCTAATGATTTGACCAGCAACCAGTTGAGCTTCTTCTCACCCCACAACACTGTGATCACTAATGAGCACCAAGGCAGGCAAGCAGACAGGCCTGTGCTCTGATGAGAGTGCCTGAGGGAGGGAATACCCACTCTTGAATGCCACAGGGCTCATACTTACCCCTGGACACTGGTACTGGACCACGATTAATGTCAAAATCTACTGGACAACTTCTGGATACTATTGACCTGGGCTGGGGAAAGCCTCCTGTTTAATCACAGATTGTTTTGGTCCCTTGCGTTAATCTTTCTCCAATTATTATTTCTCCAGACAAACTCACAGTTATTACTGAGTACAGACAGCAAAAGATTAAATGGCTGGCTGAATCAGTTATTTTAAAAAAAAACCCTTATACTTGCTTTGCAATTAGGAGAAAAAAATGTGTCTGGAGAATATGGAAAATTTTCAAACTTGTTTTTAAATCTTTTCCACGGAGAATGCTTCCAGTCACAGAAATGTCAGAGCAAAGGCCAACAGCTGTCCTCATCCCCAAGGTAAGGACTCCAGGAGAGGGAGCTCAGAGGGTTCCCGGGTGCTCAGGATCACCTGCAGACTCAGGCTTTGGTGTCCCAGAAGATTTCTTGTTGCTGTTGGCTTCTCAGTGTTGCAATACATCTCACATGGCAAATTTCTCTGGGTGGCTTTTAACAAACTCTTCAGAATTTATTGCTTTGTTGCATCCACATCTTCTCAGAATCCTTTTTTAATATGGTATTTGACTACACAATGCATCTGATTTCTCAGGGAACAACAGCTCTTCAGTAGGACCCTTTTAAATGAACAACTAAAAAAAAAAGCATCTTTCGTAGAATCAACATTTGACATGAGACCTCAAAAACAGTGTTCTTTTTAGATTTTTAACTGCTTTCCTCCTTTTGATTTTGTTTTATTCCCATACCTTGTAAGCTCCTGTTTGATTTCCCCTATTTTCAATACTCCTCAATTTTTGCTAGCAACTTTGCTCTGAGAGACAACCTTCATTATTATTCTATGCCATGCAATGTATGGTCCATCTGTGAACAACACAATGTGCTTTGCTGATACTTCTTCCCCTGCTAATGTAAATAACCAACCTAAGCAGTGATATCCAAACTGGGCCCTGTCCCACATCCCAGACTCAGTGGCTCATGATGCTGAAGAATTCAAATCTCACAGTATCAGGAGTTATTACTAAAGCCAGGTATTATAATGTCACTTATTTATTAGAATCACATCTTTCAATCTCTAGGTTTCTCCAGGCCTTGAAATTAATAAGAACTTGAACAGAGGAATCTCAAAGGCTCAGAAGGCAAAAAAGAAGAGCTCCAGGAAGGATGTGCCACAGTTATAAATCATCCATCCTTGGGCATCCTTTTTCTCAAGCTGTGATTCTATGGGGAAGAGAGTCACTTGGTTCATGATCTCTGATTGCTTGTGACAGGGTATGTACAGAACCTCTTGCTGTTGACACCTGTAAATTGAGCTCTATCATTGCCAAAATCAATGCAAACCTCATTTCCTCCCGATCACACCTTCTGTGGGTTTGCAGGGACAACGCAACCCACTCCCCACAGCAAGCAATGATCTGAGAAGCTGGAAATAACCTGCTCACTTACAGTTTCATCAGCACTGCTGCTCTGCTATGTGAAGTAAAAAAAATTGCCTCTCATGGTCTCAGTAGAAAGCAGGTCACCTTTGTGAAAAGGGCACAGCATTACTGGCTTTCCCATCCTGCTCTCCCACTTTAGTCCTAGTTTGTTCCCAATCTCTCCATAGCCAGTCTCCAGTGCTGTATGATGGTACACTCTTCATCTCTCATTCACTTACAGACAGCACACAAACCTTAACACCCCCAAACTCACCACACTGACACATCAGCTGTCCTAGTCCCAGCAGCCACCACTTCTCACGGTCACCTCTGGTCCTCTTGGGAAAGAGCCAGCCCAGCCTCTGAACTCCTCAGCAGGGACATCCTGCTTTCTCAACTGATGACAATTTCTGCAGGTCCACAAAGAAGCCTTTCCAGCGTTCCTCTGGCCTTCCATTTACCTCTGTTTCTGCTGCTCTTCAGAAGAGCTACAGCTCAGCTGTTAGTTTATCCCATCACTCTCCCCATCCTTCTGGCTCTGGTTTCTCAGCTCAGGACAGTCAGTCTGTTGCATCCCAAGTTTCAAACCATTCCAACAAACCCCTCTGCTCCCCAGCATAAGATTTCCATATCATCTCTGCCAGTCCTTCACTGCCCCCCTAAATATCTAAATAGCCCCTGTACTCTCCTACCCCACCAGATGTATCTGCCCAGGGAGCAAGGTCAGCTCTTCTGAAAGGGTCCAGACTGGCCATCATATCTACAGACTGCGAGGTGGGCTCTGGAAATCATCTCATTGCAGAAAAGGCAGATCACGAGCTATTGCAGTTCTAGGACAACTCCCTCTTCCCCGGTGGTACTATTTGGTTTCATCTGCCAACATTTTTTTTTCATCTGTGAAGAACAGTGCAGACCATTGAATAAGTGCATTTTATTGTGATAAGAAGCTTTAAAATTTGGGGCTAACGTGCATATGGAGAAGTTGATACGATCAGTTAAACTTTTCTAGTAATCAATTCAAGAAGGCAAACCCACAGTAAATTGGCCACAGTGCTGAAAGATGAAAAACATATTCAGTTTTCAACAAATTGTCTCAAACTTTGCTCTTTCAATGGCTGTAGTTAATTAGGTTCTTCCTACATATCTGTGGGATTTCACAAGTCCATGAAAACAATGCCCAAAGACAGAAAGGTTTGTAAGACTCAAATGGTTTCATAGTGTGAGTTTTCTTTCTTACTATATATCCGACAGGCAGAATAACAACTTTCTACTCACATTGTATAGGTAATTAAAGTCAATGTTTGTAAGCAATCCTACACCCCCCACGGTCCCAGCACTCCAACTGTATAGGAAAAGCTAAACCTAACATTTTGTCAAGGCCAAGCAGCATCCTTCTGTTCTGAGGCACCTTCAACTGACCATCAGGGGATGGGATTGCTTTGGGAGTAAAACTGCCCATCTTATTCTACCTCTGGGTGAAAGGCAGCAGCTTTTGTCTAAGACACTTAAACAACCTCGAGAGGAAGAGCTGAGCAGTGAATAATTCACCATTTAGGTATTTATCCAGTTTGGGCCTTGTTTAAAACAAGAGTCCTACTCATCCAAAGCGGAATCTAATGAACTCTTTGATCGCAGCATGTTGGCAACCGAAGATAAAGCTCATCACAACCATGAGTTCAACATCTCTTGTCAAGATACTGATTCTGCATTAACTCAAAATGATCCAAGTCACCCCTAGAAGGTGTTTATGAGCAGGAGAACCATCAGTGAACAAACCTAGACAACTCTGCTTCCTTTGACAATACACAGATTTAGGCTATGAGACACATCAAAAATCCGTGTCTTGCCCTGTAAAGGGCATTTGCTTCCCCAACAACTCTCTTCTAGAAAACATGGGTATGGTTGAGGTGGTTGCAACAAGTGAAATGTAGCTGGTGGTCAGAGCTCTATTACATAAGCTTTGCATGAAATTGTTATATCATGTATACGCTTGACTGACACCAATGACTGTCCAAAAGCTATTTACAGTGGTATCAACAAACCAGTGAGATCATCGTCCTCCTCCCTCACTTCCCAATACCTGGACTCTAGCAGATCCAGGTAAACCAACTGCGTCTTCATAATGAAAACAGAAATTTAATTATTCACAAGCATTCCCCTTGAGCTTTCTCTGGGCTTTTTGTGAATGATTAACAGAGCAGCTGCTCCAGACAGCGCTCTCAATCCCTGCTTGCTGGCCTGTTAAAAGCAGTGACTCATCAGCACATGACGTCAAACCCTCCTCTCCTCTGAAATGGCAGGAAGGAGGTTTCATTAAAAAGATAAAAAAAGGTATCAACATAACAGCCTGAACTTCCTCCCAAACACACGGGGTTTGGTCAGGGGGGATCTCTGCTGCTGCCAGAAGAGCTGCACGGTGCATATGCACCAACAGCTCCTTCAAAAGGGTGAACTTTCCCGTTGAATACTAAAACCATAAAACGTACTTCTCCAGGCAAGTTGATTTATTAGAAACTGACTCAAAAATCAAAACAAACGCCCAGCATTAGGCCTTCTGGTAAACCCTGCTCGTGCATCCCGCAGGAATGCTTCCGGCTCAGTGGGCTCGGCAGGGCAGTGAGTGCACACCATGTCCTGGCTCTCCGCACACTCACTGCGAGGTGGGAGGGCTTTCACAAGATGTTGACACAACCCAAAGTGGCTGTTAATCAGTCCTTGAGATTACCCAAGTGATACTGCCCAGTAACACCCAATAAGGGTGCCCAAACAGACACGCAGAGAAGCATCAACAAGCCCAGTGCTGCCAAATTCCAGACCCCCTGTCCTCTGTACCTTGCTGAGGTTGTGCTGAAATGTGTAGACATGAAAACCTCATACATGAACACAGCCCTGAACTTGTAAAAAACACCTGGGTCTGGTGCCATCAGAGTTAAAAGTAGAAGTAGTAACCTAGAAAGGGGCTGTTTCTCTGTAGTTAAAATTCTGGTTTTCACTCCAGGCTGCAAGTCCTGTCACATGGACCACGACATTTTACCCAGAAAACCTGCAAAGTGATGGAGAGGGGAACAAGCTGGGTAAATTGAGATTTAGCCTTCAATGGGATTAATTACTGACATCTGTGATACCTTATTTTCTCTGCTAGCTTTAGGCAGCAGAGCCGAGCCCCAGCCTCCTCCGAGCCCAGCTCCCGCGGCAGCGCATCCCAGACAGCAGGCGCTCCTCACCTGGGAACGGCAGGGCAGGGCAGGAGATATATTTAGCTCCGGTCCCGGCTGCAGCATCGCTTACAGCTCGCGACTCCTGACGTCCCCAGCATAGCGCTGGAAGCAGAAACACTGCTGCAGGCTCAATCTCTTCACCAAAGGCAGTCAATTAGGGAGTAGAGAGGAGGTTTGGAAGGAGCACGTGGCAGCGTTTGGCCATCCACACACGTGGGATTTGTGCCAGAGATGGAGAGTGCAGCTGGAGTACGGTGGTGCTCCCATCTGCACTCCTTTCCCTCACACCTGGTCAGGCCACAGATACGGGGTGAAATCCCAGGGGTGACTGAAATGACTGACCAGACACATATCACAGAAAAGGTGCTGGAAATACAGTGTTACACACAGGCTGAGAGTTGCCATGACAGCGGCCTCTGCCCAACACACTTTTTATTTAAAAATAATCAACACCATCTTTCTGTCATTCTGGTGTGAAATGGGTTTCCTTTCTGACCTTTTGATTCAGTTTTACTGCTTATTTTTCTGTGGGGCCTCTGTCTATCTGCAGTCCGAATCAGAAGTTTTCTCACTAATATCACTTCTCCATATGCAGCAAAGAGATGGAAAGTTCACAGCAAAAACGTCCCTTGGGTGTCCAAGTTAACTCTGGACAGCAGAGCACACTAGAATGGGAGTGCTCATCTTTTCTAAAATCCATTAGCAAGAAAGGTGCCAATGGACTTGAATTTTGCACGTGCCTCATAATCTCGTATTTGTACCCTAAATAACATTTCAGTTTGCAAAAGCACCATCTGACAGCTGCCATAACACCCTATGCAAAGCATTCCATACTGCAAAATTCACCTGAGCTAGACCGAGGGCTGCAATTAAGGACAAGAAACAGGGAATACAATACCAAAAATGTGGTCATTCCTCACGCAAGGCTTTCCAAAAGACTTTGCATTCTTGGCAGAAGCACACACAGAAAGAAGAAGAGAGGAGAAGGTTGCAGAAGTGCCGTCAGAAGGAGCTGAGGGCTGAGCAGAACACAGCTCCTGGGCTCCACTGCTCTGCCTTCCCTGGAGAGACAGAGCCTTTCCTTCCCTCTGTGGAAAGTCAGTTAAAAGTGAGTAGAGAAAGGAAGAGATGAGAGATGAGGGGGAGTTTATGCAAGAACAGATATCAGGAAAAGGAAAGGAAGAAAAACAAGTTTGGAGAAAACTGGGAAGATTTGCAAAAAAGTGGTAAAGACTGTATGGGGCAGCAGCCATTCAGAAATAGAAAGCAGAATGAGTGAAAGCTGTGGATAACACCACTAAAACTGTCCCTCTCCAAATGGTGTGGAGACTGCATCTGAAGATCCTCTTTCTCATTCCTCCTTCTTACAAAAGTCTCTCCTCTGGAGTAGGGCTCACCCTCTTTGCCCTGCTCCCTGCTCCTGCAGGGATGCTGGAAGCGGGGGAGTCTGCCTGCACTCCTGCCACCAGCTGGCACCGAGGACTTCTCTAACGCTCTTGGCTGCCATCCCTGACTAAAAGATCTCCCGCTTCCCCAGGCTGTGCCAAGACAAAGAAGCATGCCAGAGACCCGGAGGACCTCCCTCCTGCTCCTGGCCAGGATCACCTTGGAGCAGAATGGGAGCAGTGAGCACTTCCACTCCTGTTTACTTGTGCTACACTATTACTGCTTGGCCTCACACACACAGCCTTCCGCAGCTACTCATTACTTAAAAAACTCAGAGAAACCCCTTAACAACCCCATATTTGCCATCAGTACCTTCTTATAAGAAAATGTGGTATTTTCATTGAGGAACAGACGGAAAATAGAGGTTTGCATCCTTCTTCAAGTACCTCTTTGCTTTTCTGTTAGTTTTTTCTTTTCCTGGAGTACTCTGCAAATATTTAGGGTCTTAGATTTTCACCATTCTTCTGCTCCAATGTGACTGTAATATTTAGGATAATCTTTTTCACACAGGATGCACAGGCTGCTCTGCCTATTAATGCATGGCACGACAAGCCAACCAATAGCAACCCCTTGTGTCTCCCAGCCAGCCCTTCCACTCCTCCTGCTGACCCAAAGGATTTAATTTCCCATTTCTTCTGGGGGTCAGTGCAACATCTTGGGACACTGTTTGGGCACTTACATGCTGAACAGGACTAACCTGACCACCACGCTCTCTGAGATCAGCTGCCCATACGTGCTCTTAGCCCTTCCCATGCAGAAAAACACAATTTAGAGCAAAAAGTATTTTAAGCTGACACATTTTTTTTAAGCAGTCTTACGTGGAGCACAGCCACATTGTATTAAAATGCAGGTCTGAGCTCTAGCTCAGCCCTCACTGACATGCAAAAGCCACAGCAAGCTAGACCTAAAAGTGTGGCTCTTCCTGGGAATTCAGTGGGATGGTCAGTGGGGTGCTCAGCAAGGCCTGGCAGGGCAGTGAGGGAGCTCAGGGATGAGGGATGAGCACAGGTGACCTCTGCCCAGGCCTGCCAGGCAGCAGCCCAACCCACACGGTGTTTTTGGGGTCTGTTGCAGGCTGTGCACCCTGCCCTCAGAAGAGGCACAGAACTGCAAACACAGCTCCCCTCCCTCCCCTCCGCGGGCACCAGGCTGCAGCTGTGCCCAGCTGTGCCCCTGCGCCCCAGAGAAGCCACGCAAGGCAGAAACCATCCCTTTTGCCGTGCCTTCCTTCACTGTTTGCCTTGGCTTCAAACCACACCCTGTTTCATATTTCAAGTTTCCTGCCCTCCAGAAGAGCCCTCCCTGTCAGAGGTGAGCTCTTACGCTGCTTTCCAGCTGGAAAATTATGTGCAGGAATCTCACACCCACAGCCAGAACCTGTTAGAATTTAAACAAGCTTTATCTCTCATTGATTTTATCTTAAAGCATGACTCCGGAGTTGTAACAGTGAAAAGAGCTCCCCTTTTCCTGCATCTGGAAAGAATCAGCTGTTTCCCCAGTGCTGAGCCAGCCAGGCAGAGGGGTTAATTTAAACCTCAAAAATGCAGGTACCCCATTTAGGGTCCTGTACCCCATTTAGTCTTGAATAAAAAAAAATCCCCATCACTCAGATATGATTTAAATGCAGCTAATACTGCCTGGGACTGAAGGATGAACAAGACTTCTTGAGGTCCCAGTCTTTCCACTTTTGTGACAGACTTAAATGCTGGAGTATACATTACAACACAGCCTTTTTGGCATACTAATTATTTTCATCATCATTCACAGAACTGTCATGCTAAATGTTGCTGTTTCCTCATATTAACCCAACCAGAATGAATCAATGTTTTATCATATTTAAAAATAATGTATGATATTTCATTGCCCTCTGCAGTACCTCTTTGCCAGCAGAACATTCTTGTCATTGCCAACATAACACGCTGTGTCAGCCCTTGCCAAACAAGAACTGATTACCCAAGCCAGTTTTCCCTCTGAGAACAAGGAAGGACCACCTTGTCCCTGACAAAAGACACCAGAAAAAACCCTCCTTCACACCAAATACAGCTGTCAGCTTACAAACCCAGCCAACTCTTTGTTCGTTTCCCGAGAATATTTCCTTCTTGCCACATTGTCATGTTGTGCTTTCAGAGCTGCTATCCAGCATAATACTCATCTAGGACCACATCCCAAGCCCTCTCGAGAAATAAAAAAGAACAGATTCTTTCACCTGAAACTTCTGTGGAGATGTTCCTCTGTGACTTGTCATTGTTGGCTCAGCTCAGCTAAGGCTGACTCCACACTGTGAGCTTGCAGAAGGACCCTGAAGCGTGATCTCCACAAGGCAGGGAGACTTACAGCTGCTGACAATTTATTCATGCAAGATCCTGGTTCAGAGAGCAGCTGAAACCCTCAGCAAGCTCTAATGAATTTGTCACCCTGTGTAGCTGGGGATTCTACATTCAGCATTGTTTTTCACAACAGACACGCCAAATTCCCCTCTGCAGGGAAAAAAACATAAGCACTCTATTCTCCACTGCAGAGCCTGGTGTGTTATGATAGGTACTGGGTTTGGAGTAGGAACTCCAGAAGAGGTGAGAATTCTCAGTGGCAATTTTAAAAGGAGATGACAGAATGCTGAAGTCAACTTTAAAATACCTTCTGATTGTTCACCAAGTTTCCTTTCAGCATTAGAGAGCAGCAGTTTTACCACACTGATACACAGGGGTAACCAGATTTTTCCATATGGGTTAGTACATAGAAATGTTCCCAACTTCATATTCCTGGACTGTCTTTGAAACCTACAGTTACAATCAAAGGCAAAAGTCCTCAGCCAAACTGCTACTGTCCCCTACCTTACTGGGGGACATTCCAGACCAGCCACAACTTTGTATTCAGTGTGTCCCTTCCATAGAAGTTGACAAATTTTGTAGTGTACTGGGAAAGAGGAATGCAAATAAGATGCTATTTATTTCTAGACAGCTGAAGGATTAGCTCTTAACTATTTTCTTTGCATGAAAACATGTGGTTACAACAGCTGTTGAATAAGTAAATAAAAAGACAAAGCTGAGTGAACTAGACAACGGAATTTGAAATAACTACAGTTCATGATAATATATACTGCTGGTCTTGCTTAGGCTTTGCTAAACAGTAGTTTCAAGAATAGGTTCTTCCTTTCCCTTAGCCTGTGTCTCATTAGTCATGTTCCAAGGCAACAGGTTTCCATGACAGCAAACATTAACTCTCTTGCAGCACAGCCCGCTATTTCTGCTACGAACACTAAGCTTTCACTACTATACTTTAACCTAGACCAGCTATCTTCAAAAAAAAAATCCCTGAAATATTCTAACAGACATTTAAATCAACAGCTCTATTTTATTTGTACTGTGAACTTGCCACAGAACATGCAGGCTACTGAATTCAGTAGGAATGTCATCAACTCCTCCAGAAGGATGCTGTTACCTGGTCTGAGCTCACAAGTTCTGGCAGGCATCTAAATTGAAAATACAGTGATGCAAGATGATGATGCAGACTCCATGCTCATAAAGGCACTGGATAAAGTTAATGAAAACTCCACCATAGGGATTAACTGCAGAACTGAGACCTTTGGGTTTAGTCATCTTATGCAGGGTGAGAGCAGAATCCCCCTCACACAGGAGCTGTGCTGACAGAAATATTTTCAAACGCATTTTCAGTGGAGCAGAACGTCATGGACAGGCAGGGATGGGAGTTCTCTCTCTCTCTGAACTGTATTAAGCCCTGTTATTTTGAGGGGACTGTTAACTGTCTCTGTGTATCTTTGAAAGCCCCACTCACACTGTTACACTCTTGTAATCCTTCCTTATAAACCAGTCCCTCCTGACACCCCGTGAACCAGTTCTGTGTGCTGTATTACTCCAGTACAGCACAGTGTTAAGCACAGGATAGAAAAATGTGTTACCCATTCAAAGGACTGTAAAATAAAGGAAAAACCAGTACCTCATCCTTTTATAAGTACAGCATTATTCTGTCCAGTGAAAATGCAGACACAGAATCACACCCAAACTTTACCTTTAGTTTCCCACCTGGGTTTCTGAAAGCACAGCGGGGCTTTGCAGGGACCAGTGAGGGGGAGGTGTTGAAGATTCCCTTTCAGTGGCTGTTTGTTGAACAAAGGCTGATAGGAGGTAACCTAAATGTCAATTTTTCCTACAGTTATTTGTAAGAGTTGACACCTTTTAATGAGCCCTTACACTCAGAAATTCATAATGAAAAAAGAAAAAAAATTACAAAAAATGAATCCTGTGAGATCCTGCCACTCCTGCCTCTCACTCGTGATGATCTGTCACACTTTTAGTATTCCTTTTGACATTATTACACTTATTTTTACGCAAGTCTGATATCTATCTCCCTCTTTTTAATTGCCATGACATGTTCAAAGATGTCACAACTCATGAGTTGCAAACAGTTGCAGACAGAGAACCAGCTTTGTCCCAGCTGGTGAGGAGTAAGATCACAGGAAGAATCCTCCAGGCAGAGATGCCCATATGAAAATCACGCAGCTTTTTGTTCGATGCAGCTGGCAGAAGCAAGGAAGGGAATCTAGGCTAGCAACATGACCGTGATTAATGGTTATTTTAGTAAACACCATTTTGCAAACTAGGACATATGCACTTGAGGCTTGCTAGCAAGGTGAGGGTTTAGGTAACTGCAAAAGATGAGATGGGGAAAACTGTTAAGGAATCTGCTAATACTTTTTTGGATAATAATTTCATGATGTCATCTCAGAAAACTTTACATTGAGCATTGCCTAGAATAGTCAGGCAAGTTGAAAAGAGCAAATATAAATGAAATGGGCAATGCTTCCCAGCTCTGTCAATTATGTACAAAGATATGTGCATCTCCTGCTCTAGGAAAAATCAAGGAACTAAGATAACAAGAGACACATCAATCTTCTGCTGAGCTCTGCTCCACAGTGCACTGATCCATGCAGAGTCCTGGTGGTGGCAATGGAGTCCCACAAAGATGGAGACACAGGCAGTCTGACAGTGACCTAAGCGTAACCTGACAATAACGGGGTTTCATTTCGGCTTTTTCCCTTTGGGAAAGTTGGGTTGAGCTGAATTTCATTACAAAACCATTCAGGTGAGTGATCCCTTTCTCACTCAAGGGTGTAAAAGATATAAATACAAGTTTTACGTTTCCAACCAGTCTGTTTTTAAGTGTGCCATACATGCAGGCTGACACTTGCAAAACTCAGTTAATCAATGCTCACCTGCCTGCTTTGTGTAGCCCACCTATAGGCAAAAGCAACAGGAATCTTCAGATGTTCCTTAGAGCATGAACATAATTTAGCAGTTCTTTAGAGTACTTAACATGTAGTCTCCCATCAATTTTGTAGTACAAGGGCAGGTGGCACAACAAGTACACCATATTCCAGAGGATGTTTGCACTAAGCAAGGAAACCATACTAATTCCTTCACACTTCTCAAGTTGACACTGGATACATCAGTTTGACAATGGTACTCATTTCAGATGCTATACTGATATAGCTGGTGTAAGTACCCCTAGCTAGTCTATTATTTTTTTTCCATAAGGAAATTCTCCTTCATTTGAAATGACAGGGAAAAAAGTCTTCTAGCTCTTCTTAGAACGACTGAAAAGACAGGTTTATGATATCCTTATTCATACCAAGAAATTTTTTGAAAATCCTATTTTGATATAATCCAGAATTCAAGCAACATGACAGTTTTAAGAGTCAGAGAATCACAGCATGGCTCCAAAAAGGAGTAAAAGCAAATCAAGCTACTGATGATTTCACTGAATAGAAGTCACTTATAAAGAGCAGAATGAGCCTCTTTGTACATTCTGAAGTGGTTTCTTAATCAGTTAAACACTCTACTTTTAAAAACTTCATTTCAAACCATAAGAAAATAATATACACCTCATACAATTTCATTAATTTACTATTAAATTGGATGTCTTCAGAGCTATTAAAAGCCCTTCAGCAATTTCACTATTCTTTCAATGCTCAAAGTATGCCTTTGACATCAATGCAGAGAAAACAGATGGATAAAGTAATTATAAAAAGAGCAACATGATGCTATGAAGCAGCTTGTCACAGTTTTACCAACAGACCAGAAAGCACAGGCAGAAGAGGGGGCTGACAATCAGCACAGTTGTTGTGTTACGTCAAAGTGCCCCCACCCTTCAAACAACTCCTGTACCCCCTCCTTGGGGAGATACAAACAGACTAGGAAGGAAGGAGCAATGAAAAAATTAGAGTAAAACATGCAGGACATTTAAAGATTAGAAAAAGCCCTGAAAGAAAACACTGACTGTACATCCCAGAAATCAAGGTAAATGTATCTTGAATGGAAGTGCGAATCAGTGCTTGGATCATTCTGGCATACCTGTCTGTTAGCTTGCCTAATTTTTGTACAGGATAATTTCATGATTTGACAGAGGCAAAGCATCTAGCTGTGAGTTATGGGCTAAGATAAACAGAATTTCTCTGAGCTTTGAATTCTGTTAAAGGAGGAAATAATCTCTCTAAGGAAGCCAGTTCAATCAGTTTATAGCATCCAAATTGCACTAAAAACAGTCAAGTTAACACACCCGGCTCCACACACACACAGCTATAATGTTTTAAGACACAGGAAGGGACACAGCCCAGCTGACTCTTCTCCTCTCTACTATTTTACTCTTTTTGCAGCTTGCAAAGTTATGAACGGGCCATGTTCAACTACTTGAGAGCTGATCATCCCAATAGGTGTGTCAATTTGAGATTGGAAAATTTTAAAGGGAAATATGGGTTTTGGTGGATACCAAATGATATATGAGATTATCTTCACTCTAAAATCCCTAATTTTTTCTCTTCAGGTTATCTCCTGCTCTCAAGCTGCACCCTTCCAAAGTTTGGAGCCTTTGTACAGGTCCAGGGGATCTTAGGAAGGGGACAGGAAAATGAGGAGGAAGACAGAAACAGGCCATACACATGCAGCAGCAAAAAGGATTCATTAAACCTAGGAGGAGCCTACCTCCAGTCAGAAGAGTCTTCCAGATCTCCTGGAGTGCACTCTAGTAGCAGTTGGAGCAGTCTTATTAGCAGATTAGAGCAGAAAAGAGAGGGAAGATTGAGAAAGAAAGGGGCTGGCCCAAAGAGATGCACATTTCTCCTTATACTAGATGGGTTGATCTTGTCACAACAAGCTTATGAAATCAGGGCCCACAACAATTTGGCTTTTAGAAAAAAAATTATTATTAGAGCAGAATAATCATTACATTCAAAATAATGGACATTTGTACAAAAGTAGAGTCATACAGTCAGCAGTGAACCAAAACTAGTAAAAATGTCTCTTCAAAGTACTGCCAGAGTAGTGTTTTACGATGACAAAATCCATAGCTAAAAGACAGGGTAAAAAACAAGAGTTCAGTCCAGCAAGGAGAAGAGAAAACTATATCCAGGGTAATAACAACTCTGAGAAACTCATATGCAGAGTAATGCAAAGTACAGAATTGTTAAACCCTTTGCTACATTAGCTGACCTTCATCTTCACCATTATACAAACAAACCCCTTCAGTTACTGGTTTTTGGTATTTCTCTGAGAATCTGGCACTTTGGAAGCAATTTCAGGAAGTGCATTGTAGAGGTGAATACAGCAGTTTTCTCTCCAGGTAGTTTAACATTAAAATGCAGGTTTGTTCATGTATTCTTCCACTGTCTAGGAAAAAAAAAAAAAAAAAGAAGAAACAATCCTATGCATTATGGAGTGGTACAGTAATATTCTTACAAAACCTCTTGTCCTCCTTGAGGGCAATTGTGGTTTTGCAAGGAATTAGATCAGATTAATGAAAATGTAGAAATAATTTTGCTTTAAAAACATGTGACAGGGTGGTTTAGAATCTGATCCTCAAATCATGACAACACCACAGCTGTGGCTAAACTCATCGTGCTGAGTGGCCTCTGTACACAGCTGGCTGAGTTTCACGTGCACACAACAGACCACTGGGAAAAGCTGCTCAACTCACACAATGTGTCCTGAGCTAGTTCTACCCCGGTGCTGCTTCCTTCAGTATTACAATGGATCCTTCACTAAAAAATGAAGTAAATCCATCACATCCAACTGTTTTTGCCATTCCTGGCACAACAGTACCAGTTATATTGCAAGTTACAAAGAGAATTCCTGCAGGGTTCTGAACAAAGGTTACGTATCTGTGCCTGGCAGAACTACACAGGTGCTTCTGAATGGGAGTTTGCCAGCACATGCTCTTTCCAATTTTAAATGTTAATAGTAAGTCATCTGTTTCCAATGTATTAGTGAAACAGAAGAGATTTTTTTGGTATTTATATATACATATATATACATAAAATATAATCTTAAAATATGATCTGATCTTATAGAAATATCTTAGATGCATCTTAAACTATTTCTTAATATACTATCTGAGAAACTCTAGCAGTTAAACTGCAAGAGAGTAACAGCCATATATGAAGTCTCCAGATGATTCCAAGAGGGTTGAACTGAAAGCTTATGTAACTGCACTGTTGTACCTGTTGAAACTGAATGTAAGACACATTTGGATAATTAAATACCAGAAGTGCTTCACTGTGTTTTCAGCTCCTGTCAAACAAGAAAGATGTAGGAAGATGTGTTTGCCTTTTGTCTTCCTCTGCCTTACCTCCTGCAACATGTCAGAGTCTTCTATGGCTTTCACTGCGGTCTTCTTTGAAGTTTCTTGTACTTCTCCACCAATTATAAACTCATCAAGAATAAAATAAGCTTTTTCAAAATTAAAGATAATATCCAGCTCACACACCTGTCAGAACAAAAGGACACACCACATTTAAATCACTTTTATAACATTATAAGTACTACTGGGTCGAAAGTTGTTGGGTTAATTGAATATATTCAACATCTGCACTTTTGTGGCAGGTAGCAGAGTGAAGAAAGAAACCGCATATTATGTAATACTGAAACCTCTTCACATATACAGACTTAGAGCAAAGATATTCCACTTCTTATTAAATCCATACAGGCTCTCAGAGAACAAAGCAGACCTCTTAGCCTACTAACTTTATCACAGGTCCTATATAGCCTTTGCAATATGGTTTTCACAGAGCAAGACAACTTCCCTGCCTGGTGACAGCTTTTGTGTTTTGAGGCAGTACAGACACAAGTCATGGCACACTGATTGAAATGAGATGAATTAAGGTAGTCGGATAATTTCAAAATTATTCACAGAAAAGATGGGTCTCTTGTAGTCTTCAAAGAATTACTGAAAGACTTATTTGGACCTTCTTCAGGTCTTTTCTTTAAAAACATGCCCAGTTTATCTTTTGCCTCTTTCTGTGTCCTTAAGTGTTACACAGTATTATGAAACAAACAAAACCAGTATATCTGAAGGTGTCAGGAGAGAGAATTAAAGTACTTTAACCTGGGTTTTTTTTAAAAGTAATTTTCCTCAAGCTTTCTCTTCAAATTCTATTCCTAGACAAAGCATCAAGATTAATTGGGGGGGGGAAGAAAGGATGGAAAAACAATCTTATGATTGTTTCAGCACTATTTTATAAATTAATAATGAATTCCACTCTGGATTGAGAAAGCCTGCAGGGCAAGTACTGCAGATGGAAATGAGAGGTAAATGAGCTTCACATAGCTTTGTTTATCAGACAGACAGAAATGAGTTCGTGGGAGAAAGTGAAACCTACGTTTCCAAAGTATTTGTCCAGGAGCTCTACGTATCGATGAACGACCTCTAGTGTCAGGAGCTCATTATCCTGGTCTTCTATTGCACAGCAGAAATACAAACTGGCATACCTGGGGAAACAGAGGCAAAGATATGAGAGTGAACAGCTGGGACCTCAGTGCTCTGCTCGTCTCTTAGAAGTTACTTGTATGACAGTTAATTTCTATCTAGTCTTGAAAACAAACATTTTCCTTCATTCTTATACTGTCCCAGAGAACACTTTAAAAGATCAGAGAATTTAAACTAATGATTATTTTAGTAAGAACAACAAACTCCACCCTTGGTAAAGTGGGATACCTCCAACACTGGTCGTGATAAAATAAACAATAAATCAGTAGAACTTTGAGGTCTGCCTCACCTGCTGCAATAGCACTTAGTAAGTGGGGTTAATTAAACTGCAGGACAAGCTACTCCTCTAATTAAAAAAATTAAAATAAGGCAAAAATAAAGGTGGAAAGAGTCACATCTCAGAAAGCCTGCTGGCTATCAAATGACAGTATTTTACATAGGGCCAGAATGCATGAAACTGCTTAGGCCAAACAACCTTCACAACTAACTTGCAGCAAAACTTTATGTTTAAACCAACCTAAGATGCAAGAACGATCTACCTCAGCTCACTGGTGCTGTGGCTGGCTCACAGCAGCTGGTCAGATGTTTATATCCCTCCTTTCACTGCATGGAACTCAAGTTTTGCTAAACGGGAGATGTTGCTTAATTTCTCCAGTTATACCTTAAGGCAAACAATACTTTTGTTTGCTACAACTTTAGAAGAATGAACAGGCATCGTGTAACTGGGGACCAGTGATTTCTTTGGAAAAGGAAATGGGAATTAACACTTTCCAGAGCAACAAATATTTCAAAGACAAAATCTGACAAAATGTTGGAAGTACCTCAGAACAGTTCTTGCAACTTCCCAAAGAGCCTGATAAAGCCCAGCATACATCTCAGTAGGCTACCTTGTGGAATTAGAAGGAACAGTGAAGTCTAGAGCCCTCTAACCACCAATACTTATTAGATTACTCCCATTTTTCTCATTTGACAAATTGTACAAGTATTCTGCACCCCACAATTTACCCTGCTGGTTTGTCCAGGGACACTGCATTGTTATACACAGTTAGAAGCACGCTCCTCACTCAGCCTAGCACTAGGAGTGTTGTTTGCTGGTTTTCCTGAAGTTAGCCCTTACTTTTCTCTTCTAGCATATGTTATTCGTATGAATAATAATTATATGTTCTTATAAAATTACTCACACCTTTTGTAAACAAGCTTGAGGTCTTTCCAGTCAACAAAACTACTTGTTTTTTGATTGCGAGACAAAATAATCTGAACAATTTCTCGAATGATCTTTTTCTTCTCTTTATCAGGTAGCGTCGTGTACCATTTCTGAAGCCTTAACTTCCCCTGCCGACTGAACAGCAGTATAAAGTGTATCTAGAGTAAACAAAGCAACATGGTTAACACCAGGGCCATGGCCAGAGAAGAACAGTCCTCTGCCTGTTACCAGAAATCTTGAGTCCTGGCCACGTATTTCCGGTCTTGGCGTGACATTTGGACATGGTGTCAGTAATGTCCAGGGGAGGCTGAGCATGGGAAAGATCCCTCCTCTCTCCTGTTTCTTCCCCAGGCAGCTCTCCCCTCCCTGTGGGACCTCTTCCCTAGGCCACAAACCCTTTGCATCCTCTCCTACCCATCCTTCCTTACCTTGTGCAAACATAGTTTTGTTTCCTTTTGTGTCTCTGGAAACAGGAGGAGCATCACCACTTTGCAGGGGTGAGAAGAGGGCACCACCCCCTCCCAGCAAGATCAGATACCTCAGTGCAGGGAATAAAGACTTATTCACAACAGGGTTAGGGAAATCAAGATCAGTGTGGCAGAAGACTAGAAATATGAATACCATAATCACTAACAATTCTGATATTTCAGGTCACAAACAAAGCAGCAGGTTCCTAGAAGAGGCAATAAGGGGCAGAAGAACTTTGGAAAGGAGGCCTGACTAGTTTTACTAAAGAAATCAGCAGACTGTTAAGCACAGACAACTGTGATGACAGACAGACTTCATTGAGCAGGGATATTATATTATGCAAAGTATAATATCTACACTGTTCCAAAATTTCAAGTTTAAAGCTAGTCAAAATTTTATAGGGTTTGACCCATGATTTTTTCATGCTTAGCATAAGCAGTATTACTGAAATACACAAGAGCCAGCTTTTAAATGCCAGTGGGGCTTCGGGAGAAAAGTATCAATTCACATTTATACAAATGCTTCTATTAGAAGGTTAAAACAACTGACCCTAGTGTTTGTGATCAGTACAATAAGCCACTTACTCAGAGCGCAGAAATGGCGTTACGAATGCAGGGCATCTATTTGAGGAGGACATCCTTCTCAACAGGACATCCTCTGCTAAATGGGAAAAAAATCCACAACCCCCCCTAGGGGGGACAGAGATGTTGTCAATGGCTGAAGACACTGTGAACTGCCCTGTTCTTGGCAGGCACCCCCATGGCTGTTCTCTCCAGTACCAATGCCTGGAGGCCAGGATGTGCAGGAAGGATGTCGGTGTCCACATCCATGTGCATGATGACAGGTACACTGCTACTTGTCCGTGCAGTGACTGATGGCTTCCCCTGATCCTGGGAGGACCAGAGAGAAGCACAGGAGCTTTGCTTTCCTCACTTGCTCCCAATCCTTCCAAAGTCCCGACTGAAGATCTGGGAGGTCCCTTACCACATCCCAGTTCCCGTTAGCCTAACCTTACCCTTCCCTTTAGTTTTTCAGTCTACACCCTACTCCCTTCTGCTTCTTGTTTTCTATTCCAGTTTATTGCTGTACCTATACTTCATCACTCCATTTCCCCAGTGAGCATTATAAAGTTAATGTTCACAAACACTATCGAGATTACAATGCAAATTTCTGTAAAGATAAAATCACTCCACGCTCTGGTAATGTCTGAGCAGAGCAGTGCACCAGAGAAGCTTCTACAAAAAAGAAAAAAAAAAGGAAAAAAGCTACTGGATTTTAAACAAAGCATTCATTCATAATTCAGAACCATTCTCTAACTATTGAGTTGCATAGTTATTGAGTAATCCAAAGATAAGAGTTCTGACTATATTGAGAAAGACTTCAAATGTAGGATTGTTTTAGGGAAGGGAGGACTGTTTTATTCATGTGTCCATGGCAGCATCTACTGCTGGAAAAAAGGCTCTCGCCACCATTAGTCTAATGTGCTTGATAAAATTACAAGGATTTTGTAGCTGCCTTGTGTTGAGTCCTATAATACTCTCCAGACGAGCTTGCAAATAAAAACAAGTATGCTGCTGGCAGTGCACACACCCTGACTACAGTGAAGAGCAAAGCACCATGTTTCTGCCTTTCTCTGCTTGTATTACCACCTGGGTTTGACATGGCAATATTCCAGCTGCCAGGGTTACCCCTTCCCAGTAGATGTAGGGACAGCACTTACTGTCCATACACTTGTCCACTGAGAGGAGCTGGATGAATGACAGGCTATTTTGCTGGCTGCACAGCACATTAACTCCAAAGCCCTTGTAAAGATGAATATGTCTTGAAAAGCAGAGCATGGGTCCTACAGATAAGAGCAGTAGGTCAGCAGGAGTCCTTCTAAAAGCCATCGGGTACAGGTAGCAGCTATTTGATAAACAAATTTCTAAAAATATGGTGAATCATCAGATAGGAGAGGATGATCAGTTTTCACTGAGAGTGCCGGGGAATTAGTCGATGAATCCCTATAAAAAGCTGACAGCATGTTCAGCATAAGACTGTCAGATCTGAGACATCCTCAGGAAGAAATACATTAGCCTGCAGTGCTTTAATAGGGAAAGAAAATGAAAGGATATTCTGGTTTAGGCTCAGCTGTTAGACCCAACAGACCTCAAATCTGAATGCCTGCAAGTAATACATATATACCTCCAGGAGAGCAACTTTATGCCTCTAAACGGTTACATAAATACCAACAAACCAGGGAATCACTGTGAATACTACCATCATTTTTTGCTGATTAGTTACTTCAGGATGTTATGCTTCACCCACAGCAAAGTGTGATGCTCTTCACTTAAAACTGCTTTGAGAACTCCATTCTTTCTTCTAAAGATGCAGTTCATGTCTCACCACGACTTTCATGAGCAGAGGCAACATTCTTTGCAATCAGAAAATATCTATTATTAATATATATTAAGATTTGTACACAAGCTCCAAAATCACACTGTTTCATATGCAGAGTATAACTGCATACCTCATATGGTAATTTTTACAGATATATATGCAGCTAGAAAATAGGTAGAGCCTCTACTGTAGTACAATTCTAATTTCACAGTCTGCATAATAACAAGGTACATATGACTGCCCAGCTGAGAATTACTGTTAACAAAACAACATATTACAAAGCTGCAGATACTTAGAAGAGAAAATATTGAGTGGTTTTTTTCTCCTCTTTTGGTTCTTCTTCCTTTTTCTAAATTCTAAAGCCCCTTCAATCCGGGTACCTGTCTAGGAGTTGTAGCAATATTACACTCTCAAGAGGTTCAATGGCTTAATTCCTGTAAGCATAAGCATCCAACAGCTGTTTCATTCAGTTCAGCTTTGCTCTGCCCAGTCACACTGACACGACACAACACATCCCTCACTCTCATGGCTTGTTCATTACAGCCCACTGGAAAGATTTGGATGCATCAATAAACCTGGAAATGTTGAAGGACTGCACAAACACAGATGTAATAGCTCATCTGTTCCTTGCTCCTTGACTGTGAAAACATATTTGCTTTCCTGTAGTGCTAATGACAAGATGGATGTTAAGGAATTTTTTGTCGTTTTCCAGCAGCCAAACTACAAATAGAGGTGGATTATCTTCCAATGTTTTACTCATCTTAAAAGTTCTAACTCCAGCAGAAAACAAAGGCAAATGACTTGCTACAAGCAAAATACCTCAGAAGCACGGTGCTTGATTCCCTTTCCTACCATCCTACAGGGTGCTGGCTGTGACTAACAAGCACCAGACCCAGGGGTGATGCCAGAGGGAATTTTTAGGTCCGAGACTGAGTGGGTTGGGATGAGGAGTACAGTTCCTACGAGAGCATCAGCTGCCTTCACATGTGGAGTCTGTGGAGACAAGCTTTGGTCTGGGAGCTGAGTGTAATTTTATTAGCTTGTTTTACTGAATCAGACCCAACCACCTACAGCACTGTGCAAAACGGCCTCCGTAAACGTCAGTAAGTAGCCTAAATGACTCCATTTTCTATTTGTAGGCTACTGGGAAAAAATAGTTGTTTCTTTTTTTTAAATCCGGCATTTCAACCAGATTTCTAAACTTGAACTCTATGTTCTCATGCATCTCTGAATCAACTGCTGCTGTAAGTTACATGACAGATTAGAAAGTTTTGGGGCCTTCTCTTTTATCAAGATCTACAAAGTTGTACCAGGATAAAAACCAACACCCTTAGTTTCAGGGCTACAAAAAAAATCGAATGGTAGACTTTGACATGAAATAATTTAGCAGTAAATGGAACAGACATCAAAAATGCAAAATACAGGTTTGCATGTTCCTGAACAGCAAATAGAAGAGAAATATGTAAAACTAACACACACTGTGACTTCTTTCCACCTTCCTTGGGAGACCTTTCCTTCCTTTAGCTAATGGGCTGTCATGATCTGTTAAGTAGCTCACCCAAGCTGATCTTCTGGACTGTTCCCTGCCAGGACTGGAGGTCCCCCTTGGTGCAGCCTTCCCCAGTGTTTGGCCATTACACACTCCAGACTGATCAAACACATTACAGTTGGCTCACTGGTTTCAAACTCGGATCATTTGTTGCTTTTACAGAAGATTTTAAGTTTAACCTAATCTGTACTGCAACATTTAGCACAACTGTCTGAAGGGCTCCAGACTGTACTCTATTACATAGACAACAAACCACCCGTAGGGAGAGCAAATAAAGATGACTCCATGGGAAGCCAGGGGTCATTTCTCCAGTTTACTGTCCAACGGTGTAAACATGTAGAAGATGCCACATTTCTTCCTGCAAAGTGAACTCCAGAGGTGTGCAGTGAGGCTCCAATTCACTCCACTGGGAGAATGTGCCCCAGAAATGCGTCTGCTCCTCCCATAATTCAACCTGCACATTTGCTGACCGGTTTCAAACCTGTTCTGTGGCATCTGGCTGCTCCAGGTCCCTGGTGGGGACAGGAGGACAGGAAGACGGCGAGGAGCCTCGGGGGAGGGGAGGCAGAAGAGGAAGACTGTGGAAAAAATAGCAAGCATCCTTCTCTGGGCAAGGATTTGCTCGGCTAGGCAGCTCTGTCACTCCAGCAGCACTAGGGTCATACTCTGCTCCAGCTGGAACCCTTCCAAATTCAATTAAGAGCCCTCCAAAATCAAAGCCACCTATATAAAACAGAGATTCCTAAAATTCACATGTAACTAAGATTTGCAAATTAGGAATCACTATCCTAAAACATCTTGGCAGAATGTGGAAACTCTTAAGATTTCCTTAAAAACTTTCTGAAGGGCAACAGGCAATAGAGGACATGCTAATGGATGAAAATTCCTGGATCTCATAAAATGGGAATAGGGATGAAAAAGCCACACCTTCAGCTGCTGCCAGAAGCCTGGAGAAAACCAGACTGACTAGCTGTACCCCTGGTGGAGGAAGCTACTTTTTATAATAAAGTTCCCTTTTAACTTATTCTGATTCCCTTGAAGTGTGCTTGATCTTCTGGAACTATTGTAGTCTAGTTGAGTTCATATTCTGCTTATCTTGTGCTAATTTTCAGATTTTCCTCTGATATGAAAGAATCTATGTCCCAACACAGACAGCTGCCCAGATTTTTTTATTAGTATTTATTTTTACATCTCATCTGAAACTCAACAAAACCTGCTTTCATGAAATTGTTTCTTTCAAAAAGAATAAACATTCACAGTCTTCCACCTATTAAGTGACTTTTTTCTCCAAAACATGCGAAGAATAAAAGATTCCTTTTAGCTTTCGCTTTGTTTACTGTTTGTTTTTCGGCATATTTTTGGAGGAAGGAAAGTAAATACTGAAATCTAAAAAAAAAAAAACAAAGAACATCTATACTGTGAACACAGAGATGATTTGGAACGTCAGGTGTTTAGTGTGAAATGAGAGAGATGTACTGAACTGACAACTACTGACCTATTAACAATCTACCCACATCAGGATGAGACAGAATACTAACACACTCAAGTACAGGTATTTTGGTATTCTGCAGTTGCACAAAGTCCCCATCTGGCTACTGACCTTTAATACACACTCTGGGGTTTTAGACACCACTAAAGCAAATATGTAAAATTCAAACCAGACTACTTTATTAAAAATATTAATTTCCTTACCTGTTTACTCTGTTGCTAAAACATTCACGGCAGCGCATGAGCTGAGAGATGTTTATTAAATACTGCTGGATCTCAGGTTTAAAATTTTAAAACATACATTTAGTCTACATGATGTAAGCAAATAAGAACAAAGAAAATAAGCACAAAACCAGCAACACAGAAATCCCGAAGCACCGTGCTGCTGCCTAACTGGCACGGGATTCTTTCTCACTTAATCTCCATTAGGAACATTTCTGAGCAATTTCCCCTAAACAATACATCCAAAGTCCATGCAATAAAAGCCGTGCCAGATCATTACAGGTACACATGACTATAGTTACACATTGATTTCATGCTTTTTCGTGATGCAGAAGTCACCCTTATTACTGAAGACTTTAAATGGACCAGCACACCAGCATTTAAAGGATATTTATAACATGTGGTATCGATCCAGACAATAACAACCTTATTGTTAGCTTCACTTGAGTTAAATTAAACTATAATCTAAACAATACAGCTGAACTCTAGTTCGGAACAAAAAAAAACATCCTGAAGTTCCTCACTTCTGATCCCTACCTAAGGATCAGAAAACAAAGCTGAAGGAGCTTTATAAGTGCCCCGTAGGTGCCCCACAAGCTCCCTCCCACTCTGCTCTTGCTTATCATTGTATCTTAGTCCTCCCAACCTTGGCTCCTTCCACATAAATTGGTGGCATTCCTTCAACAGTGTCCTCCCTACAGCACAGTATGTGCCTCCTCCTCACAGGCTGCCAGCCATCCCACCATCGGCAGCCCCGGCTTTCCAGCTCCTCTCCAGAGAGGAGAGACAGCACAGCTTTCCAAGGCAGCTCCTAAGCTGGAGATGTAGGCAATGGAACCCAGTTTTTACAGAGGATAGTTACGTTTGGTTTTCTTAAATCAGTGCTTTTTTATTCCTGCAAGTGGAATTACTCCAGCTTCCAGGCAATAAGCGAGAACAGATCCAGCCAGGAAGTTTGCAGAGAACCTGCCTCAAGCTCTGCCATAAGAGAGCGGGCCAGGAACAGCCGTGAGAACCAGACAGAGGGCACTCCAGCTTCGGTGCCAGCCCCAGGGACAGACAGAGGCAGGGGTGGCAGCTGGCTGACCTCATGGAAACCAGCACAATTTGAAGACATTCAGAGCAATTTTTAACCAGGTAATCACATCCCTTCTGCCTCCTAGGCTGGCTGGGCTCTTAGAATTGTTTTTATTTGCTTATGTATTCTGGGAGGCAGTGGAAATCTTCAGGATGTTACTATACAGAGGAGAAGATCAGGGGACAGGCTGAACAAGCTGCCAGAGCTCCTCCTAAGTCACTGTAACCCCAGTGTACTTCTCAGTCACAAGAAGCTATTTTTCCAGTCTGTTCTTTGAACACCTAGTGAAGAAAGAGAGCTGAAATCTCGCCCAATGGATTCTGGTAAAAGGTGCAGCCTCTTTTAGTTTCATTTCTAGTTTGCCTTATCAGATATTTGCAAAGCCCTGCTGTGTGAAGGCACTGCAGGGCCCTTCCCTTGACTCTGACCTCTCAAGGAGCAAAGTTACAAAGCTTTGCTGTGGGACAAGGCAAGCACACCAAGAGGGTGACAAAGTTCCCTGGCTCCTCAGCCAGCTGACAGACAGTGCTTCAGCCTGGGGATTCCCATGCCTGGTGGAGCAGGAAGAGGTCCTCACACCCATTCCTCCATCTCCCAACAAAGACATTCACAGAAAACCTGAGCTCCAAAAGGACCCAAGATACACGTGAGTTCAGGTCACATTTGTGAATTACTCTGAAAGAACACAGGAATATTTTTTTTTTAAATACTAAAGCATTTCATTTAGGCATCTTCAATAGAGAAATTCTCAGTTTTCCCTTTTAAAATGGCATTTTTTCACTGAAGTGAACAAACAACATGGTTTTAAGCTAAGCATAAATATAAAAGATGCAACCACTGTTTACAGAAGGAAGGGTCAGATCTCACAAAATGCTTTATGTTGGCCCCATATTTAGCCTCAAGAATGAGAAAGTGGAACACAAATTCATTCTGCTATTCATCCAAATCTTATCATGACACTTGGAGGAAAGAAAACACCTGAGGTACTGGCTCTTCCCCATCTCCATAGCCCAGTGGCTGTTGTGAGAGTTTCCTTCCCATGGCTTCTCTAGAGGTCAGAGCAGACCAGCACTCACCCAACACTTCCTGCAGTGCACAGCCTTGCACGACAAAGGCCCAAGATAGTGAATATCTTCATTTTCTTCAAACAAAAGTCAGTCTGTTTCTCATTCCTTTGCAGTTTGTGCCCATCAGTCACCACAGGGCACTAAAGCAGAGGGTGATGACCACAGAGTTCCTGCACTGGTTAACAAGCCATTGAGAACTGCGAGTGTCTGAGCAAACCTGTCTCCAAGCTCTTATGGCAAGGAGCAAGTCAACAACAGGCATTTACTGGCTAGTGAAGAGGGATTTTAATGCCCTCCCAGACAGAGGACAACAGATGGATATCCAACATAAACTCAGAAAGACAGAGAAGAAAAAAACACCGGTGTGTAGAGTACCTGGGGTTACACCTGTGATATTGAGAAACCCACATCCAGGACATACCAGGCCAGAAAGACATGTCTGGCCAGAAAGGCACGCCAAGCTTGCCTTTAAACACAAATGCAAATTTTACTTTCCCATCCTACCTCAATGCCTCTGCATGCTCTATTGCTACTCACAAAATGAAATTCCATTTGTGCCTGGCTGGATCTTGCACCTCTATCCCTACACTGCAACACCTGCAGAAATGCAAAGGTCCAGGGGTGGCCACTCAAGAAAGCACACAGTCAAAGCAGCCAAGAAAATGCAGATGACAGCCTGCAGGAATAGGACAGTAGGGGAATTAATGGGGAGGGATGGTAATTAGTAGCTGAGCACAAGTGATACAGACAGAATTGTTTTTACAGGAGTAGTACTGTTTTAATTTAGGCACCACTGGAAGGACCAATACTGGCACACAGAAATGCCTGATGAAGCATAAATCTTGCAAGCACTTCAGGAGGAGCAGCTCTACCTGCATTAGTTTCCTCAGTACTTTCATCACTTTGTCCTTTTGCTGCTCTTGCTGATGGTCTTCAGAAGGTCTGTGGGATCATTTATAAAGCATGGGATTTTTTTAAGTAATTAAAGATGTGGAAAAACAGCAAACATTTTGCATGGTCCATATGCTTGGCAGCATTTTCTTGCCTCATGACAGACCCAGCTGCCCACTACCCCTCCAGCCTTCTTCCTGCATTTGCCTACCCCAGATGCCATGGCTTTCTCCAACGCCCTCCAGGCACTCCACATTCTAGTAACTCCTGGCTCTGAGACATGCCTACAATTTCCTTACTTGGGAGTGAAAATATTAAGAAAATAATACTTAACTGAAGAATCAGCAGATGATCTATCACAACATTTCTTTTGCTTTCCAGAAACGAGCTTATTACCCAGAGACAGCAAAGTGTGCATCGCAATTCCTGCATGGACAGCCCAGCCTGAGCGGGCTCCAGTTTTAAATAGTGACAATCTGTAATGATCACGAGCACTTGGAGAAGGAACATCCAAAACTGGAAAGTCTGACACTACACACTCTCTGAGAAGAACTCTAAAAACCATTTTTCCTAGTAAATCGCACAAAACCGTATTCTACAGTTCAACTGAATGACAGGGAGTAACTGAATGCCAGATTATGGATCACCCCCTGAGCTGCACTCTGATCTAAGCAGCTTCCAGAAGGGGACAGCATGAGAAACAGTGTAAAATCACTCTGGTAGTCCTATCTCCAGGAATCACAAGTTTAAGGATTCAGGGATAGAAACTTGTGTCCAGACAACCCACGTGTGGACCCACCCTCCACAAACTGCCTAACTACTAGGACACCCACAGCACCCTCAGCAGTGGATTAAAAACATTCACCTACATTGGGGAAAAAAAGTATTCCCGTATGCTTTTTACACATTTAGTGCCTAAAAATTTCACAGGATGTACCCTGACTCTTCTTGTAGCAACCAGTCTTTATAGTATTCATGACTTCATGTATTTGTATCACTTCCCCTGCAGTCACCTCTTTCCAAGCAGAAAAGTCCATCAGGACTTTCTAAACAAGATGCCATTACATTGCCATTTTCTACTATCATAAGGAAGTTCACTACAAGACAAATTAACAAAGAAATGCCACATGGAATTTTTTTTTTTCCATGTACAATGCTGCTTTGAACAACAACAATAATTTATTTGTCATTTTCTCTCATCTGTTCTAATCTGCTGCCCTTCTTGTCTTTCAGAGCTAAATGTCTAGAGGCAAAGTTCATTGTCTTTGTTAGGCCAATACACAGCTGTAAAATGGAAAATAATGTAAAAAGTGGAAAACAAGCAGTAATTCTTTGAACTGTAGATAGTAAACTCTGTGCAGAACTGAAAACATCTTTTGCAGATCCATTTTAACAATTAACAGCATTGAGACTGTTGGTGAGGTCGATGCTCGGAAGAGCTGAGAGTTCATTTCCAAACACTCAGAAGGTGTCAGAGGCTGCAGTCACAGCAACTAATATTTCCATCCAAGCTTCTAGATCAGTGACTGTTTATCAAATGTCTTGCTAAGTGGAATCAGTGCTTGCCAACTCCTTTTCTGTTTGGGCCAAATACATTTTTAGAGCCACTGTGCTCAACGGGATTCTTTTGATCTTTCTCCAGGGTTTCAGATTGTGCCCACAAGTACTCATTTGTCTCCCCTTATTGATGACTGGCACAGGTGGGAGGAAAGCAGAGCCTTTACTATGCAGGCACCAACTGTGCACTCAGAGCTTCGCAAGCAGAGCCATGTACTGTCACAAAAATGATTCTGATAACACTGAGGCAGCAGTAGGATCGAGATGGTGCAACACTTTCAGGCAGGACTACAGCAACACGTCCTTGGGGACACTAATAATTTTCTTCTCTGTGCTCTCTCCCCACTCCTTGACTTTCTTGAGACAGCCATTCTTTGTGACATGTTTCTCTGCTGCACCCACATATGTCAGGGAGTAGAATTTAGTTTTTTCTAAAAAGTCTTTTTTTAAAAACATGTCCCAGAGTAGCAGCTGGGCAGAAAAGCTGTCTTTCTCAGTAAGATATGAAGTCAGCTTTGCTAAATAGACTCTTCCCTGAAACTTCCCTGGAAATCTGCAAGACCAATTGAAACAACTCTCTTGCTAAAACATGGTACTATTTACATGACACCTTCCATTCCGCTCTCAAAACACAGGAAAAAGGCTGCAAGCATAATTCTGACAGACCAAACTGGAGGAAACAACACACAGAGAGTTCAAATGACCTGTTGAAAGTTTGTCACTTGTGAGTCTGAATAAATCGTATTCTTGGTTTGTAACCCAGCAAACCGTTATTTCTTGACTCATAACCCAGTGTTAACAACCCCTTCCCGGAGACCGGATGACAGAGGAATTTTAAGTGAGGGTTCCCTGACAAAAGTATCCTTTCACAGCACTGGATCTACAACAGTAGAACAGGGTAAGGCTGGCAGCTCTAGTTAATGTAATAACACTAGCAAGGGTTTATACTATGAGCACAGGAAAAAAAAAAAAATTAATTGTAAGAATGCACACTCACCTTGTAAAATACAGCAGACAGTCTCCAAATTGTCAATAAGCAGTACTATTGTGAGCAGAGCTCCCCTAGGACCATCGTGAGTGCTTTGAAAACTGGCATTTGTGAAGTATGTGCATCAAGGAGAGTTCTGAGATCAGCTTCCCTGAAATCAGCTCCCATATTTACTGACCTTCAAGGGCAAAATAGGAACTCCGGTTGTTTACGTAAGCTTTATCAGAGGGAATTGGATATGCAAGGCTATCTTAGGGTGTAACCAGAAAAGTTACATCTATATGGGGACTTAAGGTGTGGAGATTGCATTGCCATCTGTAAGTTCATTACTGTGCATATTCTATTTGCATATATAATGACAGGTACACCTTCCTAAATACAGTGGACTAACACATATTTAGCATTCTGGCTAAACCACTGAGAAGAAACAACATAGCTCTGCCTTTGAGGATACAGACAACAGCACTTGGCCTCTGCTGAAGGAGTTGAGAGATTCCTGTTTGGCTGCACTGCCAGTAACTGGTATTACAGGTGCACACAATGGGCAAAGTGTGCAAGACAAGTCTGAATTATCAAGCAGTGAGACGGCTTCTACATTAAGAGGCATCACTGACCATCTCACTGCTTGAGAGCCCACAGTCATCCTTGGGGAAAATCCAGCCATTGCCCTCAAGATACTGGTCATCACGCTTAGCAAAAGAGAATACGTACAGCAATCTTTACTGGTCCCAGCAAACCCCCGCCAAGCAGCAGCAGTGGAGAGCCCAAGAGCCTCCCTCCTTTCCAAGCCCAAACAAGTCGCTGCTGCGCCCCTGCCCAGCCGTGGGGCCGGGTCACCCAGCCCGGTGACCAGCGGACAAGGGGCACAACCAGCCCCACAGGCTCCCTTACTTGGTGGAGGGCTGGAGCCAAATTCCTACACCCCCGCGAGTCCAGGCAGCGGAGCAGAGGCACCCGACCTGGAGGCAAGGCTGCTGTCCAAGCTTTCCACTTACCTGGCGCCAGAGAACACCCCTGGGGAAAGGCTCTTCCCGGTGATCCTGTCACAAGAAAACCCACTGCCCAACACTGACCCGCTCTGCACCAGTCAGCCAAAAGACAGAGATCCATCTGAAACCACATTCGATCCTTCTCCGGGCACTGGAGCCGACTCGAACCTCAGCTCCTCAAGTTACAGGAAGGCTTTATGAAACCTCCCTGTAACAGCCTTTTTTTCCTGGTTGGCCACGAAAGGCCGTCGGCGTGACCCGAGCTCACCCCGAGGGTCGGGAAAACAGAAAGCAGAATATGTAACTTACATTTCCCCAAAGAAAAGGTGCAAACCTTGCGGAAAACCCGCTTGGAAACGGCATTTCAGCCTGTCGGCGCAGCCGGTGCTGAGGAGAGCGGAGCAGCCCCGGTGCGCCCGGCCTCCCCCCGAGCCCTGACAAGGAGCCCCTCGGGGGCTCCGCGGCCCGGGGAGCATAGGGGAGCACCGGGGGCGAAGGCGGGGGCGGCGGGGCAGGGCGGCTGGTCCCGGTGCTGTCGGACACTTACCATGGTGTGGAGCGCAGGCTGGGAGCCGGCGCGGCCCCGGCCCGGCCCGGGTGGCTCCCGGGCGCTCCCTCCGCCCTCCCCTCCCCGCGCCAGGTGAGGCCCGGCCGCATCGCGCCTTCCCACAATGCCCCGAACGGGAACTCCCCGGGCGCCTCCTCCCGCTGCCGCGGGCCGAAGGGCAGCACAGCTGGGCGGCCCCGTGCCAGGGCAGCCTGGGCTCCGCGGCACCGCCGTGCCCACCGCGCCCGGCTCTGGGCGGTGACGGGCCGGGTGTGCCGAGCCCCCGCCTGCTGTCCCCCTGTACGTGCGGGACCGCTCCAAGGGCACCCTCCTCACCATGGCACCCTTCTCACCACAGCACCTTCCTCCCCACAGCACCCGAGATTCATAAAAAGGCAGTTCTTGCTGTCCATTGGCTCTAGGTCCTGTCAGGCATTCATACCCTGAAGACACCGGTAGATCTGCAGGCACGATTGCTCTGTAACCCATCTCCCAGAGCAATCCCATCTCCATCAAAATGAAACTCGGATAGTTTAAATACCTTAAATGGCTGGGATTTGCTAACCTTGTGCTTTTTGATGGAGCTGGATGAGAGGGCAAGTCATCAGCAAATCCCTGTAACCTCTGGCAGGGATTTGCTGATAAGCAGCTGGTGCCAAAAGAATGTGCAACATCCACAGACTCAGCACTTGAATCAAAAGCTCTAAATCCAGGCCTAAGGCTTCTCAAGCTCATATGAGGGGTCTGATCCAGATGCAAACTACCACAAGCATAAAATGAGAAGATTTAGGATGTTTAAGTCCTATGTTTGTAATCTAAAGGAGATTCATCCCTCCAGCGCAGCATGCACCTAGCCCCAGGCACAGTGTGTCTGGATTCAGGATATGGATCACATCTGCTCATGGAAGAGCTGTGCCCTGCTCTTGGGTGCAGTGCTAGATGCATCCGAGTCATCAGTGAAAATGGGAAAGAAATCCAAAGGGGCTTGGGGACTTTAGGGGACACTGTAGTGTCAGTGATAACCTCTCTTCAGCCTCTGGCTTCAGCAAAGGGGAGAGATCCTTGGCCAAAAGCAATGGTGCATGTATAGCTGAGAGGGCAACTGGGTTTAAATCTGCTCCCAGCTGGAAATGCCTATTTGCAAGAGCAAATGCATGTGTGTGCTCCTTATACTCATTTAACAGTGTGGAAGTAATTTCCACATTTCCCTAAGAATGCATGACCCTACTCCTCTTGGCCTTCCATAAGCTTTGATTTGGGCTGTTCTTCACAGAGTCTTTCACTGCTGCTTCCTCAGTTCTGGTTTCTGCATGTTCCAGCCCCATCCCACCCAGCAGCACATCACATGCTGTGCTGTGGCACTCCTAGCTGCCAGGTGCTCTGGTTTCATTTGTGCACAACACAAGAAGTACAAATCCCAGCTGCCTACAGATCTCACTGATGCTTCACCTGTTCACTTGCCCCTGGCCTCTATCTTTCTTGAGTACACATCCCAGCCCATAAAGCAGTACTATCTGCAGACCCCAGGAACACACTTGCCCCTTTTTGCCCAGCTGGGCAGTACACACCATGCCATGCTGCCAAACTGCACTACCTCACTCGTTTTGCTGGGGCACCATCTTGCCCTCAGTGAGCGTGCCAAAGACACACTTACTGCAATAAACATCTGTAAAACAGACCAGAATCTTTCAGATTCTCTGAAAGATAGCTGGGATGAGTAAACAGGCCACATTAAGTGCCACAGTGCCCACACTGCCTTTCCAAGGAGGTGAACGTCTGCCTTCCCCACAACCCTGTTCATGCTCCTGCCCCTTGCGGTCCCCAGCTCTACCTACTGTGGCCTGTGCAGAATAACAGAGAGCTGGCTGCACTTAGACCCAAACACGCTGTCGGTGAACAGGGAGCGTTCCCAGATACCACTGCAGCACTGGGAAAGCCAAGTGTCCGTGAACACTCAGAGCTGGATTTGCCTTACATGCAAGAATCTGGACACCACAGTACCCGCTGTACTACAGAAGTGGGGCATCAACACTTTCACCTCCAAAATGAATTTGAAATTAAGGGATGAGCATACCCCTCAATCCCTACCTATGCAATTTACTCAGGTGATAGACAGTAATTTCTTTTTTGCTTAACAACCCTCTCCCAATAATCTTACTTTTCTGGGCAAAAATCTTACCTAATTAGGCCCATAAGCTCAAGACAACCAGCCTGCTGCTTTTGTGTTTTTGCAAGTAATCAGAAAAAAACCACCAGCAGCAAATACATAATGCATGCACTACACATGAACAGCAGTGGCCAAAATCATCCCATTATGGCCAATCTTGGAGGCTGGCAGAGAGAAGCAGCCCTACAGAATCAAGGCTGAAAATATAGGATATAGGAAATATAGGATGAAAATATAGGATCATACCTAAATTAGATGCTTTCCAGCTCAGAAAGACAGGCTGCACTTAATGACTACCTAACAGGCAGTGGTAAGGACTTGGAATTCTCCCCTCCCTGCCTCTCTGCACTAGCACTGTGTACCTGCATAATGTTCTGATAAGGAAGGTAAGCATCTTCTAGTGGTTCCTACCTGGGAATTTTGAGCTACCAGTGTCACTCAGCAATGGGAGCAGGGAAGGCAGCTGTAGTACACAGTTGTGCCAGGTGAACCGATGGGGTGAACTCATTCCAGTAAAATGCCAGACTATGGACTCCATCCAGCCCTTCCCCTAGGATGAGTTAATTAATTTGAATATGAAAGCTTGCAAAGTAATGCAAATTTATCTATCTAACTCAAAACTGCCGCAAAAGGCAGTTTTGAGATCCTTCTTTTTTGGCTTCTGCCTCTGCCTGGAAGAAGATGTTCATACTCCTTTATTAAGGGCCCTTTGAAATAGGCTTTTAAGCGAGGCAAGCAGCTTTTTTACTGCTGCTGGATATTGTGTCCTCTTTGCTTATACTCCACTCTTCTAGCAGCTTGTAGCATTCAGAAGCAGAAGATGTTCACACCAAGAGTTACAGTGGATTTAGCGAGTGCCTACACCAGCTGTAAAAGCTGCTCTAGCTCCTAGGTATCAGTTCTGGTGAGTTTGGGCATTATTTACTTGAAAAAAAGTCATTGCTAAAATGTCCAATGCCTAAATCTGCAACAGGCTTTGTCTTAGACCCTCTTAATCTCTGCAAGCTTTATGCACTGCAGAAGCTAATCTTGGACCATACAAGTAAAGCTATATATTCACTGACGATTTACAATTGATTGGGAAGTTATGTTCCTGTACATTTCCAAAGAAACAAACAAATCCTGACAGCTCCAATTAAGAGACAAACTACTGTCTAAAAAACAGCAGGGAGTGAACAAAATATAACATTCTCACTTTGTTCTTAAAAAAAAGGCACAAAAACTCCTTCTGAAAAAAACCCAAACCAAATCCAAGCATCTTTATATTGCAGAAAGGCAGCTTTTTCCTGACATTGAGTACCACGACAAATGAGGCAGAACACTGGCCATTTACCTGACTCTAGCCAGCACATGCCTTGCTGTAACTTTTCAGCACCTGAACTGAGCTGACAGACTTCAGGTAAGTAGCCCTGTACAAACCAAGGAGTTGAGGCTAATGAAAACTCCACTTGGTGATTTTTCATAGGAGACCTGCTGTGCAGGTTTTTTTCCACTTGATACTAGGTCTGTGGGGGAAAGAAAAAACTTTAAAAGCCCAATCTAAATTCAGCTGCAGGAGGTAGCTTTTAATTGCACTTTGGATCAATAGAGAAGCAACCTAACACTTGCTCTTGGTTACTAGGCAGGGACTTGTACTTTTCCAGACTGCCTTTCATATGTTCCCTTTTCCTTATTTGCTCACACAGTCTGGATTCTCCACAGTTTAAGTGCAGAACAAAGCATTCATATCACTAGAGTACATACCAAATTACATATCTGTGCCACAGATTCTGGTACCTTATCAGCAGCAACAGCATGTTCAGTAAGTAGTCCCAACATTTAAGTAGTTTAAAGTATTAGAAAAGTGTTAAAAATAGTCTCAAATCCTTACAGCCCGTACTGAAGTGATAGGCATACAAGCACTTAAAGGGTGACAAATAATTTCATTTCCCAGCTGTATAAAATTAAGAGCAGGCCAAAAGGTAGACAGATATTAACAAAACTCCATCCAGAACTCTGCTTCAATCAAAGAAAATGTGTTATTGTAGCCCTCTTGTGTTCAGTTGGATTTACAGCTTTTAAATCCACAGCACCCTTCCTCATCACTCCTGAAATCACGGCTCTGCATGCTTTAACCACACTGCCAGCCAGCTCTTTGCCCTGTACACCTTCCCTCAGTTTCTTTCATGTTTTTCCTCTTTCCATCCTGGTTGTAAAATCAGACCATGCTCCTGAAACAGCAGAGTGCTCATCTGGTATATTCACAACGTGAAACAAGAACACTGCTGTTCTGGAGCAGGAGGACCAGGACACTCCTCGTTGCTTGTGAGCATGCTTACATTCCCAGCATTTCTCCTCCATAAAGGGACTGTAATGAGCAAAATTTACAGCCTTATTTCTCTCTTTTAGTTAATACCTGTGAGATTAAGTTTTAAACTGTGAGATTAAGTTTTAAACTGAGTGTCCCACAGACACCATTTAGACACATGCAATTCTCTACCCTCATAAAAATCACCCTGACATTCTCCAAAACCTGTAAGTACTATTGACTGTCCTGTTTATTCCAGACCTTCCCTACCGATCACCAAGATTAAAAAATCTGTTGTCCACCACTCAACTGGGGCACTGCACAGAGCTGTAGGAGGTGGTGGCTTTTACAGTATTCTTTTCCAACATGCAAAGGTTGTAGCAAATGGATGATCAAGTTATGGCCGCACTGCTATGGGTGTGAGGGAGTCTGGTAACTGAGGGTGAGGTCATGGGTTGTTTCCTAAATAACGCTCACCTTCCATGTCTGCTGCCTCCACCATCCCTTATTCAGCCACTGCCAGACCAGCTCACTCTTCCAGATCAGGAGGCCCAGGTGAGCAGATCACTTGCACTTCAAGAGCTGTTATCAGCTGTCTCAAGGAGCCAAACACCAGCATGGACATGCTGCTGTGGAGGAAACCCAGAGGAGGAGCCATGAACTATGAGGGAAAGAAGGAGAAAGGAATGAGAACAGAGAAAAGACAAAGGGCAGCACTAGAACAGAAAAACTGTGACTTAACAGCAATGTCATCAAGGAGTATTGGCAAGCAGTGCCCCCTCTCGATCAGCAACACAGGGGTGGCACTTCAGCTCATGAGAACTTGAGTTTTGACAGATACATGCATTTGAGAGCAGCTGAAACCATAAGGATCACAGGCTTCAGAAAGAAGAATCAATATACATAGTTAGTGCCATGGTATCTCCTTTACTTGAAAGACAGATATAGTAGCAAAGCTAGGAGCAAGTTAAACCCTACTCTTGTCTTTTCTATAAACACGCTAAAGAGGAGAAAAGCATGTACCTCCACAAGCCATATCTTTGTGATAAAAAGCAATTTAGGAATGAATGTACCAAATATTCTGCAGACAAGCCAGTCAATCCAACCAAGATTAATATAATACATCAAGAGTAATTAAAGAATATGCTTCTACTTCTCTGTGTGAGCACAGATTATATACTAAAACTGGTAAGAGACCCTGGGTACACATGTGAGTTGGACAGCAATTAGTTATGGCAACTCTCAGCTGCCTGTATGTTGGGGGGGAAAGATTCATGTATAGAAGCAGAAAGCAGAGTTTCTAATCATCCCATATAGTTCAGTTTATTCTTTGATAAAATAGCTGATATTCAATTTTATGAAAAATTTGTATACATGACTATTCTTTTGATGCTTTCTTCCACTGCCGAGGTGATAAACCCACTAACACTGTCTTTGAATCTGTTCAACAATTAGCTTTTATGTGAGTTTAGGAGACCACATGGCTACCTAGAGCCCATGCCCTAACTTCATCCATAGGGAAAAACATTTTGTGGGATCATTTGATAGCAGTCACTTAAAGAGATCCTTTCTAAGACTCGCCGTATGAGAATGAGAGAGGCAGAGAAAGCCTTTAAAGGCCACGTTGCAACCCACTGTAAGATGGTTAGTTGATGACAAAACAGTGTTTTTAATGTTAGGCTGGTAGAAATTAATTTTCTGTAATTTGATCATGGCATTGCAGGCCATTCAGCACTGAGGATTTTGTCTATAGAGATAAACCTTCGACAGCTTTCCTTCTGAAGTATAAAGTCATAAATCTCATCAACATAAAAATCTGTCCCTTTCCTTCATCTAGCATAGGAAATCCCTCCAATGAGTAAAGTCAACACCACAAAAAGAACCCTCAGTTACTAAGACGTGGCACAGAGCTATCTGAAATTTAAATGAAGTTTTCAACATAACAAACATGAAAAATGATCAACTGTGCGTTCTTAGCTAGAAAACCAATACATGTATTTTCATGCTTTCACTACAAGGACATGATTCACAGTTCTCCAACATTTTCAAATTCAACTAAAGTTCATATGCCTTATTTAAAACATAAGATGGTCTACACAGACATCTAAATAGGCCTGACTACAGATCAGTAACAGCTTCATTTTTTCCAGTCAGTTTTTGTTGGAACTCGAAAACATGGGGTTTTGTCTTGAGAAAGGTAAGAAGTCTAAGCTGATCAAAATGAGACGTCTTAAAAAAAAAAAATAAAATTACAGTATTATATACTACACAGGCTACTCAGCCGCCCTTCAAAGGTGCCAAGTTTGCGAAACTCTTTCAGATTCCCTCTACAGCTCCCAAATAGCCTCAGGAAGCAGTGAGCTACAAAGCCAGCCAATGCTGTATTTGAGCCTCTGAAGGCTCTGAGCAACTGTGAGGGATAAGGATGGTTCCCAGTTTATCTCCATCTTTTCTCTGTAAGAAAGTATGAGAAAAGTGTAACCACCTCCTGTGGCTGCAGTTTGTGTCCTCTACCTGTATCATACTGTAGACTCTGCTCACCCCATCCAGAATTTCTTTAATACCTTAGACAAGTCCAAGGAAAGAGGTTAATCCTCTGATACTCTGTAGGTAAGCAGAGAAGAGGTCTACAGGAGCTGGCAAACAGAACACAGGATAAGGTTATACATCCCTAACTGGGACCACACAGCAGTTGTTGTCTCTAAGCTCACTAGTTCATCATGGGCCTTTAACTTGCTGCAATACAACACACCTGACAAGCTCTCCCATTAACCCAGAACTGGGACATGGGTCACATAAAGGAGAAGCCAGAGCGTACAATGAGGATTGTACATTCACAGGGTGGAAGAAAAATGGATCATCCAAATAGACTAAGTGAATATCAAGAAATATTTTATTGTACATGTAATCAAAGTTTAAAAAACAGACAAGAAGGAGCAAAGGACAGAATCATCTAACATCTCTTAACTATGCAGGGTACAGAAATACAACTCGTAAAGAATTAGCACATATTAGTACCCTTTGCTCCCCTTCCCTGCCCCAACGGAGGAGGTTACACAAGCGAGATGAGTAATGTTTCAAATCGAGGCTTCTCAGTAATTGCAAACTTGAGCTAACAGAGCTGAATTTGTTCAGTTTAATGAGAGAGTGTGTGCCTTCAGAACAGTTTATAAACAAAACCACTCTCTCTTTAGTGGTTTGTAAGCATTACTCATTCAACACCAGGAGTATACGTAAAAGGTTAATGATTTAGTGGCCATAATTATAATAATATCTGAACTGACACTATCCTTAAGTATATCAATTATAGAAAATAGATTCCTTAGGCAATAGAGAATATATTATCTAGTGGCAAAAATGTAAAGAAGCAAAGGAAGTATTCACAGGGGAAGAAGGGGGGAGCTGCATGCTGAGCAGGGGGTACACTGACTAATCAGAACTAAAAAAAGCTGAGGCTCTGGAATACTAGTTGCAAAGGAGTTACACCTCGGTGTCATTGGTGTAACTTTCAGAATGTCTGGTTTGAAAAATGTTACTAAATCCCCAAGCTTAATTCATCCCCTGGATCCTCCTTACCTACCACAGTAGGATTTTTAACAGTTCTAGCACTGTAACTCAAGTTCTGCCTTACATGCTGCAAGGAAGAAGGCTTCCATTCTCCTCCAGAGCCAGATAGGAACAAGTCTGAAAGTGAATGCAGAGCATTATCAGGGCTTATTCACCCTTGCAACCACTCAGTTTCCTTCCTAATTTAGAAGGGTGAAGGCCTTCAAAGCAGAAAGCTGCAACTGCTTTTCCAGTACAAGCTGATTTTCTCTCAATAGCTTAGAAATAAGCCTTCCCAGAAAACCTAACCTATACAGCATGTAGCAAGAGTTGAATCAAATCAGCGTGACAAGTGCTAAATCCTGAATCAAAGGCAAGACAAGTTTTGGGATTCCCACAAGAGACAGATCTGCTTATTCTTCACTGGCCTGATAAGGCTAGCAAATAAAAACTCTTCACAAAACTTCCAGAGAAGGCCCACGGAAAGGCAGACAAAATAACAGTAACTAGCGTATTCTGGATTCTAATGCCCTTTGGAGACTATCAGATTTTTGGCTTAAAGTGAATTATGACGTATTAACAACCTTAAATCTACTTCAGCCTACAGCATGGTCCAATGGAGATTATATTAGTGTCAAGTTGCACACCTAGGACTTGAATTCACTAACACTCATAGCACCACTTGATTGTTGCTGTAAATAAAGACAGTCTAACCCTTAACTGTTCTGCCAGAGCCTATTACCTTTGATAATTGTGCAACACCACCTATTCCAGGCCAGCTGACCTATCCACATTTTCTGTCCTTATGCATCTGTTTTGAGACAACTCTAAGCAGCTCCAAGACTAAACACATATTACCTTAGGTTTCAAAGTTACAAAATAAATTCTCTTTACAGAGTTCAAATGCAGAGATTTACTCAACAGTCGGACCAGCTAACTGACAATATCTCACTAGTTATTTCCTGTATGTGCCAACTGCACAGTCGTGAAAGCCTCCCAGCTCTTCTTCATACCTCTCAGGTTTGAAACAGGAAAGGATCAATATAGATATCTCAGCATTAAGAGACTTAGGAGCAGGGAAAAAAGCAGTTGTTCTGTACCTCAATAATTATTGCTCGGTATTTATCTGGTTTTATAACCATTTATTTATTTTTAAGCAACACCAAGACAGTATTTGAATTTATGTTGCACTTGAGCAGAGACAGGTTCCCTAACATTAAAGAAACATCAGCCTTTCCACAGGAAAAAATTTCTCAAATTTAGCTGGCCATTTTTTCCTCAGCCATTACCTTTAACAAGGCAGATTCCTTTGGGCTCCCATTTCTAACAGCATTATAGAGTTGTCAAAGTATATAGCTGATACCTACGGCCTCTCTTTAGAGTAGCTGGGCTGCACATGTTCACAAGAACTACAGAAGTTTATTAGCTATGCTAAAAGACTACAGAAATAGCCCAGGACTTTTTGAAGACTCACCAGCTACAGAACAGCTGTCCCACAAAAGTGATTTCACTAATAACTGAACTCTAAGACAAACACTACAAGAAAGCCAATAAAGGAAATCTTGTGTGATCAAAAGGTTCTCTTACTATCTCATCTGAAAGAAGCTACCTGCCACTTTGAAGTATCTCCTCCTTCCATAGGAATAACCAACACACCTTTTGGAGGCAGTTTAGACAAGTGACTGCTCAAAAGTATTTTGACAGAACTGCTTTTTGGAAGAGAGAATAAGTTATTTTACTATTTGCACAAATTGAATTGACGCTCATTTTACTCTGATAACGTTTTAGCTACAAGGTATCTGTACAAGATATATCAGCAGAGATAGCACATTGTTAACACTACATATGTAAACCGAGAAACAACAGGTCCTTCCATCGAGGTGTCATATTGCAGGTAAGCCATTTCATGTTAGTCCAAGAGGCTGCGAAACCGCACTTCGGCACCAAGGACATTCCCGGTGAGCCCAACAGGAAAGCTGTGCTCTACAAAGGTGACTGTCCATCCTGGAACAGCAGCAGGAGAAGAATCAAGCAACCAGTGTTGGCGGTAGTATTCTCGAGGAGGATTCCATTCATTCGGTGCGTATTGCTGTACATAAGGTGCATAAACCTGCCACGGATGAGATCAGCGCGAAGAGAAGCCCGTTGCAAGGCTGCAACCAACTACTGGCGTCATGTCCCAGATCTGGAAGAGAATTATACAGCATTATAAGCCCTAAAAGGGTCTTCTGTAAGAGGCATAGAAGCAAACAAAGACGTCCCTGGACGTAACAAATCCTGATAAACTATACTTGAGGAAAATGCCATAAAGAGTTATACCAGCCTTACAAACCAAAAGCCAAACTTGGGGGTTAAGAGAGCCTTCTTGCACTTCTCTGTAGATCTGTTTTAAGACGTGCTATGCAGTTTGCTACAAACACGCTTAGAGAAAAACAAGGACAGACTGGGACAGTCTCAGTTCTGACATCCGTGGCAGATGTTGAGCTTAATCACACCAAGATTCTGTATCAATCTGAGCTCCATGTCACCGTCTTGTAACAAGGGCTTTTAGTGGCCATGCTCCAAGCCATGGAGCTCAGAGTAAAGGCACCTGCACATTTCACTAGGTCTGTGTCTTTAAGGCTGCTGGCAGATTCTCCTGCCTGCTTTGTTTGTCTAAAGACACAACAGTAACAGGTTCCAAGAGCTACACTCCATACAGGGGAGTTAGAGGTCAATTCGTCATTCAGTTGCAGGAAGAACAGCCTGACATAAATAAAATTCTTGCTGCCCACAACAGATAGTTTTGTAACCATAGTTGTCTGAAAGAAAAAAGAATATACAAAAATTAACTCTCTATTAAATGTCTCTAAGAAATGCAGCAAAGAGATGCAGGAATACCTTCACAATCCGGTCGCTCCCACAGGTCACCATTAGACCTCTGGAGATGTCCATGGACATGTGTGAAATGTTGTGTTTTCCTTCATGAAAGGTTGCCAAGGAAGTACGGCTGCACAGGAACAATTGGAATGAAAGCCAGTCATCAGATGAAGCTTCATGGCATCATTACAGCAGGGCAAAATAAACTTAAAAGAAAATTAAGTTGCTCAAGTACTAATAAATCAGTCCTGGGAGTTGCAGTGCCATATTAAAGGGGACAGAATTAAATTAGCAAGTCATGCTAAGGCACTGCTTGTGTAGGTGTGACATTTCCTGGCCTTCTGCAGCCTGATTGTTAATAATACTAGAGCAGAAGTGGGACACTGCATTAGCAAATACTCCTACTCTTGGTTAATAAAGCCGAGCTCAGCTACATATTTTCCTGCTGGCTACAGTGAGCAAACTAGGGCACAGCACCTCACTTTTCCAAAAAAACACCCAAAACAAAAGGCCCCAACGACCAAAAAACCCAACAACACCACAACAAAAAACCCCAAACACCCTCAAAATTGTCACATCTGATTACTCTGTTTGTATCAAGATAAAAAGGGGTTCTTTCATTGCTAAGACAAGTTTAATGAGACAGCAAATGATGTAAACATTTGCTTGCACAACCCGATTTGCTTGCACAGGGAAAATAACGTTGGGCTGTGAAGAATATTAGTATTAGTAGAAACAGTATTCAATAGTAGAAATAGTATTCAATAAGGGTACATTAACTAATGCATATGTATCCTGGCAGCTGTGATGCATTGTCAAGCACCCATTCAGCAATTTTAAGGGCAATCAATATCTTTTAACTGAACAGAAATCTTGAGACAAGTATGTTTCAAGTCTAGATCTAGGCTCATGGAGAGGAAGAAACAAAGCTGATAAAAAAAGCTGTAATACCACACCTGATCCAAATGAGTTTGCAGGCCCAGTTGGGGGATCTCTGCCACCACAGTGCTATGAGTGCCCAAGCCAAAAGGTGGCCTATTAGCAGAGTCAGCTTGGTGTGTTTTGTAGCACTGTGTGTGGATGTGGACCAAGCACGAGTGTTTCTGCACCCCAGCAGTATTACTTCAGTTTATTAGTCCTTAATACTCACTCTTCATCCTTGATGGACTCAAAACAGGAATCACAGACACGGACCTGGAACTCAAATCCCATGATTGGATAACTGGACCGTTTGGTACTGCACTTGCCACACACTGCTTGCCCACATTTTCTGCAATGATGCTTCATGGAGGAAGAAGAAAACAAAACAAAAAAATAAATCAATCACTATACTGTGTCCCTTGACCACCTTTACCAAGTGTTCACTGAACAACAACAAAGCTTCTGTTTTGCAACCTGTTAGGAAATGACCTGTTACTTCAACCAAAGACCAAGGACTCTGGAGTTCTGAACAGCCATCTGGGCCATTAATGGATTTATCTCCATATTCTCTGTGTAAATCCTCTTCTTCTGCAAGCCTCTTCTGGGAGAAGGGGGAAAAGTGGATTGAACAAGCAACTAAGAAAATAACAGTCTAAGAAAGCCAGAAACAGATGAGTGTCTTGGTGCCTGTGCAGTCCCCCACTAAAGAAGTCTATCTGGAAAGCTTTCACATTCTGGAACAGTAAAAGCAGGGCAATCACTGCTTCCCTGAACTGAGCACCTACAACATGGTAAGCTGCAATTTGCTCAGTTATAGGGCACTGTTTGCCACTGTACACAACACTTGAGGATTAGCTGTCCAAAGCTCCAATGCACAGAAATATCCAGAGAAATCCAACAGAACGCTCCTTGCACAGCCTGCTTTGACCTGTGACAGAAGTTTGATGCAACACTTCCCACAAAACTTGGAAATGTCTTAGCGCTGCCTAGAAGCCATAATCTCTCAATAAACCCTCACTTCAAAGCTGCAAAAATACCAAGAGTTGAAAAGATCTAATGGCTTTAGCAGTTTTCTGTTTACATTTTGCTTAAGTGCTGAATTACAAGCACTCAAACCAGCCATCTCACCTGTCTCAGCCCTATCGTCTTTGTGTCCCACATTTGCTTTATATTCCAGAAGAAAGGCTGTTCACACTTCTGACAGGAATCACTTTCCAGCCATTGAGGAGCCTACAAAAGAGCAGAGATGGAAGCAATCAGAATTGTTTTCCCTCATACAACAGTCAAGGAAGTTTGTTTTAAGAACCCAAAGTAAAGTTTTATTTGGAAAGATGCCCTGGCTCAGTTCTGGACATTACAACAATAGATTGCCTAGGGTATAGTACAGAGGAAGTTTAGTACAAAAACCCTGAATCCAAGACTACAGTTATTTGTTACCTACACACCTCCTACACTTTTTAAGCCTTCAGCAATATGTTATGTTCCTGCCTTAATAAAAAAACTCATTCGAAATCTAACTTATTAAACTTGCAGCGGGCGCTCAGAGACTGCTGCTCTGATTGCCTAGATAACTTTTAAAGGCTAGTGTAATTCAAGCTGTAGAAGCTATGAGGCAGTCATCCCCTCTGAGAAGGGGGGTATCCAGAAGTAAATTCTGCATAACTATCTTTTCTTCTTTCCTAGGATTGCAGTTTGAAATAATTAAGAACTCATTTGCATTTTCCATCCTGCCCACATCTTCATTAAGCAACCCCTCTCCCACCCACATACTTTTCCTGCCATAAATGGACTAAGCCAAATGAAAACTAGAGTTTTCACACATTTCAACTCTCTCGGATCTTTAACTGAGCATCCTTGTAAGGGATAGAAAGGGAGGCATAATACTTTTAGTACATAGACTTGAATTAGAACATGTATATTCTATACAACTTTATAGTCCTCATGAGCAGTTCTCCTTGAGACTTTGCAGAGGAAAGTTGGAACAACAAAGCATTTTTTTCTCCTTAATTCACATACATCCATCGCTGACAGTAAGAAAACAAGAATATTCTCAGTTGCACTACCATCTCACCATGAACATTTATTGATTCCAGATGTCCAGTTCCTAAATCTTCAACCTCAACTGTACCCTCTTCCTTCCCCCCAGGTACTGGAAAATACTGTAAAGGGTAGTAACAAGTCCAGTGTGGGAGTGGGAGGGAGAGCAGAGGAAATGAGTTGCCTCTCCATCACGTGAGATATTCCATATTGCTCCTTTCAGTTATGTAGAATAGCAGTTTCCACTTAAAAGCTCTTTTTTCGGAAGACAATCCCCTTTCTGGCTCCTTCTAACCAAAGAACAGGATATCCTCCAATTCATCTTAATTTCACACACTAAACAGAAGATAAAAACTTGCCAACACTACCAACACTATTACCAACAGACAGTTGGAACCGCTCAAGAGCAATAATACAGCTGTCAGTGGACAAAAAAGTCTGTTTTCTAGTCTTCTGTGCATTAGTGCATATTTGAAGATACCCCTGTAACACAACTCACTAACTAATGCTTCAGAGGCAGTATGTTCATCATTTGTCAAACATTTGGTTTCCTTGCTTTTGGATTGGGCTTGATTATGTTTTTCCAACAAGTTCTGATACATCACAGCTGTTCTACCTTAACTGCCATTATTTTAACTGCATGAAATCTGTCTATTATTTAGAAGATCCCTTTATTGTGAGCAGGTCTGGAAGAGAAATGGCCACATCTTGTTTCCCCAATCGTATCGTAAGTCAATTCCTTTCAACTACAAAGTTTCATAACATTACAGAAGTTTTGAAGAGACATCATCACGCTGACAATGTCAGGAGCATCACATACAGCTTTCAGCGTGTTTAAGGTGACAGCTCGACACACCAAAAAACAGTTCTTAATCATGACACTTGCATTTAAGAAAAAGGAACAAGGCAAGAAAGGCTGAGCCTTAAATACTGCTTTACTGGAGTAACCAAAACTAACTCCTATTATTATGGTTTAACCACAGATAGTAATATATATCTTTTCAGCTCCTATGATGGATATGAATTGATGCAGAATGTTCATGGCAGGGCCAATTGCTGTGTATTGAGATCTTCAAAAAAAAAAAAAAATCACTGCCTGGGGACTGAACCTCTGCCTTCTGAACTGCATCTCAAAACCTGCATTTCACTTCTTTACCTGCTTTGACATGAGTTGAGAACTTATTTCAAGACTGTTGAAGCACAATCCATTGGTTTCTTTACTGCAAAAGATGGCCTGCTTTAGATTGTTCCAGCAGCAAGGGCCACAGTCATTCTGAACATGCTGTCTCATTGAGATAAAACTAAGCAGTCCCAAGTGTGTCCTGCATTTCTCCTGTCCTGGGAGGTTATTTACTACAATGCAGCATGGACAGCCAGCAGAACTGAGAAGATTTCAATAATACTATTCAATCTCAAAGTATCAGACAATGTGAGGAAAGCAACCTGTAGAACTGGCTAAGTAAAGTCACATCAGTCTCTGAAAGGGAAAAAAAAAATAAAATCTTTTACCTAGGACATGAACTTACCTCTTCCCGGCTGATATCCATGTTCCAAACAGCAATTCCTCCATCAGCTGAACAAGACACCAGCTGCCGTGTCAGCTGGAGGTAACAGATAGCCTGCACCTTGTCACTGAAAACAAAGTAGACACTATTTAACTAAAGGTATTTAAACAGAGCTTAGTTTCCCAGCAAACCCTGATTTATCCTTGTAAAGCTACCTAGCAAGGCAAAACTGGTTTCCAAACAGTTTGCTAAAGTCTGCTGAGTAGAGCTATGAGGATGACTGGACAGTTGCTGTAACCTGCATCAGATGTTGCCTAGAACAGTGTTCTTACAGGCCTGACCAGAATACCAGAGGTACAATTCCACATTAACACTTGCTGGCAGTAAGTACTGACAGTGAGCTGAGTATCAACTGGCTCTGAATGTGTGTGCAAATACTCTTCTGTGTTGGCAAGGAAAGCCACGTTATCAAAACAGAGACAACTGGAGAAGTAAAAAGATATATTTGTTTCAAGATGCAGCTAAGAAGCAGACAGAGGTTCCACTTTTGCTACAGTAAGTCAGTCTGCAGCTGCAAAGCAAAGAGTGCATTTACCAGTAAGACAATTTAATCCTAAATAAAGTCATGGCAAAATAAAAGTCTACCCTAAGAAAATAAACAAAGGATCTCAATTGTATTAAACTGCCTTGTAGTTGAATTAAAAAAGTCATTCTGCTTCTCAGAAGAACTTACTTTCCCATTCAGTATGAAGTTTGACGCTAAGTGTGATGTTTGAAGAGAAATTAACTATCATAAGTCTTCACCAGGACACATGAGGGAGCAGTTACAGCTCCTGACTTCAGTTACTTTTTTTGTAACCAGTACTCTTATTAATTCTTTAGCCATAAAACTAAATCCTCAACATTTAACAAGAGTTCTAGGGCTAAGGCTATCAGTCTTCATTCAAGGTGGATGGAGGCATCTGTGAATTAGACACGAAGAGAATGCACTATACAAATACATCTTTAAACACTAACAAGATTTCTACCACCTGCATTTCTACCATCTGCATTTCTAAGTAGAATATATCTTCAGTGGTGAACTGCCTGTCAGACAGAGCTAAAGCCCTACCTTTAAAAATGGCAGCTTGTGTTGTGTCTCAGTAAAAATAAAGGGTTGATTAAATACAGACAGCTAACTATCTCATCTACAGAACAGGGGAGATGTGACACTTTCTGAAGTTGAGAGACCACTCCTGTAATTTAGCCAATCAGTTTATCACCTCACTGATAGAAAGAGACAGAATAGGAACATAGTGAAGCTTATTTTATTTGGGTACATGAACATGCTTATACATTGAGGTTCTAGCCCCACCCTCACAGGTAACTCAGTGCAGTATTTACAATGCAGACACACCCAATTTTTACATAAAGGCCAAACCAGATGACTTGGAATTTTTATCCACCTCTTTCTATAAACTACTTCTCTATTATTTCTAAATTATGGTAATAAGAATGTATCAAACATAAGCAAGAAAAAAGATTCATCAGTAAAGCTTTCCTATTTTTCCTATTTTATCCTTCTTCCCTGTCAAAGTCCTCAGGGTTCTGCAACAAGTTATTTTCTCCATTATTCACAAAGATTCAAATATCTACTTGGCCTTCCTGGGACTCTGTGTTCATTACTGAACATGGAAAAATAAGACACCATCACATACTGATGTCCCTGGAGCAGCAGCGTTCGCCCCTTCCTTCCGCCAATATCCCACATGATAATGCTGTGATCAGAGGCACCTGAGAAGAGCAGTCGTTGAACAGGATCCCACCACAGGGAAGTAATACTCCCTAGGAAAGAACATTCTGCAGTTAGATGTAAGGGACTCACCCCCCAGCACAATGATGCCTTCTGGATGCACTAAAGTGAAACCTTACGCTAGTAACATATTGAAAGCCTGAAGGCAAAGGACAACATTCAACAGCAAGATATGGCCCTGGTGGAGAGGGAAAGAGCACTGGACAACAGAACAGAATGTCCTTAAGAAGACAGATAAAGCATAAACCAGAAAGTTTGAGTTATGAGCCCTCTGCCCCTTATATTTAGGCAGGTGGCTTTAAGAGTTGCCAGGCTGCTTTGTGAGCTTTGGAAGATGAAAAGTATGAACACTCGCCAGGCAGAGACTGGTATCTACAACACAGCAAGGTGCTTGGTCAGTGGTTGCAGGACAGCATGCAGTGTTCACAGGTAAACCAACTCCCTTACATAAACGTTTACAACCTTAAAATAGTTGGAATAAGAAATGAAGTCACAGTTTCACTGCTGTTAGCAAATCTGCCACCACTCACAAAATTACAAAACTAAATTTCAGCAGGCCCAGCCTGGCTATGCATTACACTAGTCAGATATAGAAAGAAATGAGTCATCTGACAGCAGCAGTTTTATACTAAACTCATGTGCATGGTAATGTAGCCAGGAAACTAAAGGAGTAATTTTGTCATTTTTGCCACCTATAGTTGTGAAGTTGGGATATTTTATTCCCTTGTAGATATCCTGCCCTTAAAGCATCCTTCCATTGTTCAATTGTCATCAAAAGCCTCATTAGTCTGAAAGCAAGATGAATGGTAATTAGAGCCCAAATCAGTTAATTTCAATGCTCTGGAGCAAGAGATTTTTTTGGCCTCCTTTAGGGCTACACTGTTGTCAGACTGACCCATTTGGGAATAGCATTTGCACCACAAAAGGCAGTAGTTTGAGTATTATCTCAGCATTAGACAGAGCAAGCTGTTAAATATGGTGAATTCTGGAAGCTACTCTGAAGAACAAGCTCTAAAACCATTTAAACTGCAAAGCAAACACTGCTTGCTTATTAAGTCCCATCTAGCAAGAGCTAGAAAGGACACAAGATGAAATCAGACTTTTGAATTCTGTCAAACACAGGTGCACTCAAAGAAGAACTAGATGCCATTTAAGTTCAGAGTTACTAGATCTTGAGAATATTACAGAAATACTGTGGAGGAAAAAAGGTTACACATAATCTGACACACACACACAAAAAAAAGAACAAAGATGAAGTGGCTAGCTAGTATTACACCAATTGAAGAGAAATCTGTTTCTGCCCCTCAAATTTAATCATCTTCTATTCTAGACCAATTCTTGTTTTAAGGATCACAATCCCCATATGGAAATATATAAGCCGAAGTTTTGCTGAAGTTGGTGCTTGGAAGTCCATCACAACCCAATAGGTAGAAGCTGCACTGCAGGAAGTGCTAAGGACACGTACTGCTTTCAGACGACCAGGAGCACCTGCCAAGGAGTTGCATTTGAACAGACGAGTGCAAAAGAATAGAGATGTAAAGGAGTCTCTAGGGCCAAGAGAATTATTTTGCTCTTAACTGAAACAATCTGGAATACTGCTTGAAAGCAGAAGAGACATTTATCACTCAAAAATTTCAACTTGCCTCTCGCATTCAAAACCAGCTTTATCACTTTACAGTCATCTGTAAAACAGGAATCTCCCCAGCTTTAACAAAGCCTACTCTATACTTACAGCTGTTAAACAAGGCAGCCTTTTGCAGTGGGTCAGAGGCTCATGACCCAGTAGTTCGACCCTACTCAAATGCAAACTAGTCAACTGATCTGAAAGTTGGTAGTACCACATGGCAAAAGGCACTGTCCTATTTATTTTTCTCAGCATATAATTAAGTTACACATTCTTCTGTGATTTGCATTCTTGCCTTACTCATTACAATAGACAGTGGCTGTATATCATGTTACAGACCATTTGGTTCTTCATTTGATACAAGGACTACAGCTATACTTTACAGGATGAGACATTTGCCTTTGACTAGGCAGTTTTGGTTCTAAAAGGCTCTCTAGATTTCTTGCTTATAGCTTAGGTTCAGCTAAACATATGAAATTGAACTACTGTCAGATAAAGACTGATCAGAACAGCATGGCTTGTATTGAGAAGAATTAAGTGGCATTTTAGAATCTAGACTGGAGGTTGTTAAAGCTGCTTTAGGTATTATCATATTACAAGGTCTCCTAAAAAAAGAGAAAAAAAACCCCTCAAAGTAACACATTCTCATCATTTCTCTTCAAAGTTAAGGAGAGTAAAGCTTTTAAAGGTGGCCATCTAGTGGATAACTTGTGTTTAACTGAATGCATATATTAACCTTTATTTTTCATCTATAATAAAAATACCTGTCCAGATTTACTAGGCTAAGATTTCCCCTCAGCAAGAATGTGTTTGTTCTTTAGCAGACAGTCATATGTACAGCTTTGAGCAGCTTATGGTAACTACTACCCTGGTCTGTTTTTTTAATCCCAAAAGCATCCTGAAGAGCTAGATATGCACCTGAACGTCTCACCCCGATTTACAACAAGGTATTACATCTGCAACAAGTGGATTTAAGCAAAGATTTACTTTACCTTCATGTCCTTTGAGGGTTGTGATAACTGAGCACGTATTCTGCTCAAGCTTCAGAAGAGTGATCTGTCCAGAATAATCACCAACAAATGCATGCTGAGTTTCATGATCATATCTGAACAGCAGTCAAGGAGTATTTTACATGACAAACAGTCAGCTACAGCACCAAAAAAAAAAAAAACAAAAAGAACATTTTAATATGCCAGATAAATATTTACATAAATACTTCTAAAGGGGTTGGAGACTGTAACAAACCTTTCTGATTCCTCTCTTCTCATCACACTTCCCTATAAGTGCAAGTAAAACTGTACTTCCATATAAATAAAAATGAGTGAGAAATGTTTTAGAAAGCCATTGGAGAAAACTGTGAGATAATCCATGCCCTAGTTTAAGGCAAGCTAAGTAGATTTGGGCCATTTCTAGCAGATATTTACAGAAAACACTCATGCTTGTCTACAAGAGATGCCAAAAGTTGTCAGGCTATTTATTTCAGTGCAGAGCTACCATTAGGAGCACCTCACTGGACGCTGGGTGGCATTCAGTCTTAGCCAGTATGTTCCCCTATAAACCCTCAGGTTTCTACCATGTTATAATTGTTGATATCCCCAAGACAAAAAAAATCAGAATAGAAAGATGCTGACCCTCCACAGCTAGTTCACCTTGCAGTGGAAGTACATTCCCAATGCTCAAGCTACTGAGACGGTGAGACCATCTTGTTTCTTGTTCTGTTCTCTGCACTTCCAAGTTTACCAGTCCATGTCCTTGAGCATGGTATTGAAAACTGAGCTGTATTTCAGAAAGGAGTCTGTCAGTTAACACTGACATAAAAGCCACACCACATCCTGACGTGGGATCTATTAACAAGGTGGCACACTGGGCAAAAGCATTACACCTCCTAAAGCATTGTACCTTGTAACAGTTTTGTGATACTCAGTTTTCTCATGATGTAACTACTGAAACCAAAGAATAGCAAGCCAATGGAACTGGAACGTTTGCTGCCTTTAAAAGACTTCTGCTCTTCAGAATAAAAGCAAGAGCTATGAAAGACCCACAGAGCTCACACATCATCATCCAAGAGCTGTATATGAACTTAGGTGTCCTCCTGGAGCCACACAAAAACACAAGCAACAGTGAGCTAAGTAGCCTCTGGTATGCCACAGAAAAGGCTAACTTTAAAAAGACAGTGTAACAAAAAGCCCACTGCTTTAAGTGAAAATGCAGAGGCTTTGCCATCTGATGACATTCTAAAGCCTCTTAAGCTTTCAGAATCTTGAGATAAACAATTCACTTTCAACAAATCCTCTAAGTCCCTGAACATGTGATCCTTTCTTCATATTGGAAGTTCAGACTTGCATTATCCCCACTAATCCAGTAAAGAATAGGCACTCTGCTGTGTTATTCAGAAGCTTACACACAGAATCATTAACAAATAACTGCTAAGCAACCTCCTATAGGGAGACCAAGCACCTAGAACACACACCAGAAAGCTGGGTCTTCCAAACACAAGTCCAAAGGCAGGACTGATTACAAAGCATTTTCAAATGTCAAGTTCTTCAGCCGAAATTTATTTTTATCTTGATATAAAAGGTCATATTCTTTTCTCCATTTCAATAATAAACTGTTCCATTATTTGCAATAGCATTAGCTACAGAACTCCCTGAATTCAGCGAGGCTCAGACTGTTCACCACTGTTTGGTGAGCTGGTCGCCAACACACTCTCCAGCTTTAACCCCATTCTGTGCTGCACTCAGTTGAGATGAACTGGAACTGCACATGAAATGTTTTGTGGGACACAACCCACCTGAACTCTAAAACAAAGACAGCAAAAAGAGCAACAGTACAAACCTGTCAGCTCTTCAGTAAGGCAGGGTCTGCACAGACAGGAGACCTCAGAAGGCCAGACGTGCTGCTGGCAACTGAGCAGTTCCCTTTCCTCCTAGTTTCTTACCACCACACAGCTATACAGCCACTCCAGAGGGGCCTTCATGTTTTCAAGAAATGTAGTTCACCTCTTTCATCGTTTGAATCTTGCTACTTCTAAAACATTACTGCCATTAATCCTCATGCATCAACCAGTACCTCAATTACTGTCCAGCCACATCTAAACTGCCACCATTAACATAGTGCTACAAAATAGCTTTGGGATTTTAAGTATTTAATTTGCTCAAAAGTTTTGATAATGTCAACTACAATTTAAGTTACTGAGTTTGTAAGTCTTTTACATAGGATAAAGAATGCCCTGAAGTACTTACACAGCTGAACAGACAACCAGAGTGTTTAAGCTACAAATGCTGCATTTAAATGCAGTTTGTGGAAAAGCAAACAGACAAATTACAACCGGTAGTGAATAAAGTTTCAACATACCCTGCAGCTTAAAGATAGAAAACATGAGCAAAGACAGAAAAATCGAAGCAATCCAAAGGGTTTTCATGATGTTTTATGCTCTAGGACAAATGCACGCTGGCATCTGCTGAACAAAGTGACTTGCTAGTCACTTTGCAGACCAGGCTATAGATAGAGTTACTAGTCATTGCCAAAAGATGCTGCAGACAAACACCTCAAAATTAGCAACTAGTACACACTGATTTGTGTAACTCAGGGTCAGTTCTGCAATCTAACAACTGCTAACAGAAATAAAGGTGTTAAACTTCTACTCAGAGTAAGGGTTAGCAGACTTGCAAGAGATGTCACTCTAGTTTTTTTACACGTAAAGGAGGGAACAAATTGATCTAAAGGTACTCTTCCATTTTCAGGGTAGCAATCATTTTTCAAAGGATACTGCAGACATGAAGCCCAAGAGGTGAAGTAATGTCTCCCCAGCATACTCCCACTCCTGGTGCACATCCAGCTGACACACTTGTCATGACCTGTGCTGATAACCCATTCTGATGCCAGGCAGAAGGTAATAGCAGACACTCGATTCTGATGAGCTGTGAGAAGAAAAAGATTCTGGCTATTTTTTCCCAAAAATCGAAGTGATGTGTTCTTACATTCTAATTCAGAAAGACAGAGGTTGAGGATGATATCTAAGCAATGCTCAAAAAAGATTTTTTTTTTTTACTATTATACTTGTGTCTAGGCTGGATTAAAAGGTTCATGTTGGTTCACTTAAGCCATTCAGAAGGCAAATACTAAACAGAACAAACACATCAGACAGCTAATTTAAGCCTTACTCCCTGAGAGAGAGAAGCTGAGTTCAGCCCAGATACCCAAAATGCTCTGGTTAAGGAACAGGCAAACCCTCAGCTTCCTCTAGTTAGCCCAGGATTTCTGGGGAGTAATGTAAAACATCTGAAAACTCTAATTGCTTTCTTTAAATGCCTCTTTTCCTGACCCCAGGAGAGCTATGCTCAAATTCCTACTTTTAAGCACCTGAAAGCATATCTAGTCCATGGCACTCAAACAGCCTCCTGTGACAGCAGCCAAATCCCACCCAGCTTTGTTTCAAATGCTGCCACTAAGCAAGAAGTTCCATGGGCATTAGAATGAAGTCCCACCCCCAGCCAAGATGGAAGTAGTTCCCTTGACTAAATTGCCAATCATCTCCCTTAGGATAAAGGGAGGTTTTGTTGCTTTAAAAACAAGGTCTTTTTCTCCTAAGCAAGAACATTGCTTCTATCAGTGTCAGGGAGTCATAAGACAAACTGCACTTTGTTTTGCTACATAATCTATAGTCTTTAAGAGCTTCCTTCTGCCCTTTCACATTAATATTCCAGTTTTAACCAGCAACTGAGTTTTGTATTTCTTTTAAGGATGTGCAGACAAATGCTGAAATTAGCATCTCTATAAATTCAAGAACAATTCGTATTTCCCACATACAGGAAAAATATGATCTTTTTATCCCTTCTGCTCTCCTAAGATGACAGAAAAGGTAAGGACTCTTATTTTCAGCTCAAAGTAACCAAGCCCAGGGATTACAAAAAGGATGGAAATTGCAAGTACCAAAATTCACCTTTAGAAAGCTCTTACCTCAACACTCATGTAGTGTAACTACTCCAACTGAAGAGCAAAATCTGAACTCACTAGTTGTGGCTCATTACATTTACAGGCTAATGATGTAGTGAACTTAATGACTGCAACTTGGACTCAGCTGACTGACAGAACATTTATCTCATAGCAGTTATCCACAACTAAGTAACAGCTATGAGGTCAGTCAGATTTAAAGCATATCTGGACTCGATTAATCTGTGACTGTATCCAGTTTACCAAGCATTTTAGATGCCTCCCTCTCACACAAATGTTAGTGTAGACACTGGTTAACAGTTTACCTGGATAGGTCTTCACAAAGTTCATCTTATTAAAGTCCTCAGAAATATGAAACTCCTAGGAGCAAAGTGAAGTTGTTAGGAAACATACCACAGTGATATAAAAACAACACTGATACCCAAAAAGGAGCAGTAACCTCTCAGGCCAGAGTTTATATAGCAGCCGTGTATCTCACCAAAACTGAGCCGTTTTTGAGGCTGGAGCAAAGCACACTGACATACCAACTGTAAATTAAGGTTAACAGAATTTTCAACAGGGAACATCCTTTCAGAACTGACTTTGCTGAAGGGAGATTACAGGAAGAGATAAGACCACATTTATCCCCAGCAGAACCAAACAAAACTGTATCTTATGGTATTTAGGATTTACATGTCTGAGACTTCATAATAGATGGGTTTAAGTGAGAGTATTCTCTATTTGATCCATTAGGTTTATGAAATTTTAGAAGTCTCAACGTACAAGGATTTACTACTAGAATCACTATTCTATGCAGTTCTGTATAGACTATTCACAGAAGTTATCAGTAGAATCACTGTTTATGACATTCATGCATACCCTGACTCCTTATAGGACAGTTATTATTTTGACCTTATTTTCATAGAGAAAGGAAACCGTTAAAACATCTGAGAGTCACAAGATTCCCCTTCTTTACCAAGAACAGAGTGGAAGAATACAAATCCACTTTCTGTTCTGCTCTGTGTATCTGCTCTCCAGGTCAAGGACAGCAACTACAGCAAGAGTATAGAAAGAAGGAAGAGATCCCAGAAAGACAAGAAACGAACCCAGCCTCTTCTAATTTTAGAGCTAGTGTTCGAATTTCCCCATCATAACAAGATCTGCAGAAAGCAAAGCCAGAGACATGTGCATGGCAAGACAGAGGCAGATCCATGCTCCTGGCCAGAGGCAGTTCACAACCCCTGTTAGCTCTCCACTATGGCACCCTGCCCAGCTTAATGTACTCCCCTTAAAATAATTCCTTGACAAAGTGCAGTTGTTTGGGTCCACTGCTGCACTAACGGCTCAGTGACTTCTTGAGGCTATCTGGCTCACATCTAGCCAGAAGAACCCTTGCTTTGCAGTCCTCCCATGCACAGCTCAGCTGAACTGCCAAGAAGTTCAGCCATTTAGTAGTAGCTGCATTCCAAAATGAATGGAAAGAAAACAGATTATTAGCTGCCAGCAACACCTGGAGCTCACAGACAATCTAAGCAATTCTAATCTACTTTCTGAAGTCACAACAGCTTACCATGATAGCTCCATTATCCTGGCCAACAAATATTCGTCTGCTGTCATGATGATAAGCCATGGCAGAACATGGTGCTGTCAAAAAAAAAAGCAAGTACATTACAGTGATTTAAACAGAGGTATTAGGGTACACATGACTTTTAATCAAGTCAGATCTTTCACTCAGAGCAAAAGCTATTTAAGTAGCTTGCTAGAAATTAGCCTGCATAGATAACATCCCTTGGTAAGATACTTAAATTCCCTCTTGTGAAGCTGAGGATGGGAACATGACATGACTACTGTAACCCAGATATACTACTAGGAACCATATGCAAAGACAATTTCCTGCCACAGGGTGCAACTCAGCAAGAGCATTTTTACACATGCTAAAAGCTGAGCTAGCAGCAACAGCATGTTCAGCTGGTTACACTTAAGAACTTGAGCTCACTAGAATTATCTCAAATGGAGCCCTAAAAGATAAAAAAAAGCACATCTTGGAAAGCACAGAATATTCTTGTGTCTGACCTTTGAGCTAGTGGTTTGAAAAGCTCACTTAACTGGCAGACAAGTTATTTGCCAGCACTTGAGGCACGTACAGCTGCAGATCCACCCTGGTGAAGGGTGTGGTTCTGACAATGCTGCGTAGACCTCGCCCACTATGCAGGTTATTCCAAATTGAAGTCTGAGCTAGATTTGCTGCAAAGCTCCCAAAATCAAGATCACTGAAGGAATCCAGGTCTTGGGGAAACAGGAAGGAGGTACTCCCACACACAGCACAGATACAAAACCCATGGTATGCTTGGCCAGCACTTACCATCTCCAGTACTGTACTTACATGACATGGTGTGGTAGATGCTGGGCCAGTACTGTCCACTGTCTCTCTTCAGCCACACTCGTATTGTTCTATGTCATGGGAAGAGCAGAGAGAGCCAGTTGTGAGTGCACCAGCCCTTGCATCTGAACCAGTTCATTACTTATGTACCAGTTCCAACCCTCTAAGCTTTTGTGCTACTCAAACATAATTGAGAAATGACATAACAGAAGTAACAGCACTCAAATATTACTCTAACTTAACAAGAATAATAGTACTAAGAATAGGCACTCTTCTGAAGAGTTTTCTTCAAGACTATTTATACACTGAGTTTCAGTAAGTATGAAATGGAAATACTATTTCAGTTCACCTCAAAATTGCTACATATTGTATTCCTTCAATTCCCCTCCTTGGATCTGGTTGATGTACGTCAAATTCAAAATGCAGAAACTTTCCAGCTTTGACAGTGCAAACACGACTTGTTTTATAACAGATTAAGTGTCTGATATGTTTTTAAAAATTGCAAATTGTGTCATTATGGAAGTCTGAACTTTTTCATTTTTACAGCTTCTCTGTGCAACTCAGCCTTGAGTAAGCCAGACACTGAATATTAGTAAGAGAAGCACCTCATCCTCCAGACCACTACATTAATTAATACTTGGGGATGGAGATGTCAGTAATGTATGAATCCTTAGAGGTCAACAAATCTAAGACAGTATTATTTCCACTAAGCCATGCCTCTACTCCCTCATGTAGAAATGCAAAGGACAAACAACATTAGTTGCTGCACTATTTGCTCCTCTGGCCTAAACATGAACAGGACTGATGCACCAGTCAAACAAAAACTGAAAGAAGCTGATGGGATGAGTTGGACAGCGTGATAAGACTCTTTATAAAATCGGTTTTAGTTTGCAACCTTCCAGAATGTTGGAAGAAAAGGAAAAAGAGTCTTGAGAACACTTAGCATTACACTACTCTCGTGACTCTCAAATCCTGGGAGGAGAGATATAAGAGACCAGCAAGGAAGTGGAAAGCTATTGTCAAATAAAAACATTCCTACAACAGACATGTTTGAAGGGACTCTGCATCAAGAATTTAAGAGACGGTGCTCAGGTTATTTTAAGTCTACTTGAAATTTCCTCTCCAATCCATTGTTTGCCTTTTTGTTACTGTTTAAATCCAACTTCCTCATTCCTAAATGTTCTGTAAATATAAGTACCTGGAAACTGTCAAAAGACTTCATTGAGATGCATTGTTCTATTTACTGTTAGCTAATACAAGGCCTGGTATTTAGAATTTTTTAGAAAAATACTAAGGGATTGTTTTTGCTAAACACCCTATAGGATTGACAGTAAAGAGTTTAACAAAAAGAGCACAGCAGGGGACTGGTATCTTGCATCAAGACTAGAACTTTTCAGGTTGAAGATACAATGGTAGCGTCCTAATTTTGCAATCCACTTAAGGGCTTTTCTTTAAAAAAAAACATTCAAAAATAAAGCAGACAATGCCTACCCTTAATGTACTACTTTTCTAAAATTCAAAATCAATTCAGCTTTTAAATCAAGTCACTTTTCCGGCAGTTCAATGACATATGTCCATTAATCCAGTCCACTAAATATTTTGCATTAAGACTGTCTCTTAAAAGCTATCACTTCCTCTTTACAATAATCAACACCCTGCCTGATGTCAGTAAATTAACACTTCAGAAGAGCCTTTGCTATTTCTTGGTAACATGATAATAGGGGAAAAACAATGTTTCCAAGTCATTCTTATGATGCAAATGCCCAGAGTAGCATGAGTTAGCCCCTATTTTTATCAGCTTTTAACTTGCTTTGTACAGCAACTCCACCATGCTCAGACTGTTCTGAACACCCCAGACGGTAGCTTGCACCCTTACTAATGCAACTCTTTCACTTCTAGCCAAAGTCATGTAATTATTTTCTATAGAAAAAGACTACTGAGTTATCATGGTGATCGAGATCTCCCATTGCTGACTTTTCAAAAGCAGACTTTTTGTCCTCTCAGTATTGTAGTTAACAATACTAAACTAAAGGAAGCAAAGATTTGGCTTTTGTAAGAAATTGTTTCATGGAAGTATAATTTCTGCATTGATCATCAACAATACAGTCCCTCACTGAAGTCAAGAGCCTAAGCAAATAGCTGCAAGGGTTAGCAAAATTAACTTCTGAAAGCTTCTTATTTTGGTTTAAGTAAGATTTAGACTATGCTCGCCTCATGCTTGCAAAGATAAGCTGTCAGACAGCTTTATATCTAATTATACAAAGCTCTGACTGAGCAAAATTTGAAGAGATCGTTTCACAGTAGTCAGCAAGAGACCTGTGCCAAAATACCACTTCTCCTCGATTTTCTCATACAGTCCTGTTTTTGTGATGCACCTCCTTGTGTTAGGACAAATTAGTTTGTGAAATACTAGTTCTTAGCTTAAAGGACTAGAGAAGTCCTCCAGTAACGCTGCTCCCACAGTCTCCTTCTACCTCACTACTGCTTTATCATGAGAACCACCCTAGAGTCTTCGGCACTCTTGTCAAAACTTGGTCTTTACTTGATGGAGAGTCCAGTGCTGTGTGCCTGAGAAGGGTTGGCTACCACTCACCTTTCCTTAAGTATTCCCTATTAAGGGTCTAAAAAGACACAGATTGGTCTGACAGCAGCCACAGTAAGGACGTAAAAATGTTGAAACTCATTTAGGAGCACCCAGATATAGAAACATACTTTTTAAATTACAGTAGACTCAGACAGCTGAGAGTGGCAGGAGGAAACAAGACTAAAAATGACCTCCAAACTTCCCTAACATTCAGTCTAGAACCAGAAGTTGCTTTCAGCTGGACAGCACACACATTTATAAAAGAGCCATTCGAAGCAGTTTTTAGTTAGGATTTTTTTAATGTAATATAAAGAAACACACACAAAAGCTACCTTCAAGCAATACTGCGTGTGGCCTTACCAACTTCTAAGAATTTTCATTGTTCTTGATTCTGTTTCTTTTACAGGGTGATTAAGCATCCAACAGTGCTGGAGAAAAAGTTTGGGGTTTGAGAGCAGAGACAATCCCACATCACAACAGAGATTGTGCTACATAAGCTGCCCTCTAAAAGCCAACTGCACATATGTCAGGGTGTAAGAAGTGATGAAAGATTAGCAGACAAATCCAAACTTGTTACCATACAAGCACTGCTGCAAGTTACTAGGCAGCTACCCCTAGCCCTGTTCCAAGCTCTGCACCTTTCTGACACCTTCAAACCACTAACAGTTGCTTTCCTGTCTGAAATCAATAACCAACAGTTACTAACAAAAACAGTTCTTGTTTTCCTAGCAAGAACAGAAGACTGCATTTTTCTGGTAGTTAAAATAAATCAAAAGTATTTAGACTGATATTGACCTTGTTCCCAAAACAGCATCAGGAGCCTGGTCTAATCACAGTGCAGTGGAAGCTCAAGGACATAGCTTGCAGCTGAGACATTTTATCAAATTTCTGTTCACTAAAACATGTTTTGACTAATATTTAAGTTCCACAACCAAAAAACCCAACAAAACCTATACTGCAATTTAAGCAGCTGCTGATGGTCACCAAACACCAGCACTCAAGTGGGCCAGTGACTCCACAGACCCTGTTAGCCTGTGGTAAATACATCACCTTCATCTTGCATTTAGGGTCCTGCACACAGCTTATCATCCCTCAGCATTCCCAACTACAGCTGGGAAACACTCATCTAGCCTCAGCTATTTGTCTGCTGAGGGACAGACTGCAACAATTCCCAATGTTGTCTTGGAGCCAGGGTCAGGCAAGATGCTGGCAGGGACACAGAGTTAATCGTCTTTTTTAGATTAGTTCTGAGAAAGCTTCACAGATGGCAAGTATCCTACTGAAAAGCTGGATTGGGAAAACTGTTTACCTCCTGATGGCATTCTTTTTTTCCTTTTTCATCTTCTAAACTTTAAAAAAACCCTAGAGTTTTGTTGGCATTCACAGATCTACTATGGAATCTCTTGTATAGTAATAATAAAAAATTATTACCTCTCATTCTAGGAAATATAATTTAAAATAGAAAGAACTACAACTTCCCTAATGAGAGAATAATCAACAACAATCCTGGAGAATGTTTGTGCACCAATGTTTTCCTCACTACTTAACTTGTAAACACATTCCTCTGACTGCTTATTATGAAATACTTGACAGCCTTAGCTGCATTAAGGTGTAATAAAAAATACTTTGGCCCTACTCTTAGTGCACACAGCAGCTCTTTTGCTCCTTTGTCCTCTGTACTTTGCTTGCTGCAAGCAGCATAATCAGTTACGCAGCATTAACACCTACACCCCACTTTTGTGAACAAACAGAACAGTAAGTTTGACAACACGTTAAACTGCAGGTGAAGATACATGAGTGGGCTTTGATGTACTGTAGGAGGTATCCCAGATTAGAGCAACAGTTTCTGAAAGTTTAAAGATTTAAGTAAATTCCCATAGTAAGGCAGGTGACATGAATTCTGCCCCGAGTCCACAGCCTCTCTTAAAATTACACACAGCAAAGGAGGGCAGCGGCCTCTGCTCTCCTCGCACAGCTGACATCAAAACTTGCCCAGATAAAGATGCACCAAGAAACTCTGTGCAGGTTTAACTCAGATAGGAACTCTTAAAAATTGCTATTTCCTCTTCTCTCCTTCAGGAAGCACATCAAACTGAACACAGCCCATGCTGGCACCCAAACTCCACCTTCACCCTGCACAGCATCAGGATACCACAACAATCACACATAAGAGTGGAATAAAAAGGAAGCTGCCCAGTCCCATCTAAAACCTATTATCCAACATGTACTGCACAAAGTCTTCTCCATGGGAAGGGACCAACCAACTAGCCATCGACCAACTGGTCTGATTGTGCTTTTTGACCCAAAAATAGATGCCAGAAAACCCAGTTCAGATAACACACTCCTGTTTCTCAAAAGGTCACGCTTTTCAAACAAGAATTCACACAAGAACTGATGCAAATTCGGTTTAAAATTATCCCTCCACCAAGCTACACCTCAGAGAGTGCACTCTTATTTTTCCCATGCTTCCAGACACTGACACCGTTTCCAAACAGGAGCTGTTACGAAGCATCTCCTACCCCTCTTCACGTTTAAAAGTCACTTTCCACACAGCACGAGAGAAATTCCATCTCTCACCACTACACCGCAGACTCCTCACCACTCTCATTGCCACAACCCCTCTGTGCTACTTGCTCCCTCGTTTCCACTTGCCTGTCACCTGAATAACTGCTTAATGCCATCCCCAGCTGCCGTGGCAGGCGCTTCACAGCTGTGTGAGCCAGTGCCGAGGATCAGGGTTAGGCGCTGAAGGTATTTCCCCTTCCAAGCAGAAACCACCGTCCTTAGTTGCTCATCACCCCCTCTCCGCCCCGATCTGCCACCTCGCTCCCTGGGCTGCTCCAGCCAGGACGAAGCCGGTTTGAACCTTCACGCTGAGCCATCGGAGCGGGCTCGTTTCGGCTGGAGCAGCTCGGGGAGCTCCAGCTCCGCCGGCACAGGGGGAAGCAGCGACACACTGTAAGTGACCCGGCCAGCGGGGCTGAAGGCCGAGGGAAACACATCCCCACACTGCTGGCTGTGCTCGTACCCTGTGCAGAGCCCCTCCGCACACACGGCCGGGCAGGGGCTGCGCAGCACACGAACACAGCGGGAGGGAAGCGGCTGCGGGCTCCGCCGAGCCGCTCCTCCCTCGCAGCTGATGAGGCTCCAGTCCCTCCCTGCAACCGCAGCTCCGGCTATTTCTTATTGCTTTCTATTTCCTTGTGGCTCCAGGCACGGAGTCACGGCCGAGCGCCTCCTGGCACAGTGACATCGCCCACGCCGATGCCCCACGGAGCACCCCCGCCCCAGCGCCGCTCCCCTGGCCCCCGCCCTCGCCAGCCCCGGCCCCGCGGCCCGGCGGGGAGCGGGCCCCGGCTCACCTGTCTTCGCTGGCCGTGATGACGCCGTCCTCCTTGGGGATGAGGAGCGCGGCGCTCACCGCGTCCTGGTGCCCCTCGACCTTGCTGAGCAGGACGGGCCGCCGGCTCTGCGGCCGCGAGTGGATCTCGGCCGCCATCGCGCCGTAACGCCCCGTGTAGCGGCGCCGAGCCGGGCCGAGGTGCCCCGTGTAGCGGCGCAGCTCAGCCGCGCGCCGATGCCGTCACGGGCGTGGGGCGGGATAAGGCGGCAGGCGTATTCTCTAGAATAGAAGGGCCAGATGGGGCCGTATTTCGTAGAAAAGCGGAGAAAAGCGATCTGGCTCCGGGCCGGGCTCCGGTGGGGTCGTGTCCCCTCCGGGAATGCCCAGGGAGACAAGGTGGCCGTGGGTTCAAACATGTGTGTTCGTGGCGTGCGCCGCGGGGCTGGCTGTGCTCTGCCCAGGAAAAGTCATTGCCACCATCCCTGCTCAAGGAGCCTCGCCTGCCTGGGGCCACCACAACACAGCAGAAGAAAGGCTATTCCCCCTGGAGTAATTAACGGAGGGATATGGGCTGAGGAAGGATGTGTAGTCACAGGAAATAGATTAACTGTTTTCTGTCTGTTAAACCAGAAGCAGCTGTAAGTCTTTAAGTCCTTAAGCAGCTGGATTGTGCTGTAATTGTGTCTCTGCATCCAATGCATGTGAATATTGGCCACAAAGCTCGTTAACCAAGGGCAGAATTCCTCCTAGTTTTATATTTGAACAACAGTGTGTTATATGTATGATTCATATATATTATATATAAATACAACATACATATTTACATGTATTATATAGCCAACACACTGGGCTTAACTGAAAATCCTAACTGGGAGCTGGCTGAAGCTTTTTCAGCTCTGAATGTCCTGGACAGAACTGTGCCCAAAGAGATGAGCTACAAGATGAGGGGCAGACAAACCCCCTGGAGCACAGTGGTGAGGTCTGTACCATTTGATCAAAGCCATCACAGACCATGTCACACACCTGCAGCCCAGGAGGCTTTCCCAGGCTCCTGGGGGGAGGGCAGCAGTCAGCAATTATCTTTACTGCTGACCTGCTCCAAGACCCCGACCTACTCCAAGGGAGGAATTTTGTAGCTGAGAAACCCAGTAAGGGAGATTGGCTAGACAGCAAAGGAAACAGACACAGGAAGAATAGGTCCAGCTTGAAGTTTTTAAGATACTTTTGGTTAAATACACTTTGTTTTGCCTCAGCATTTTCCTGTTTCCTTATTTTTCCTCTGTATTTCCAGAATCCAACTTTCTTCTATCTTTCTTACTTCCTGAGCCCTGCCCACTCCCACTTGTTCAGGTCATGCCTGTGCCATGGTGCTTTGCTTTCTCCAATGTTCCTCTTTTGGTCCAGTTCATAAACTTACAACCTTCTTTTTCTTTCCATTTATTCTTCTTTCTCAGCCTAATTTTTCTATCACCATGTCTGCACCAGCACCACAATCAAACCCAGCAGCAAACCAACTCACTCTGCACCACCTCAAATCTCCCATGGTTCTGAATAGGCTCATCTGTAAGATGAAGGGAAGATATCAGTCCCTGTAACAAGGGACTGACTACATCCCCTTCTTCCAGGGCTGTGCAGGCCTTCACCCAAGCTTCACACGGAGCAGGCACAGGAGGATATATGTAGGAAACAGGTCTTTCAAAACAAGTGACTCACTGTGCAGAGCTATCCCAAGAGCCCATCCCAGAGCCTCAGAAGGATGCTGTGCCTGAATCCCCTTTGAACCTAGAGGAATTAGACATAAATCTCCTTTTGAGGCTTGTAGTCTCCACACCTACAAACCTTACACTGCTGTATCCTACAGGGAGCTTTAGGGTTTCTCCTGGTGTTTTACTGCTCAATACCTGCTCCAGAGCCGAGGTCCACCACACAGCAGAGCTGCTGCCTCAGCCCACTGCACTCAGGGATGCTGCTGCATGCAAACACTCTTCTGTGGGATCACCTGTAATCATTTACCAGTTCCTTGTACCAGAACTGCTGTCACCGGAAGCTCCAGGGTTAAATTTAAGATTTTATCCAGTAATGTGCTGGTCTGTGCTGCCACGAGAACCTGGCCTGAATGCCACTTGTAAGGGGAGACCTGGGGCATGGCAGTCAGGTTTGGTTACCGAGGACGAGAAAATTACTCCAGGTCTGGTCTAACAAATTGGCCCAATTAAGACAATAGGCAAAGACCACATAAGTGAAATACATGGAACAGCTGGATCTGAAAAACCTTCAAACACAATATTTCAGGCCTTAACTATGTTTGCTGTGCTTGCAAACAGCAATACAGCATTTGGCCCAGTGGACATACCTGCAGTCAGAATTAGTAATTCGTGATCCAAGCAGCCACCAAAGGCACCTTGTTGCCCAGTGGTCTGTTTTTTTGCTCAGACTTGTACACACCTATCCCTCTGCATTTTAAGCCTGACCTATTTAGCTCCTGCCCGTTGTCAGAAGTGAGATTCTGGCTCTCTGCCCAAAGAAGAGAAAAGAACTCTCCCTTACAAAGGCTGCACAGCAGGGACTCCGTGTGAATGTGCAGCTCTAGGATGGCATATCCACGGGGAAACGTTTTCAAGAGCAACTATCCAAAATCTTCATTTGATGATTAGTGGTTTCGAGCTTTTTTTAACCTTCCTTTCTTATCACGTAAGATATTCCCTCTGGCCTTCATCAGCTGGTGCTCATCATCCTGCTGACCTTGGCTTGGGAGCGTGGTGGAAACGCCTTCTACCAGCTCTTCCACGTCCTGGATGGAGAGCCACCTCCTGCGGGAGCCGGGGACGTGAAAACAGCTCTCGTTTCCCACGTCCCGAGGCACATCCCGCTCCGGAATCCCAGGGTGAGGGACCAGCCCCGGGACACGGTGCCGTGCGCGCGGCCGCCCGCCAGGGGGCGCTGCCGGAGCGCCGGGACCGGGAGACAGCGGGATATGGGAATACGGGGACATGGAACACAGGGACATGGGAACAGGGCGATACGGGGATGTAGGGACATGGGCATAGGGGAATAGGGAGACAGGGGATAGGGAGGTAGGGGGACATGTATATATGGGGACATGGGGATATGAGGAAGGGGGGATATGGGGAAAGAGGGACATGGGTATGGGCACAGGGGGATGTGGAAGCGGGGAGTGTGGGGACATGTGGCATATGGGCGGAGGGGGATATGGACACGGGGACGTGGGCACGGGGGACACGAGGATATAGGCATGGGGATGGGGGACATAGGGACAGGGGGATATGGGGACCCAGAGGGTATGGGGATACAGGGATGAGGGACATAGGGATAGAGGGATATGGGGACATGGAGGCAATGGGAACCTCCTGCTGAAACATTGCCTCCTGGAGAGGCCAGGAGGGCAAGAAATGCACCTGTTCAGCCCCTCTTTTGACCCCAGTGCTTACAGGACACCCATCAGAGCTCCCAATAGAAAAAAAACCCAAAAAAAACCCCAAAAAACAAGCCCAGAACAAGACAGTTAAAATTCCATCATTCCCCCTCAGAATGGTTTTAGGGGGAATTTCTTTGGTTGGTGGGTTTTTTTAAGCCCTTTTTCTAAGGTGGAGCGTTGAAGGTGGCACTGCTTCTCAGAGGGACACACGTGGCCCCAGCCCCCTGAAGCGCAGTGGTGCCTGCTGGGGAGAGCTGGGAGCCAGGGGTTCGGGGGCAATGCGCAAAAGGGACCAGAGGTGACACAGAGCTGTGCTTCCTACAGGCACACACCTGCCAGCAAGGACTGGAGCAGGGCAATAGCAGTGTCCTCACCACAACCATTTCAGGGAGGTGGAAGAGCCCAGGCTGGTCAGATAAAACAAGAGATACAGCCCTGCCTTCCCCTTTCACCAGCTACCTGTTCTGATCCCAAACCAGCCAGAGCAAAACAGTCTGGAAGTGAAACAAATGCTGCCTGTGAACCAAGGAAACATACCCAGCCCTTCTGTCTAGGGCAGGGTGGCTTACAGCCAGTCTAATTAACTGATGGCCACAGGCTCCAGGTGCTCAGTGCCCCAAAGAAAAATCATCTGATTCACTCCCTCTGTTGCACAAATGCCCTTCAGGAGCTGATACATTTAATTACAGGGAAGTTGGTGCATTAGGAGCCCAGATCCAGTATTCAAGGGAAATGCCATGAGCTTAGCAGCCAGAAAAGGCTTGGGGATGCTAATCCTTGGGTAAGGGTAGATTGTGCATCAGCAGCATGGTGGAATGGAAATGACACAATGTTAATGCATAATGCACGCTACACGCACCCCAGACAGGGTCCAACCTTCCAGACTGTAACACCTATCATCAACACAGCCTTGAAAGCAAAAATTAACAACCCTGGGAATTCCAGCATGATCTGAAGGACAGAGAGGACTGAAGGCAGCACGGCACGGAGGGGGCTGTCCTGCTGTGAGGACAGGTGGATGTGGCAGCATCCACCCAACATGACTCCATCACTACCACAGAAAATTGTCATCCAGTAAGTGAACAGTGGCCACCCAGCCCTAGCTGCAAGCCCAGCAATCCGAGGGCAAGGAGAGCTGCAGTTTGTCCCCAGCACCCCACTCTTCGGGAGGAGGGTGACTGCATCACCCCCTGCGGTTTCTACCTTTAGGTTCCCCTCGTGCTTTTAAGAGGTACTTTTGTCCTCCTGGATGTCACATGCAACACAGACTCCTGGCACCACAGTAATAATGGAAATTATTAGTGTTAGACAAGTTTCAACCACTGTATTACTACTAAAATACATGCAGTTAAACTGCATTGGTGGGGCTAAGCTGAAGGGCTTTTACTTTCTTTGAAGCACAAGGGAGAGTTCATAAAATGTTGCTTACAAAAGAGGTATTTCTCTTTTTCATCTTTATTAACTCACATTGCTGCTGGAAGGCAATGCAGCCATGTTTTTAATGGAGAGTTTGCAGTCAGAAGAGGGCTGCCAGCAGGGAATGTGCTGTAATGCCAAGGGGTGGACAGTAGTTATGCCTTTATGGCTGAGGAACTGGCCCTTCCCTATATTTTCCATTCTGTCCAGCAAACAAGATTTGAAAACAAAGTCTTAATGAAATGTGGAAGTTGTTAAAGAAAACTAGTTTTTTAGAGCTCTCTGAAGTTACAAAAACAAAGTTGAGACACAGTTTGGCAGATTAATAGCCTGCTATTTTACCTGTTAATTACTTCATGACTAACTACTTTCTTTATTTCAGATCTGGCTTAGGAAACTTATGGCAAGTTCTACCAAACTTTTTCTCCCTAGTTACTTTCTAGGCTAAAGCAATTGCCACTACTGGCATTTTTCACAATTGGTCCCTGCCCAGGGTTTCAGCCTCTCACAAAGAGCTAAGTCTCTCCAGGCTCTCCACCTCAGAAGTTTACCTCGGCTTTTAAAGACTGAGAAACTGAGGCAACCATAGAGAGAGCAGCCAGGAACAGCAGATAATAGAATTATCTGAGCAACAGTTCTACAACTCCTTCCTGAAGTTACCAATCCATTAGTAAGTTTTACACATTCAGTGTCATGGTTTCTGTTCTTCTGTGAGGATGGTTCCTCCCCAGCCCTCCTACCCTCAGGCAGGGTGCAGGGCTGCTGCATCACAGGGCTCAGGGGCTCAAAACCACCCTGGCTTTGCCATGAAGTTCAACTGTGAAGCAGCTGGGAGTAAAGGAGGAGTAGACAGAAGCAGAACCAAGCAACATGAGCATTCACCTTAGGCTTGACATTCCTAGAGACAAAGGTGACCTTAAAAAAAAAAATTAACATACAACCTCTGCTGATTGCAATCAGATTCCCCAAAGCCTTTCAAGAGCAGCTGACAGACTGCTACATTAAGGGTTAATAAGACTACAGTAAGCACGTCCCTAATGCTAAAACACCCCACTGAACTTTACTTTGTCAAGCAGGACTGGAAATTTGATATTAATCAACTCCCAGGACAGAAGAGTACAGACACTGTTTTTATAGCACTACTAAAAAGGAAGTTTTTAGCAGATAACCTAACCCCCATCTTCTGAGACTCTCAATTCACTTCCCGTTACCCTGATCTCCCTTACCCAGTTTATAGGCAGATACTACCAGCATTTGTTAAGCTTTTCTTTCCCAGCACTGAGGGGGAAAAAAAAAAAAATACTGCCTTACAGCAGCAGAGCTGAAAAACCCTTTTTCTGCACGGTGACTTAATCCACTCTTGTACCACAGAACCTTGAAGCTCACAAGTAGCTGCTACGTGTGACATTCTCAGTTTGCTCAGAGCTCAGCTCGGGCAGGTACTCCTGACCCCATCAGTGTCAATAAGGCTGTTCACCTTTGCTAAGCCACCCTCTTCACTGTCCACTGACCAGGGCACAAAGAAAATACCCAGTTACTCGTTGTGCAGTGCTCCAAAGCAATCATCTTATTTTGCAAATTATTTCAGGACTAACAGAAGGAACTGACAGTTGTTTACACAGAAACTGTGCTAAGGCAAACTTGAAAGCTTATGTCACTGCATTTTTTTTCTTGCCCAAACCTAATCCCAAGCCTGCTTGCTGCCCAGATCACACACTGCTGTTGTGTGCAAGTCTCGTGGGAGTCCAGTTTGAGTGCCAACCCCGTAATATTTGAATTCTCACCACAAACATTAAATAGAAGCAACTGGAAAATTCTCATATTGCAATTTTGATACCAAAATAGCAGCTGTTACTCTGAAATACTGTTCCAGAGCCCAAAGATGATGCCTTGTACCCCAGTAGCCACTTCTCACACATATAATTGTTTCTCAAGTCTAGCTCAGGTGCTCCTGGCTATGTAGTTTCTGTGAGGCAACATTTCTCTATTTTTGCAGGAGAAACCATATCCAAACTAGATTCAAGACAAACCAATCCAAGTGTCACAGTAATTGCACACAACCCAGTAGCAATTCTGTCAGTACTTGTGCTCCTTACCTCCACGAGATGCAAGGAATTGAGGGCAAGTCTGGCCAGGCTAGCCAGGAGAGCTCCCCTGCTCAGCACCAGAATCTTTAGTTACATTACTCATATACTTATTTTTCAGTTTTGTTTGGGGGTTTTCTTGTCTTTTTTTTTTTTTTTCCCCTTCCCCACCTGCATGGCTCAGTTTCTCTTCAACAGAACAGCAAGATAACTAGGTCCTGCTAGTCCCTCCATGCACCTTAGTCAGGTCCAGGAGACCCAGCCCTCAGCCTGCAGCAGGAGCACTCCCTTCCCAGCTTAAGAGGATTTGGTGGTAGGCAGCTAATACATCCCATAAAGGACAGCCCAACAGATTTATTCCTCTTGTCAACTGCAGTGCTCAACTCAAGCAGGAAAAGAGAGGCCAGCAGTTTGGCCCACTATCTGGCAGCATATTATGAGCTCTCCTCCCAGGCTTTGTACTGGGTTAGGACTGGCCATGCACAACACATCCAGGTATTTTCAGCTGGAAGCCTTTTCTCTCTTCATCTTGTATTCTTGCCTGACAAAGAAGCTCAATGCTCATTCACCCTCCAGCTTAAGGATACATGCAACAGTCACCTACTTACACTAGGGCTGAGTGCAGGAATTTCTCCCCCAGACCAGCAGCAGCCAGGCTCCTCTCCCTGCAAGCCTGCCCTTAAGAGAAGCAGCTAACATCAAAGATTTACCTTACCCACCCCAAATCCCTCGGTTGCCACAGGAGCAGTACAACCTGCTTTCAAGCAGAGAACATCTGTGATGAGCCAAAAGGGATTTACTGCTCATCTTTTGAGGAGTTTTACACTCAGGAGAGTCCTGCAAGGGGCAGGAAGAAATGCCAGTGTGCATAAAACCTACACCACAGAGAACAGGAGGAAAGGCCCCAGAGGTGCATTGAGATGCCTTCACAGGGCAGTTTTTAGCAGTAACTTGGGCACGGCAAATGGAGTTTGGTCTTCAGATACTCAACTTATGGATAATTCATCCACAGCAGAATGACTTCAGCAAAAAAAAAATGTAATCAGCAGCATGGACTAAAAATAAACAAAAAAATCAAAAAACCCCAAAACCCCCAAACCAACAAAAAAAAATACACAAAAAAACACCCCAAACCACACCCCCCCACACAACAAAAAGGTCTCACAAAACCACCCTCCTTTCACAGTCCTTAAAAGTAAGTCTCAAACAAGTAGTTCACAGGGCTCTGGAGCCAAATATCCACCAGCACATCCATGATCCACAACACTGACTGTTCATAATGCACTTTTATTTTTTTTCCTTTGTACAAAAACAAATATAAAATTTAAATCCAATAGAAAGTGTATACTAGCAATGACAAGTTTACATTACAATAAGACAGGACAATGCGATGTGTATTGAACACCACATTAGTTTTAAAACTCTCAGTGATACATGCACTATATAAAAACTGCTAGAACTTTTATTCTATTTCTACCAAGAATATCCAGGTACCAAGATACTCAAGAACCAAAAGTAATCTTGATAGGTGGCATCTACAAAATTAGACCTTTTCCACACACAAGGAGAAACCAACATTAATAGAAACGTTTATCATTCTTTGTTAAAATCCTCTCACAAAAAGCCATACATAAAATTCTTAGTAGATACAGAAAAAGCTCAAAAGCTGTTAGCATAGGTAACCATTCAGTAGTTTAGGGAATCTTTTAGACATTTTGAAGAGATACTGTAGTTTTCAATCTGTATGTTTCCCCACAAAGCCAGAACTATGTCGACTCCTGTTTCAAAACCTAGTCAGTGGTTAAAACTAGCTCTTGAGTGAAGTCAAAGAGTAGTGTACAAAATATTTAACAGAACAGGGGTGTGCCTGTTTACTTCTTGAAGAAAGTCTTTTCCACATTCAAGGTTTGTTTATTTGTCCCATAAACAAGATTGTACCTGAGGGATGAAACAAAAACAAGGATTACCATAGTCTGTAAATAGTTTTTTCCATAAAAGCATGAAGTCCACAGAGCACAGCCAAGCCACCTCATCAGTCTTGTCTAGCCTCCCTGGAGTTGGTGAGCCCAGGGAAGCGTATGTTTGGATAGGTGGCCGGCTCATGTTTCTGGAGACACACAGTTCTGTTGATGCTCTGTGGAGCCTGGGGATGGGCACTGCTGCCAGGAGCCTGCTCTTCCCCCAGTGCTGGCAGCTGCATTTGTTCCCTGCTAACTAACATATCTATCATACCCGTCACTGCAAGAAGTAGACAAGTTACTCAAAGTAAACGGGGCAACTCTGCTCTAGGAGAGTCAGCCCATAGTGCAGAGAAGCCACGACCACTATACTTGAACGCTCACTTCTGTTCAGAGCAGGCTGGAGCAACACCCTAAGGTCTCTGAAGCCCCTATCATGCCCTTTGCCCTGAATATCTGACTGTCCATCAGAAAGCTGGGTCCTTATTCACCAATTCACTATCAGTGAAGAGTTGTTTCCTCTGCACTCAGAGGAACTCTGACTATTGAAGACTCTTCTTTTTGTACCCATAAACCTGACGTGCTTATTTCTCTTAACTTTACAGCCAATATGTATTTTTTTACCCTGTTCGGAGTTGTAGTCCTAATAAAATAGTCTAATAGTCAAGGCATAAAAATATACTTGCAGATCTTTTTTTTTAAAAATAGTTATTCAGTAGCTCCAGACTTCTTTTGTCACTATGACATAACTGACACTCAAGTGCTAAGCCAAAAAGTACCTACAAATGCTGCTTACCTGTAGGATTGTGCCGGATGAAAAATACAAAGGGTCTGTCTACTATGAACCATGGAGGAGATGACCTGGCTATTAAAATTGCAGCTTGCAGGAAAGATAAGACTGAGAGTGAGACAAATCAAGCATCACAACACATGATATACTCTATTAGTTTCCTAATATATATATGTGTATCTATATGCTTGCAAAGGTGCAGACAAATGCCTAAGACCTACCAACTCGGACATTTAAAGCCACATAGGTCACATGATATTCTTACAGGATGCATATTAAAAAGACAATATACAAGACCCACAGAAAGCTGGAAGTCTTGGGCTGTCACCCAAAGCATGTAGTAGCTTAGTCCTCTTTGCCACCTGGATAGCCAGAACGTTACATGAGTGGTCAAAGCTATTAGAAGACACTTCTCTAGAAGTAAGCCTGTTAGCATTTCTCACAGTGATCAACATGGGAAAACTGGGATTTTCCTAGGAACTTACATAAAACTCATCAACTGGTCTAAGTCAGATTATTACTGCAATGGTCTCTGAGTGGGCAGTCTTGGCTTAGTGCTATAGCCTTATAATGGAGTTTTCCCAAGTCTGACAGTTATCAGTGCAGTTGCTTACTTGTTGCTGCAGAAGCTTTGGTTCCATCTTCACTAACTTCAATTTTTGTCTTTTGCAGAACATTAGATACATGAAGACCTTCTGTTCCTGAAAAAGCCAAGGAGAAAAGCACTTTCAGTAAAACTACTTGAAAGAGTCCTGAAGTGCCTTGTAGCTAACAGCTATGCCAGCATGGCTCAGAATAATAAAAGCTGCTGAAATCCTGAAGCTGCAGTGAGGAATACTATTGGTAACATCTTTGAATACAGTCACTGAGTAACTGGAAAACAGGAAACAACCTATCTTACTCCCCTCCTTCCCCATTTACTAGGTTTTCTGATTTGATGGTTTAAGAAGTGTTCACTTCCATTTTTAGTCTTAATTAAAAAAAAAAACAACAAAAACTGAAAAAATATACTTGCTGAATTTAAGACACTTATCTCAACGTCAGGGAGGGGGAAAAAAAGCACTTAGCAACACACCTTGCTTGCTTTCAATCAAATGCAGGAATCTGTTTTCAAATTAAGCCAGCACAAGGCAGGCTTTTTTTGTTAGATCATTCTGGAGAAGCTAATCAGGAGTTTAATAAAAGCAGAGAAGAGAAATAAGATGACATTTTACAGCCATGAGTTCAGAAGTGTCTATACTCCGTTTTCAGATACTAATATTCACAGCTCTGGGCTGATCCAGCCCCTTGAAGTGTCAAAGTAATCCTTGAGCTTTCCTACAGAGCTCAAGAAAAAGTCATTAAACACATACTTCAGGGAAAGTTACATATTGTAGTTGCAGTATCTGCGACAGTTGAAGGTATGGTATTGTTATAAGTCCTGTCATAGATTTTAGACAATGCTTGAGATGCTCAGGCTGTATTATCAAATCTTAAACTGACCATCATGATTTACTGCTGTAATGCAAGACAAGGGGAAGAAAAGAGCTACTGCGAGGTTCAACAGAAGCAAACAGTCATGCCTGGCTGGTTACAATGAACACCCAGCTCCAGTGTCATAGTAACGCAGCCAAAATAAAGCAGACAAAACTGCACTGGTAAAGCAGCACTTTATTCAGTGCTAGGCACTAGGAAGGACCACCACGAAAAACAAACAAAAAACCCCCTTACTTGTTATTTTTGCAAAGTTTGCCTTCGACTGGTCAAACATATCTGTAATACCAAGTGCTTGCAAAGGGTCCTTTAGGTCTGTTTCTGCTTCTGCTGTAAATCTAGTAGGAACAAAAAAAGATAAAGAATGAACAAAAAAAAAACCCTAATGCTTCGGGAAAGTCACCCTGTATCAGATGAGATATACGTAAACCACCCCCAAAACACTCTCTGAAGGAGAAGTAGATTACATCAGTACTTACTTTGGTAAAATAACCTGCACTCTTTTTGCTACCATGGTTGTCATCCAGCTTCCTATTGTTTTTGTGCTGATGTGGGGAATGATAGCAGAGAGCGGTGTTGTGCTTTCAGTAGGCAATGCAATCAACATGCTTATCATTTCCCCATGGTATGGCAGCTCAATGATGTTATACCACAGCTCATTTGGAGTACTTGTAGTACCTACAGAAACAAAAAAAGCGAACCTAGTGAGCCATAATCTACAGCCTTAAGTGTCCTTCTTTCCTTTGGAGACCTACAGCTGTAAGAGTCTGTTAGGAAAGCTTTGCCCACATCTTAAAACTGACTCTAGAGTCACAGGCTTCCTGCTAGGCAACCCTTCCAAAGGCATGGGCTCTGGAGAGATGCTAGCTTGACATAAAGCACAGACAGGATGATACCAAGGAGCAAATACTTATTTCATATACATCCTGTGTCCCAGACAAACCTCAGCAGCCCAGGGCAGCAAGCCAGCTACGCTAGAAGTGACAGAATCTGCAAAGCAGCTGGATCTCTACTTCAGATCTCAACTGTACCAGAACCAACTGCACACTGAGAAACAAAAAGCAAGGAAAAGCATCTTTCCAACCTGAAGAGATCTTGCAGACAAGCTTTTTCCTCCAAGAGTTATTGGAAGAGCTCCTAGCTCCTGTCTGAAGTAGTCTGTGGCATTTACTTAATTTTCTTGCTGAATAAGGATCTGATTAGGAAGCAGCCTTAAGCCTTTCAAGATAGTGGAAAGCAGCCACTTCCAGGCAGTGCATGATGCCAATTAGATGAGAAGGAGTGAGATAGCAACATCTCCAAGTTTCAGCAAGTGTCAGGAAGACTGTCTTTGAGCAACCCTCTCCTCTTCCAAGTTCCCTTTGGTTACTGAGGGATTTCTGGCATGTGGCTGGGAAGCAAGTGCTTTTTATAGTAGTTTCAAGTGAAAACTTGTCAGTTTAACTACAGACAGGATTTCAGGCAAAGTTTTTGGATAGCAGCAAGATCTTAATATCTTTCCCCTTTCTTCATCTAAACCTGCACTTATCAGCCCAAGATGAAAAAAATCAACAGCTTCATTACTAATTTAGTCTTATTGCCAGGGCCATGCAACCTGCCTTGACCGAGCTCACATTGCTACAAAACTGGCAGTATCACACTTATTTTGCAGGAATCGTGTCAGGTTTGGCAGTTTCATTATTTCCTTTTATTATGGCAGTGGTTCTCAAACTGGAGCCTACAGACCAAAACACTGGCTGAGTAATTCAGCTACAGGACAGTAACACAAGGTAAACTGTCCAAAAGGTAAGTGCTGCTTTCCTGATCTACTACACACTGCTGTCATTACTGAGGCATCCCAAAGTGAGGGGAGCTCAGCTTCAGTCAGCTCACAGCACTGAAGATGTTCAAGAAATTTAAACTTTTAAAGACCCCTTTGCAAGCATAGATGAAACAGAAGCCCTGTGTTAGGAAATCCAGAGATTCACAAACTAAAGTGAGTCCTAACTCAGCAGTATTTCTTTTGTTCTTTTCTAGCCTTAATAGCTTTTCTAGCTTAAACATAGGCCAACATAATGGATACTTTAACCAGCATCAGAAGTCAAAATAATAGTCTTGCTAAACCCCATCTTAAGTTATGAACTTCTTTGAAACTACACAGATTAGTACATCCTGCAGTAGGCTTCCCCACCTCCTCCAACTCACACTGTCAGCAGTCGCCTAAAGTACTACATTACATCTGCTCTAATATATAGGTTTGGGATAGAAAGTCATAGCTGTTTAACAAAAACTACTAATTTTAGATGAGCACTACTGATAGTAAAACTAGGCATTTAAAAGCACAATGAGTCTTGTTTTTTGGATTTATAGCAAGTTGTACTCTCAGGCTTATTCCTCAGATTCTATTTAGCACACAAGGAAGCAAGTTCCAAGCAGCACTTCTTGGAACGATGCAATAGAAGTTTTTATCAGAGTATCAATCTTTGACCACTAAAATCCCCACAGGGCTGCAACACTGGAGCTCTGAAGTACATTGTCAGTCACATCAAGCTGCTTGTGTCAGCTCTGGGAGTCTCTGACAGAAGTCTGGCTGAACCTGCTGAACTTCTTTTCACTTGTGACTCAATCTGAAGAGCTGTTTCACACCTTGAGAGACACAGCCAACATACTAACCCTGTGCTCTTCTGGCTCTCACAGGACTGGGGACTGTGCAAGTTCCATTTCTTTATATGCAGTAAAATATAAATTGATTCTACTCCAATACTTCTTTCGTAAGAAAACCTCTTTCATAAACCACTACGTTCTGTCTCTGTTGGCAGCTTTTCCTAAAGGAATTCATACACTTTTTTTTTCCTTACAGCAAAGCTTAAGTAACACGCAAATTTCCCAATTTGGGTACTTCAGATTTTCCATTTTAAGGTAAGAGGATAAGGCAAGTACTTTGACAGAATATTCAACCTTAAGCAACTGTTAAGTACCTTGCACAGCAAGCTCACCCGTGCCCCAGCAGCAGAGACACTTCTGTAACACCAGCTGCCTATATCAGCTGCAAGAGCAACACCATTAAACACCACATGCACAGCAAACTCTTGTTTCAGTTTGAAAGAGCTAAGCTTACAACCATTGTCGGTGGTACTGGGAGTCACTGAGCTTACCACAGCGGAAGATAGACAACTGGGACAGCATAGGAACTTGGTAGGTCTTCCCATCAGCTCCATAAAATGGACGTTTCTTTGTGTTTTCAGGTCGAAATCGTGATTTCCATAAGCCCTTGAAATACACAGCATTTACGAGAACCAGTCTGGTCAAACTGCCTTCAATATCATCTGGAGCTACAACCTGATCAATCATACCTACAAGAAATAAAGGAAGTATTAAGTATTTGCTGTCATAACACTGCCAACTGCTCATGAGGAACGTGAAGCACACATTAGTTTAGCCCTCTTGATCTGTGAGCATGCCAGCTCCTCACAGGGCAACACATTTAAGATTCATAAAGCCAATGGTACTCTTGGTCAAAAAGCAAGCATTTGGAATAACTAGAATTCAAACACATCTTGCTAATTGATAGTCTGATGCTGTAACAACTAAGAAGGCCTTGAACAGATCTAAGACTTACAGTGGTAATAGTTTCAGCTGAAACACCTCCCCATTCACACGCTGCTTGCAACATCGCTATGCAAAACTGGTGATGTGGTTGAGAAAGAATCTGACAGCCTCGTTTCACACATACCACATCCAACATCATTAACACACTCCTCACATCCAGGAGGCACTGGTTTTAACTCCAAGAGGTACCAAACCAGGTAGTTCACCTAGATTGGGAAATGTTGCAAAGCGTGATCTCTGGCTTTAGCAAATGTAATCTTGACAACTAGATGCCAAGAGGCTCGAACCATGAGGAGTTCTGTCAAGGCAGGGTCAATTAAGAATCCTCCACTAAATCTGAGTCATAAGAACAGGGTCATATCTTACAAGAATTTAGGGCAGTCAGAGCAAAAGCTGAACTGACCTACAGCATTCCATAAGCCTGATTTACTGAGTAAAATGTCTGAGAGTATCTTGTATGTTTGAGAAAGCACAGCTCCACGAGAAAGCATGCTCCAAACTCTGCTTGGATTTCTCAGTAGTTGTATGAATGTGAAGAACAGCAGAACCTCCCCAGATGCCATGGGCAGATGGACACAGGCACAGACACTGCACACATCCCCTCCAGGCCACCAGATAGGCTCATCTGCTGGGACAGTGAGACTGCTGATTCCTGTCCCACCATCTCTAAAACGCCACACTAATGCCAGCTAAAAGACAGTTTTAGCTGCAGGGCAGAACCTTCTCCACCTCCCCACCTTTCTCCAGTATTTCCATTTGAATCTGAGGCCTCAGACACCACCCTGCCACACACAGAGGCACTCACCAATACTCACCCCTTGTTTCATTTTTCACCCACTGGTTGATGGAATCACATGCTGCATTTGGGTCCTCGAAGTCCACACTCTTGACACTGCACTGAAACACCTCTTTGTTCCTTGTAACAAAAGGCACTTCCATTTTAAAGCCACTCTTTGCAAACACTGCATTAGCAATTGTTACAATGTCTTTATTCTTTTTTGAGACTATGAGCCTGTTTATCTTCTTTAAGGCTTTACCAACTCCTAGTTGGAAAGAACAGCAAGTTTAATTTAGAATAAGATTGATGAACAGTTACTTTATATGCAAACTATTAACGACCTGAAAGGTCAGACATAAGTGCTGGACTAGAAAAAGGAGATCAAAGCAGGCATTCTCAGAGGACTCGCAAAACAACCATTTCTGATATCTCATCTGAAGATTGCTACTGTTTCCCACCAAAAACATGACCTCTGCTGTGATTCCTGCTGCCCCTCGAGGTGTCCGCTCAGAATGCAACAGACAGTGCCGGGGATAACACCGAGGTTCAAGTCTTGATGTGGAGCTACTAACCATGCTCTTCCACAGAACAGACTGTTCCAAAATATATTTCATATCATATAAGCCCAGGTCGCTTGGCAGTTCTGTGACAGCGACAAAGAAAGTTGAGGGGTCAGGCTGCTCAGTCAGAGCTCTGTAGTATTTGCGTAACAAGTAGTTTTGAACCTCAGAGTGTAAAGCAAAAATTGGTTTTGACATCTTTCCTTTTCATTTATTGTAGAATAAAATAAGCTGCCAAGATTTCTTTAATAAACTTCGAGTCAAGTCTTGGTTTCCTTCAAAACTAGGTCCCAGCCTACATCAGCTACAAGCAGGAATCAATCCCTTAACGCATGAGCTTGTCTCTAAAAAAAGGAAAAAGGGAGGAAAGTAGTAGGTTCTGGTGTTACAGTCAAGATCCTCAGGACCTGAAAGCAGATTGTACCAAGTGCTTGCTAGCTCCTTCACTGTGTATGAGAGAAGGCACGTGGCACCACAGAAGAACTGCTGTGTTCACCACACCCAGTTCTCCACACTATGAAGGAGTGCCTGTCTACACAGGGAAGCTACTGCCAGGCAAGCAACTCCGTGTTCAACCATTATATTGAACACAGTCCTTGGGTGGCTGTTTTTCAGAGTTATTAATGGGTTCCCTCTGTTTCCCAATACAACTTAGGCAGAAACATTTCCAGACTACTTCCTCACGTAGACAAATTTGAGATAAGAGATATGAAGTGAATAAATTAGTTCAGAGTTATTCTCTTAGCCGCATACAAGAAAAAGCCTCAGATGGCTTTGCTGTTTCATGTATCATGAATGCTTCAACAGTACCATTTGTATGAATTTCTAAATGTTCACTCTCCAATACTATGGAGAAATTCTTTTGGAGAACATACCATAACAGAGGTTCTCAAACTGTATTCTGTGGACCACTGGTGGTCCACGGATCACTTGCTGGTGGTCCGGGGAGAGCTGTCTGGTCTCATGATGCTGGCTCTCCTCTTTGCTTCCAGCTGCTAAATTGCATTAAAAAACAGCTAAAGACAAATTAAATTCTTTTCAACTATTACCTTTCCAAAGAAGCAGTTGCTGCAGTTGCCAAAGAACTGCAAGGCAATCATGAACAAGAGCAGAGGAAATCTGTGCAATGAGATAGGTATCTCCACATCCCATAACAAGTCTCTAACGAGGTACTGGCTACCTTCTAAGGTGTTTGAGAACCTCTGTATCTCACAGTATGAGGACTGCAGGCCAAATAAAACAAGTTGATATAATGCTTCAAAATTTTTCAAAGTACTTATATTTTGAGCATTCAAATGTTCCTAAAGTTGATCATCCAATGAAGAGATTTCAATCTACATCATTTAGATCTTAAGCTGTCAAATAATTTCGCTGTACTTTAAACCCAGGACCAAAACAGCAAAGCAAATGAAGACAGAAGGATATGTCATATGACAATACTGCTCAAGATTTAAATGTGCACTTACCTCTTAGAGGGTTTCCTATTCTTGGAAGTAAGGGAGAATGCTGACACTAAGACGTTAAGTCTTGCTGGCAAACACTCACAAAAACAGCGTGCAAATTCAAGCAGTAAGAACCTGCAGCCTACACAATCTCAAGGGGCAGATATGTCCAGAGGAACATAAACACAGATGCATGCAGGGTCAGGCACAGAGGCAAGCAGAAATGGCTGAATAGGGCACTACAAGGTACTGGGATCCTGACAGCAGAAACACATGGACAAAGCTGAAGAGCAAAGTGCAAGTATCAATAGTATGGTTAGTTTGCATTGCTTTCAGTATGGTGCCAATAAATATTCCCTTGCCCTGTTACCTAAGCAGTGGCACATTAAGGGTTGTTCAGTACAGCCTGAAATGGGGTACTGCAGCCTTCCTGCATGGTGCTGGCACTGGACCACCTCCCACACTGCTCTGGAAAAACAATTTTACAAGGACAAAGGCAGTTCTAGCTAGGGCCCTGAAGTCATTAACCAAGCTGCTTACAAGCCAGTTGGAGTATATGTACATGTCCTTACTCAAATTGCCAATTAGCCTCAAGTGTGTCCATTTTGTGCTTTGGTAAACACAGTTAATTGGTGCATGATGCAATCTACCACACTCAGAAAGCCATCTCATACAGCATGAAGAGTCTGACAAAACACACCCAAAACCACCTTAGGAACCACTGACCATTGACACTGTATCTCATCATAGTTGTCAGTTGCTTCTTTGTCTTGCCATCAGCTCCCAGCTGCAACACCCCCAGGACTGATGCAATCCCATGAGGAGAAACAACAACATTGTCCTGAGGCTTAGCTTTCACTATTTGATTGAAGACCTGGATTCCAACATCAGAGCTAAGCTCCTCCAGAGGATAAAAACTGAACTGGGAACATACAGACATTAAAGTCCCAAGAACAAAGAGGAGGGAGAAGTGCCAGTTCATGATTCCTGGTTGGGAGATACCTGTAAGAAAACAAGAGGGGAAAGTTACATCAGTTTTCACAAGTACAGCATTTTTATTTTTGACGTAAATTCTTATTTACCCAAAGAGCAGGCAAGACTTGCACATGTGCCACACACCATTCACAGAGCTCTGGCAACGGGGCTCACACCTGCATTTTACTTACCACTACCAGTATTTTAGGCCTAGGGGTTTCCAGATGCAGAGATAATAATGAAGTGGCCAGATATAAGTGCCTATGTAACAAGACAAAAGCCACCAAGTTGGGAGACTACCTCCCACCACACACAAGTTGTTAGTTTTGGAATTCAATTAAACGAGCCCTGGCATTCTATTCAGACTGCCCTTTAGGGGAAATTAGTGCTAAGAAGTGACGTGGTACAGTCCTCGCCCACTAAGATGTGATGCACAGTACACTTTATAGACCATTTTCCAGGGAACAGAAGCATGTGTACATATGCAAACAGACCTTCTGTCGTGGGAATTTACACCTGCCTAGAACAATAAGAGTTAGCTGCATAATTGGCGTTCTCCATAATGGGAATGTAGAGGAAAACTTTCAGATTTTAAAACGCAAAGTTTAGTTTGTATTTCAACTTGTACTTTGCCATTTAAGGACATACAGGAGATAATAAGTACAGAGTGAAGGTAACATTCAAAATGCGCCTGTCATCATCTGCAGGTCTAACACCTGACAGAATTCAGTATCAGTACACCTGTGATCTCCCAGAAACTGAAGCATAAGCAGCAGCAACAGTTTGTTCAAGACCTCTCAGCAACTGATTATAGAGAACCAAGCTCAAATTTGCATAGTGTAACTACTACGCTGCATTTCCTACTCAAGAAACTGCAGTCACCCTGTTTTTTTGTTAGAGCAGACAGGTACTTAGAGAAACAGTCATGCAATAATGTTCAGTTTCACTGAATTATGTTCCCTGCTCACAACATTTTTAAGACATTTCAGTTGCACAGTTAACAGCCCTGACTTCTATTTTCAGACCAGCAGCGTGCCTGTTCCCTCCCTAAGCTGACTTTGGCACTCCCAGAACGCGCTGAGGTGTTAGTCTGCCCGACTCGCTGCGGAGGAATCAGCTGGTTCCCTAGTTCATCAAAGGCTCATCAGGCTGCAGAAGGCACACAACTGAATCAAGTACCATTCACACAACACGGGCAAACCCCCAAAAGGGGTCTCTACCCCCTTGAGCCTTTGCACAGCATGGCACACTGGCTCTCCTGGCTGCAGCATCCCGGGTGCCGCGGCCGGCAGAGCCGCAGAGCTTTGGGATGAGGTGTCACTCACAGCCTCCTCCCACACAATCCAAGGGCGTGCGGCTCCCAGGAGCGCTGCCATCGCCAGCCTACCTACGCTGCAAGTTCAAACCATGCTGGAGCATTTGATTACCAGCAAACCAGCTGGTGTTTGCACAGATTTGTTTAATCGTCTTTTAATAGCATGTACTTTAGCTGTGCTGAAACACGTGAAAGTAGCAAAATACAGCATTTCCACTTTCTTTTACACCCTTTCAGGGGACAGAACTGGCTTTGTTAAAGTTTGCCATTGCAGTACAGAATAAACCAAATGAAATAATGAAGGAATTGAGACATCTTTCTCCCCTCAGTCTAACTGTTAATATTACCAGAGCAGGTTGTTGGACTGATTTAAGTTATGCAAGTAAACGTAAAAAGACAGTCCTCCAAAGCAGGCTAACAGCCCACCCAATAATTAAGTCTTTTCCATCAACTTAATAATCCCCCAAAGCAGTTCTGAAGTCACTGAAGTACAATTCCTTCCAAAGGAACTCCACACCAGCCATCAACAGGAACTATTCATGCTTAATCCGAAATTTAGACTCCATTTGGCTATCTGCAGCAGAGACCTGCAGGAAGAAAACCCAAATGCCACCCAAGCGCCTGAAACAGGCTACACAAGTCACCCCCACATTCACCTTGTACCTCTCACCACCAGCTACAGCAGGTGGGAGAGCCAGGAGCCTGACAGGGAAAGTGATCTTGTACTTTTAAATAAAAAAAATGTTAAGGAATGTTCTTGAGTGTTCCTTGATGCTGGCACAAACCATCTGAATCTCGAGTTTTGTTCTTAAGGGCAAGGCTTCCCTCTCTCCCAGGCAGCAGCTCTACACTGATGGCAATGCTGCCTTGCAGGAAGCAAGTGTGGCTTGACACTTCAAGAGAAGTTGAGGGTTTAAGGTTTCTTCAGTGGTTTGGTGGTCACCTCTTCTCCCTGTCTGGAAACCCAATGGGCAGTTTACACATATTCCTAATTCAGATACTAAGCAGACTTTTACCTTTACCATATACCTTGGCAAAACAAAACCTCAACCCCCCAAAACCATTGGAGATTCTTACTAGATGCACTTATAAGCAAGCAAGAGTTGACATCGGTGCAATACAGCCAGTCCCATGTAGTGATGGACAGTGACAGTGCCAGACAACAATCACAAAGCAGAGTTTGAGCTGCAATTTGAAAACCCTGCTTTTGATTGAATCAGCTCCACCTGGCCCAAACCAAAGCAGACTGGGCTATTTTGAGCACATCTACCCTTGACACATTACACGTCAAGAAGTATATTATGAGGGCACAGACAGGAGTGACACTTCTTTGAAGTCAAAACCACGTTTCATTGTCATTTATGCAGTGCATCTGCACAAACCTAGCTGAAGTCAGACATTTCTCTTCTTGCCTATACCGCAATATATTGCAAGTCCCTAAATTTTCTACTTCACTGGTGACAGCCCCTGCACACTCAGGATGACAGTCTTTCATTTTCCCCATGACACATATGAAGCCTTGTTAAAACAATCCAACTCTGCTCCCAAGGCCACTGCTGCAGGATTTTTGTTTGCTTTTTTGTTGTTTCAAATTATAGCACCCTGTACCTGACTTCCCAAGAGGTCTCCCTGTTTGCCTCACCTCTACCCCCAATACACTACTAAGGCAGGTTGGTCTCTGTTTTGTAGCACAATCTCTGGCAGATACTTGCTCAGTAAGTGAAATAAAGTCATGCAGTGCTCTGAGCATGGGAAAAGCATAAAAACACTTTTCAGCACTAGTTACAGAGCAGCCCCTTCTTGGCCTGGCCCTGCTGTGGCCACTGCGCAGCTTAACCAGGTAACTGAGGAGATAATTTCATCTTTGAGTCAAAGTGGCATCCCTCTTATTAATGTTTCCATCATGGATTTCAGTATATTCAACTTCTATGCAGTTCAGTAACAACAAGTGCATTTGCATATCCTGAAAGAAACAGCTTAAGTACATTGCAAGGAGAAGAAATCCAAAAGGATGTACGATGTGTAGGATGGGAAACAGCTGACCTGCTATACAGAATACCAACAAGCTTTCAACAAGCTTTCATAACACTGAAGCTGAAAACTTAGCGATAGTTAAATCTGAATCTAATGCTTCAGAAAGCCAAAGAAAAATACAAGCTAGGCATTTCTTTGCCTATGACCTTTATATTTTTTACAAAGTTAACGGAGAAGGAGGAAGGTGTATAGGCGAATTCATTTACATAAATGTGGGCTTTTGAAAGATGTTGGACCAAAAAAACCTGTCCCTCTTCAGGGTAGTCTGCCCACTTCTTAAATTGAGAACTTACAGGAAGGACATCCCACAACTTAGACTTCTTAATAGGCAATGGAAATACCGTCACTAACCCAAAGAAATGTATTTAAAGAATAAATAAATAAAAAACAAACAGGCCTCCCTGCAATTTGTTTTTGCAAATCCAATTCTCAACCCTAATGCTAAGTTTTCTGAACAAAACTGATGAGTGTCACACATTCAGCTGTATGGGGGATGCCATGTCCACGGCAAGCACACCAAGCACTCCTTAACTCCCCCTGCCTCACTGAACAGCACCACACCAAGTCCTGTACACCACACTGAAGTACTAGTTATACCTGTATCTAACTGCAGAGCTAGTTTAAGCTGCTATATAATTTCCAGATAACTATTCCAGTCAGGTACAGAGCTCTGGGGAAGGCAGGAGAAGATGACTATGGGACATCCTATCTACACTGGTAATCCTGCACTGTTTCGTAACAGATGATGAAAAGTCTTCAGGATCTCTAGATGACCTCAGCCTCAAGCTGGTGTTCCAAACACTAACCCTCTGACACACTAGGCAGCATACTCAGCTCTCACTAATCTCAGCTATTCAGATCACCCCCATAATGCACAGTTCAAGTTTTCGGCTGAAATTTATCATGGAAGTAGTTATGTCAAAAAAGAGGATACAATGCCTCCAGCCTGCATTTACAGAATGCTTGGCACAAAAGCAAAGTTATATTAATATGGACTGTTTAATCTGGGTCTAGAAAAGCATTTGGTAGAGCAGCAAGAAGTTACATCTCAGCCCCAGGCACAAAAAACTGCTATGAATGGAGATCCTCCTCCAGGAAAGAACCAGCTTAGGAAGGACTTAGTTTTCAGAGAGCCAAACCAAGCTGCTGCACTCTTCCCGAGAGGAAGAAGAGAAATTAGTTTGGTTCAAGATCAGAGGCAAAACATAAGCTGAAAAAATACTCATATTTAAAATCTAAGTTGGAGAAAAGACCTGTCCCAGAGAGCCTGAAGAACACTTTGAAGTGAATCGAGGAAGAAATAATTAACTGCACATAGATTTTTAGATATCTGTACTGGCTGCACTTCCTATGAGACACCTCCAAGAGTTTATTTTGAAGCCTGACTTCAACAGCAAGAATGTATAACCCAAAAAACTCCTTCTTGCAGCTGCAAGATTGTTTCTGCAGTTTCTTTGAAGACATATCAAGCCATCAGGAAGTTTGCACACCAGACTGCACTTCTGTGAAAAGCTGAAACCAAAACAGCAGCAAGCACAGCTAAACAGACTAAAACTAAACATCAGAGTCTCAAAGCATTGCTGGTCTCACGCATTAAGCTCAAAAAGCTCCAATCCCCTGAGCCCACGTGGCGGGCACTGGGCAGCCTCTGCATCCAGAGAAACTCAGCCCAGAACAAACATTCAGAGACCTCTCCAAGTTTGAGATGTTGATGTTTCCATGTCAGTGCCATCTAGGCTACTAATTTAAAAGTCTTATTTCAACTGACATGCGAGCTCAAAGAAAGCAGCCTCACTTCAGGCATTTAACCAACTCTCTCCAGCAGGACTGAATAAATACTCAGCCAAACCTCTAAATGGTCATTCAAGGAGCTGGCTGGGCACATAGCCATTGTTTCTCCCAAGTAATGAGACCACTCCGGTTGCAATGGGAGGGTCAGATGCTGGGTCTTCTTTTTCAGATGATGCCCACTTGGCAGCATAATTAAACATAATTAAAACACTCAAACCTGGCAGTAGGCTTCTCTCCCCCTCACAGGTGTTCATAACTCCCCTTCTGCCTAAGCTTCTTACATCGCAGAGCCTTCAGCTTCAGTATCCTCTCCCACCATGGTCTGAATGCAGGTGAGTTCAGGAGTGGCTTCTTCCACACAACAAATCTGGGAAATGTTTAATCTTCCTTCAGCTCTTCTGGTACGTCCTGAATGTTGGCTCTCCCTTTTTATCTAACAGCTCTTTCCATTATTACTTAATAGCTGGAATGCTTAGTATATGCACAGTGTTACCAAGAACGGATGATTGCTAGCTTTTAAACAGCTCAGTACTTACACTGCTTTGAAGAGGAGTGAGTTACTGTCAACAAGATATAAACAACTTGTACACAGAGATAAGCTGGAAGTGATGATTTAAAAAAAAATTCTGTATGTTAAGGTATTGGTCTGATTTCAGGCACTACAGCCACCATTGCACACAACTGCAAAAAGCATAGTAAATGGCTCGGTCCTTCGTCTCTCAACCTTAAACCTTCCTCTGTTATTCCTATTCCTCCCAGTTTTTTAGTGCATTTGTGTTTGTTTCAAGATGGGCCACCTCCATCTGGAATGCCTGTTCCACCGTGTCCAACCAGCCTCCCCTGCCAAGCAGGAATTTCCCAGCAGAGCCCTGGCTTGTTAAACTGGGCTGGTCCCAGCCAGGAACCAGCTCTTTGTCCAAGCACAGCTCCCACATGAGCAGGAAGTTACAAGTTCAGTGCTGCTTTATGAAGACTCCTGACCACCACCACTTCTTGCGAATTTGTTAAGCATGAAGTGCAGAGAGACAAGCTCCATTTAAAACTGTCTATGGCCTCGTGAACAGGGTCTCCAGTTCCTAAGCCACACTGATTTTTGCACCGAGATCTGTCTTCAACAGCATTTGGTCGTGGTTCATGGTAGTTCATTACAAAGACCAATTTCACAGCACGCAAAGCTGACCAGAATGTTTTTTACTTCACCACTCTACTACACAGGCACTGCTCAGAGTTTCAAGAACATAGACAGGCATTTATGTATCATTTGCGTTTACTTCTCTCTCTCATTTTTACATAATTAAAAAAGCCAACTTAAGCTCTGCTTCGTGAAGCAAGTATAGTTTGCTTGTATGACAGGGCACAGTTCTACCACAATTTTCAAATTTTATCTGCATTCTCACTGCTATAAGCTCAACAGCTGTTGTTAAAAGTTTCTATGTATTATTTACTCCTGTATTTAAAGCAGCATTTCCACAGAACTCTCCAAGATCTGTTATCAAGTTTTACAGTATGAGGAAGGTTAAAGAGAATTATGTTTTTAGTTTACTGGTGTCCCTTTATTAAAGAAGCGGTTTTGTTGATCTTAAGTTCTTTATGCAATGTGGTTATTTTAACATAATGAAGAAACAAGCTTGGGACAGTCAGCTCATCATGACTAATGCTGCAGAACCAGTTTCCCAAAAAGAGGCAGCACAGCAGTGCTTCACAACATGGTGGTGAGGCTATACCTTCTTGCTCTGGATTCACCCCAGTAGAGGGAACAGTGTCATAGCAATTGCCTAAACTCAAGCTTACATTTAAAGTTGTGGGCGGTTTTTTTTGTTTTGTTTTGGGGGTTTTTTTGTTTGTTTGTTTGATTTTTTTTTTTGTGGAAGGAACACCTCATGGAACCACAGTTTCCACATTTACTGTACATTAACAATGCTTATTATGCAAGCATGGGCTCACTGGGAGTTAAGGGCAAGCCTACAGCATTACAAGCTCCCATTAATAAAGGTACAAAGTATTAACTCTTCGATAATGGGCTACAGAAGTACACATTTATGAAGTAAATAGTCCACAGGGTGTTGGACTAACAATGGCTGGTATGTTATCAGGTACCTCACCACCACCTTTACCTCAAGTCCCACCTCTGCTATAGGATTGGACCTTTCCTTCTTCCTTAAAAAATATTGAAGGGAAACCCATTACCTTCACTCATTTTCACTTGTTGCAGGTATCGTGGCATCATCTGACACCACAACTCTTGCAACTCTACACCTCTGCAGGGGAAACAAATTTGGTTCTCCTCTCCCCAGGTGAATTTTAGTCTGCTGGCCATTGACTCATGCCCTGTGTCTTGCACCTACCAGGCTAAGAGTAGAAACAGCCTTGTGGAGATGGCTCCATGGCCATATGGAAACTGTGTGGAAAGCTGTGCTTGGAGCAGATTGAATGCCAAGAGCTTTCCAGTATACATCTTTCTTCAGAAGAGTTAAGATACTAATGTCTGTAGCACCAGGACTTTGAGAACTGTCAAGCAAAAAAATCTGTATAAGAAACAAAGAAAGCTAAAGGTATAGAATTGAGTCCTCAAGCCAACAGTGAGAATCTGACGAGGCACGTGAGTTGCTGCACAGCAGGAGAAAGACGACAGTTTGCCTTCAGATTCTACACCTTTCAGGTTACTCTACAGAAGAGGTACTTGTATTTCCTACTAAACAGCACCCTACAAAGCCCAGTTCCCATCATTCCACACCATATGTTTCAGTCTGGGTTTACAGCCCAACTGAAAATGAGGTTTTCTACATAGCTAAGAAGCTATGTAGCAGCTTCTTCTGGGAAGCTAAGAGAGGTAGCAGGACATGTCAGCCACATGACATCTAACCAAAGCCTATTCATGTTTGGGTTAGAGATGCCCAACTGGTAACAGGAGACAGGCTCCCAGTCTTCCAAGTGGCCTTTAAGAAACTCCACTTAAAATAATGCAAGTAATTCAGTATTTTTTACTTATCCTTCCTCCTACAAGAGGAAATGCACTCGCAATAACAGTGTTGGCAGTTCTCTAAATTTACACAGTTGCAATCAATACACTCTTTTCACCATAAAAATAAATTGGAACTCCAGTATTCTCTGTTCATAACAAGAACTTCTATAAAAACGTGTCCTTACACAAACTCATTGATAGACAAGACCTGACACTTTAAGCATTTACATCTCGGGAATGCTGCCAACTGACAAAACTACCTGGAACAGGGTTCTAACCATTTACTGTACTTGTGGTTGGAGATCTGCAGAGTAAGAGGTGACTAGCCTTTTATTTATTTATTAATCATAGTGTACCACGTTAGCAATCAACCACTTCCTATTTGGAAGCTAATTTAGAAACCACCTTCTCATCTGAAGTACTAGATAACAAATGTAAAGCATAATGTAGCCAAGTTATTAGTTCTTAAGATGAAAACAGCATACTGAGTTTCTGTATCCAGGACAGCATCACTGAAACACACTTAAGCTCACAGGAACATGAGATACTAGTTTTTAGTGGCCTGTTCTCAGCCATTTCAGAACTGGGTTGAAGGCTACCCAAAAAGGATAAGGATATTCACATTTCCCTTTACAGCACATAGACATTTACATGGATTTATCTTCTCCCCCTCCCAGCTTCAGAAGCAGAACCAGCCAACCACAAAGGCAACCAGCAATCACAGGTGCTGTAAGGATCTAGGAATGAAGCACTGTGCTGGGAACTCTCCATATGCTCAGACAGACACCTCCTCAGTCATCTGCAAGAGGACTTATATTAACCAGTTAATAAGAGAATTAGCAGCTGTTTAAAGACCTGTATTTAAGAGAGCACACTCTTTTCTTTAATCTCAGCTCACTTCTGACTGATCCCACTGGCTTTACTACAGGTTTTTGGAAAGGCAAGACTTAAATTTCCATCGGAAAAAAGGGACAACTGAGTATGAACTGCACACATGAATTCTGCAAGAGCAGGTCATGACCTGGTATATTAAACCATCTGATTCAGTTCAGCCTGAAAGTTTGTAGGCTGAGTTGTGAGCTGTGTTGGCTGAGAAGCCTCCGCAGAGTCCATCACTATTTCTGTAACGCAGATGATGAACCTCTGCAGAGGAAGTAGGCAATTAGCTGGGAAAGCAGCCTCTTAAGCTGAGCTGCCAGAGCAGCTGGAGGCCTCAAGCTTGTTTCAGTGCTGAGAAAGCAACACGAACTACTCCTGGAAGAGGAAGGTATAAAGCAAAATGGAGATGTATAGCTAACAGACAATCCACCAACTTCTACACAGTATTTCTTAGACTACTTGGGGATGTAAAGAGAGAAGATAACAGAACGGAACAGGAAAAGTTAGTTATGTTGGGTTCTGCTCTTGGTTTTCCACCTGTAACCTGTTAGAGACAATGACAAACTGCCCCTCTCCCATGAAAACAAGAAACCTCAAAACCCACTTAACCTTTGGCCAGAAGAAGCTTGCACTTCAGACCAGGTTACAGCACCTCTCAGAAGCGGTGAGAAACATCACTAAATACCACAAAATGCCCTTCTGCAGCAATAGAAGTTTAAAGTGCAAGCTGTTAAATAATATGAAAAGCATTTAAGGAAGAAACAAGTCTTGGTCAAAGCCAACATAACCGATGAACATAAATTCACATCATCTGTACATCAGCCACACTAAGAGAGCTAAGATGTATCAGCATTTCTCAATAGTGCTTCTGGAGACCCAGTGGGATTTACAACTGTAGCTTACAGTCCCCTGACAACTAATAATTCTCACGAACAATCCTACCTGCATATGAGGCCACTACCCATACACAGCCTGGAGCAGGCATCGTAACTTCAGAACTCACAGGAAACCAGCCTTCACGCCTTCCACAATTCTTTTCAGTACCATAGAACCATGAAAGCAAGTTCAGGCCACAGTTTCCAAAGCCCAAGAAGACAACAGGAGACTGTTTGAAGCCCATTTACATCACATTGATGAGTATGGCCAGCAAGACTGGGATTTCCACCACAGGGGAGATAATTCCACAAGATGAATATGGTTTCATATTTAATTACGACACAAAGCAGTTTATTTGACCCCAGCATAAGGCATCTTCTGATTTCAGCCTGAAAATATAAGAGAAAAACCTCTTTCTGGCTATTACAGATGAACACCAGATCACAGACAAGATACAGCAGCTACCAAAATGCATGTTTCCACAGGCACCACTCAAGAAGAGGAGCTAAAGGACAAATACAACATTTCAGGTAGCACTGAAGTATATTTCGAAGCCATGACAAACAGCTCAAGAACCTATGGCTACTACTAGCTTTGCCACTAAAACTGCCCCATCCTCTGCCTGTCCAGGATCACTGACTCTAACTTCAGCAGAGACCTCACCTCTGCTTGCAGAAGTATTCATGTAAGTCAAGTAGTGAATTAGAGCCTATCACTAAAGAGCGGCACAAAAAAGAACACAGGACAGCTTTTCTTCCACAGCATGCCTGCCCAAACATTTGCATAGCTATAGCTGTAAAATGCTATCACCTTCATTTTCATCTCCGTTTTGCTCTCCTCCCACCCCACCACTTTAACCATCTTAGAGGAGATATACCTGAACATGCACATGTTTGCACATATTCAGCTTTCTCATATTTCTACACAGGGAAGCTATCTACTTTAATAATAATAAAAAACCGTCTTCTATTTTCATAACATTTACATTGTTAATCTTTAAATTTGTATGTAGGTGATTGACTACTGCTACCTGCTCTTCAAAGCTGAAAAGAGGTAATTCTTTATATCATGCTGCTTACTGAAAAGCTGTTTATGGCTGCTATAGGTGCACTGAATTACATGGTACCTATACACCAGTGCTTTGCTGTAAAACATGATTTGTAAGTTATGTCACAGGTGATTGGGAAGATGCCCAGAGGCACATAAAGATGACTAACTGGATCTAGTGACACTTTACAGATTAGTGATGATTAATCCATCTTTCCCCTGTCTTCCCATGTATAAAACCTTTGACCCTAGAGAATAGTAGAATCCAGTTAACAGACCAAGTAACTGGAAAGGTTTTGATGATTAGGCCGAATTTCCCCCTAATTAGTATTACAAAAGCATGCTCTCTCATGCATGCTTGTGATTAAGCAATTCAAGCAGTCCAGACAACCCCAACTCCAGCTTCCAAGAAAAGCCTTCCACCGAGCCTCAGCTTTTTCAGGCATAGGCACACTAGTTGCCTAGCAAGAATCAAAAGCCACAACCAGCTGCATAAGCCAGGTAGATACTGAGCCCACCATCACAGCAGCAACACAAATCTCCAGCTAGAGCTCCCTCTTATCCCCCATTTCCACTGTAATTCCTAGCAATAAGGTGAGATGGTTATTTTTATACATTTATACACACACACACACTTCAATTTAGTCTAAAATTGCCTAGTTCAACTTACTGGGCTCCCTGCTTGACATTTTTCTGCTTAACAGTATTCTGTTAAGAAGCTCTAGGGCTGGAACACACTTCTGGCTGTGCAATTTAGAGACCCACACAAAGTCTCCACATGCCACTAAGCCAGGCTATTCTCCTGGTTGTCAATGACAACACCAGACAGAAGCTTCAACACTTCTGTACACACCTTGAGACAAAAATCCACTGCAGGCTTCTGTTGTTTTCTTTTTTGTACTGACATGAGTTTCTATTGCCTCCCACACGAGATACACAGAGCTATATATAGATATGTATATGTGACTACAGTGATGACCACATCACCATTCAAAGCAAAGAGGAGTTCATCTATTACCCTGATACCTGGGGAGAAGATAAAACAATAATGCCCAGATAAGCAGCTTTTCAGCATCCCAAGAGCACTGACAAAATTTGCTTACGGCTTGTCTGACATATAACTTGTCTACCATTGTAAAAAGCTGTGGACTAGCACTCATTACTCAAAAGTTTACTCCTGTGCCGAAGAGCTGCTATTCTCACAAGTTTAATCACACCCCATAAAATTCTAAAATTCCAAGCTAGTACATTTTATACGTAGTTGAATTAATCTACTTAATCATTCTGGTTTTTTATTTGTGCTGGTCTCCACCTCACACGCTTTGAAGACTCATCTGATCACTCAGCAGGCATTGCAGCTGCTTTTCACTTTCCTCGTGGATGTCTGCAGCTTCTCCCGTTTTTCCAAGCTACAGAGCAGCACAGCTGCTTACACCTACGTACATTTTGTGAATAGTCCCTATGAAACCAGGTTTCTAATGAATTCCTGTGGTAAGCTGGGGGCAAGACATTACTTAATACTCACACAAGAGAAAGTGAAGGAAGAAGAGGTAATTTTTCAGTGCAGTGAAAAAAAAAATAATAATAATAAAAAAAAAATCAGTCTACCAGGTTTCTCTTTCAGGAAGTTGCCCAAGAATGCAATTAAAACCACAAAAGCCAAACCATGTTTTAGAATGGTATGAGGGGATGAGAAAGGGGGAGAGGAATAAATCACATGGAGGCCTCTAACCGATAAAGAGGTATTATTCCCCAGTTTTAAGGGATATCTGTCATTTTAACACCTATTTGTTAGCACAATAGTATCTCTAGAGGTTTAATTTCTCTGTGAAGATCCTCCTACGCCGCACAGTATTGAGCCAAGACAGTGAACACCGTTTCAACCAAGAGACAAAAGACTCTCTCCTGAGGTGTACTCTCCATTTCCAAATCTTCCCAGAACTCAGTACACGAAGGATGCTCCTACATTAGTCTAAAGGGAGCCAAGGTCAGAGTTTTAGCTTAATCTACTTGGGCACATAATGCGATGCCACCAGACCTATCCAAATCCAGCATCAGCGTATCACCCCCTCCTTTGCAAACGGCAGTGGCTGTAAACGCTGCTCCGTTACTCTATCACTCGACACACAAAGCAAATTTCACTACTAACTGAATTTTGATTTTTATTACTTTCATTTAGTACAAAACCAGCAAGCTCCCTCTCACAGCAGACAGGAGACACGAACGAAGCGCGTAACTTGCAGTTTCCAAGCTCTCCCAGCGCAGCCGGCGCTCGGGCAGCGCCGCCTCTCCCGCACGGCGCGGGACGCGGCGGCGATGCTGCGATCCCGCCCTGCCGGGGCACAGGGACACGGGGGCTACCGGCCTCCAAACCCGCTTCTTACGGGACGAAAAACCCCCGCTTTCAAAAAACCAACACGCAGGAGGAGAAACTCACCGCGCCAGCAGCCCCGCTCCCGCCACAGCGCCCACGCACCGGGCACCGGGAAACTTGCGGGAGCAGGTAACAGGCAGCGCACCCCGGGAGCCGTCGGAGCGACCCCCGCGGACCCGGGGTGTCAGCGGCGAAACTTTGGGTGCCCCGGTCCCGTCCCGTCCCCTCCAGCCCGCCCGCGCCTTCCCGCCCCGTGCCCGGCACGGCGGCCCCGCTCA